>SJYT01065467.1:49483-59555 GCA_006410635.1 Cephalophus harveyi | reverse complement strand
CCAGCTTGAACATCAGGGAGTTCACGGTTCACGTATTGCTGAAGCCTGGCTTGGAGGATTTTGAGCATTACTTTACTAGCATGTGAGATGAGTGCAATTGTGCGGTAATTGGAGCATTCTTTTGCATTGCCTTTCTTTGGAATTGGAATGAAAACTGACCTTTTCCAGTCCTGTGGCCACTGCTGAGTTTTCCAAATTTGCTGGCAGGTTGAGTGCAGCACTTTCACAGCATCATCTTACAGGATTTGAAACAGCTCAACTGGAATTCCATCACTTCCACCAGCTTTGTTCGTAGTGATGCTTTCTAAGGCCCACTTGACTTCACATTCCAAGATGTCTGGCTCTAGATTAGTGATCACATCATCATGATTATCTGGGTCGTGAAGATCTTTTTTGTACAGTTCTTCCGTGTATTCTTGCCACCTTTTCTTAATATCTTCTGCTTCTGTTAGGTCCATACCATTTCTGTCCTTTATCGAGCCCATCCTTGCATGAAATGTTCCCTTGGTATCTCTAATTTTCTTGAAGAGATCTCTAGTCTTTCCCATTCTATTGTTTTCCTCTATAGGCTATTTAGATGTATGTTATTTAATTTTTAAATATGTGGCTATTTTTAAAGATATCTTTTTGCTATTAATGTCTAATTTAATTGTATTTTGGTCAGAGAACATATTTTCCTGGATTTCAGTTTTTCAAATGTGTTGATTCTTATTCTACGGCCTAGCATCTGATCTATTATGGTGAGTATCAGATGTGAAATTGAAAACAACGTACGTTCTGCAGTTTGGGGTGTTTTGTAGATATCCATTAGGACAAGTTGGTTACAGAACAGAATAAAAGATAGGATGCTATAGCTATTCTGTTACAGCCAGGAGCAAAATCTCTTTCCTTTACATTTGAATGTACATCCCATAATTAAACCAGATTGAAACAGGTGCCCAAAGCCCTCTTGAAGCAGATGTAACACTAAACCATATTTAGAGATCATTTCTGATCCAGTGCTTTTAGCTGGTTCCTTTCTAAAAAGAATAGCTTCTTAGTATCAACGTAATTTTTTCCCACTGAAAACAAGTAAAATAGTATGCCCAAATTATCACTTCTGGCTCCAGCACCATGTAGAACTGTGTATTTAAAAAAAAAAAGACCAAAGAAAAGTTTACAACTTCTAGATAATATTATATTTTGTGGATAGATAATTTAATTTTATTAACAGCTATAATTCAGAAATTACTTATTACATGACAAAGGAATTGAAAATTATGATCAAATAAAGAGTTTCTTACCTCCACCCTATATCCAGAATCCCATTAAAAATAGCTCTATTAAAATAAGAACCTGTCAATTAAATTAGACTGTGATCAAGTTCATTGACTAAAATATATTTTGCAATAAATGATATGGTGGCTGAGAAAAGGGAAGAAGAGACAGGAGAGAGAGGATAATAACCTATTCAGTCTTTTTCAATAAAAAGTTACTTAAGTTTAACTGCTCTAAATGATACATGCTTGTTTAAAGCAAATATAGTAACAATATTTTTTGTGTTATAGCACACATTAAATTAAAATACATGATAATGATAGCACGAAGGAAATGAGGGAGTAATTGCAAATACATAGTTTAGTTAAGTCACTCAGTCATGTCCGACTCTTTGTGACACCATGGACTGCAGCGTGCCAAGCTTCCCTGTCCATCACCACCACCTGGAGCTTACTCAAACTCATGTCCATCAAGTTGGTGATGCCATCAAACCATCTCATCCTCTGTCGTCCCCTTCTCCTTCTACCTTCAATCTTTTCTAGCATCAGGGTCTTTTCCAATGAGTCAGTTCTTTGCATCAGGTGGCCAAAGTATTGGAGTTGAACACATAGTTAAGAGGTCCTTCGGAGAAGGCAATGGCACCCCACTCCAGTACTCTTGCCTGGAAAATCCCATGGACGGAGAAGCCTGGTAGACTGCAGTCCATGGGGTCGCTGAGAGTTGGACACGACTCAGTGACTTCACTTTTACTTTTCACTTTCATGCATAGGAGAAGGAAATGGCAACCCACTCCAGTGTTCTTGCCTGGAGAATCCCAGGGACGGGGGAGCCTGGTGGGCTGCTGTCTATGGGGTTGCACAGAGTTGGACATGACTGAAGCGATTTAGCAGCAGCAGCAGCAGCAGCATCAAGAGGTCCTTAACAAGTGTAGTTCAACTAGATTTCTACTCACTACTTTTATTATGAATACTATGCTATGTGTATTTTACCACAGTAAAAAAATGGAAAAAATAGGCTATTTTGAAGGTTGAGAAAATTAGATGTGGATAAATATAAGTCCTACAAAATCTTATACCATTTTAGAGTGTTTGGAGAGGGCACAGAATTTTTATTGTTATTTTCTTGGTTGCACAGATGTTCTTATGCCTTTCTTTGATTTTTCCAAAGGGCAGTATTTCTCAATATTGTCTTTTCAAAGTGAGAGCAGAAATCTGAGCACACAGTTGATTAATAAATATCACTATCTGAAATATTCTTAATGTATTATTGAAGTAGTGTGGAGTAGTTGAAAAAATACATTTGACTTCAAGTCAAGAAATTTGGTCTTTATATATAGTTTGTCACCTACTTGAGGGTTCTTTTCCAAACACTGTAGACTTTATTAATTCATAAAGAAAGTGTGCTGGACTAGAAATTCAATGGGTTCTTTTCAACCCTTAAAAATCTATAATTCTGATTGATCTAAGTTGCTGTGGAGATCAACCAGGGAAACCAGACTTCTGAGTTTGCCAATGATATAATATCAGTGAGGATAGCTCCTGTTGTGAGCAACAGAAAACTAAAAAACAATGCCCCACACCATCATCTTAATCTTAAGAAATGAGCTCTGTGAACGTGGATGTTTACTTCACCAAGTCCAGCTGGGAATAGTATCCCACCACCTTTGCAATATTCTATTAGAAGCAGGCGTCAGGTCCTGTCTACACTCAGGGATAGTGATGAACCTTGTTAAAATTTTTACTGAGGTTCCCTTCAGTAGGGCTTCCCTGGTAGCTCAGGTGGTAAAGAATCTTCCTGCAATGCAGGAGACCCAGGTTCGATCCCTGGGTTGGGAAAATCCCATGGAGAAGGGAATGGCAACCCACTTCTGTATTCTTGCCTGGAGAATCCCATGGACAGAGGAGCCTGAAAGGCTATAGTCCACGGGGTTGCACAGAGTCGGACATGACTGAGTGACTAACACTCCCTTCAGTAAGACATTAATTCTACATTCATAAAGTTGCTTCTTTTACTCTTTGCAACACTTAAGGTCAAGTTTTTGATGGTCCCTGGAAATGGCAGAGAACCAGTCAGCTGCAGGAGACAGGAAGTTCCTACTCAAGGCATTGTGTGGGTTTACATTTCTTGATCTCCCCTTTAAATCTAATCAGCAGTAAGCTATTGTTACTCCAACCAACACACAGTGTTCTCAGTACTAGGGGAACACTTGTAGGTGCCCTGGGAGTGTAGAGGCTTGAGGAGAGGGTCCTGAAAAGGGAACAGGCAGAATGGATCTTGTTTTCAGGGACCAGGTGAGTTCCTTCAACCCAGAGACACAAAATTCAAATTAACTTTCATACTTGATTCCCCATGAATGAAAAATACTTGAAAGTAGATAAGCAGCTATTTCATCTGGGTCAGTGATTAGAACACTGTTTTTATTGATACAACCTGTCCATTGGAGGGTGTAGGTTTTTGGTTTGACATATAGAAAGGATGCAATCAGCATCTAAAACTCATCATCTGCATGTTTCTAGGCTGAGGCTCCCTTAACTCCCCAAGAAGGGCAAGATGGTAGAATGGGAGGAACCCAGGGTTTTGGAGACAGATCCAGGATTTTGTTATATGTATAACATAGAAGTTTTTAACTGTGAAATGTTAGCAGAATTTACCCTCCTGATTCCAGAAAGTTTTTCCTTTGATCACAGAAGGAAGACAGGCCAAGAATGAGAGCTCTACTGATTTTCCCCCATGGGACCACGGTGTTTCTTGATAGTTGAAAAAGGGAATCTTGGGACTTCCCTGGAGGTCCAATGGTTAAGACTCCATGCTTCTAATGCAAGGGAATTCCGTGGATTTGATCCCTAGTTGGGGAACTAGGATATTTGATGCTGTGTGGTGTGGCCAAGAAAATAAAAGAAAATAAAAGAAAAAGGGATTCTTTAATATCACCCCTTCTTGCTTTTGTTCTAGTTTCTGATGAATTTGGCCACAGAAAAGTAGTGTATCTTGCTGTCTTTGGATAGAACTGATTTCAGCACGAGTTAAAGAATTCACCCTAGAGAAAAAGTAAGATGAAGGGAGAAGAATCCGATTAGGATAATTTTCTTCATTCCAGTGCAGCTGAGACTAGGGCCTTCCTGCCAGCGCATCCTCTGTGTCTTTGTCCAGTTGATTTTTAAATAACTCGGGTGATTGGTCCCATTATTTTTCTTGGGAACTCAATCTACCATGTACTGGGCCTGATGCTGAGGAAGCTCTTCTTGACATGATGTTGTTGTGTACAGTTTCTTCACATATTTTCCCCTTTTCGTTCCCATTCTGTAAGGAAATCATTGAGAGTTAAAAAAAAAAAGAGAAAAGAAAGTAGTTCGGAGACAGACTGGGTAGGTGAGCAAGAGCTGCTGGCTGGTAAGAAGAGGCGAGGAAGTGGGTTGTGCCAGGAGGTGCCTGAAGAAAGGGCGAGAGGAGGGAGATGGTCCTGGGGATGAACCAAAAAAGGCAGCAGGGGTTCAGAAGCAGCAGCAAAGTTTCCTTCTTAATTTTGAGCTCTCTCTAAGCTGAGGTGTGCCTCAAGACACTGACTTCACTCATTTTTTTGGATTTGCTCAATTTTTAGGTTGCTAACTTTAAACGGATACTGAATTATTGCCCAAACTCCATAGCTGTCCATGTTAGTTGGCATAACCCAAGGTTTGAACACCTTTCCCCAAAGGGCTGGGAGTGAGGGTAAGGAAGTTCCAGTTACCCTCCTCCACGTGGGAACTTGACCTGACCCATGCCCAGCTCCTGAGGTCACCTCCCCGGTTACTCCGTGATTGAGCTCCAGCTTAACGGGTAGATTTCTAAAAGAAGCACAGGAAGGCCGATGTACAGCACGCAAGAGATTCTACTTGCTCCAGAGCTGAAGCAGAGCCGGTTCACCCCATCTGGGCAGTCAAGCGCAGAGATGCCATGAAGATGTTGAGAGTGTAAAAGCCTCCCCGGACAGTTTTAAGGTTCTCCTGTAGAAAGACATACACACCTTTGAGAGATATTCAAAGAACTATTTTGTATCGGTCAGATGCAAGCCTACTTTGAACATTCATGCCTTGCTCCACTCTTCATAGATACTGCACCACAAATCCAATCGTTTAACACACCCCAGTGACTCACCATTGTTCCTGAAATAAAATTCAGGATTGTCCATGTGAGCCACAAGACCTGCTGACCTGGTCCTGGTTTGGCTCTTGGGACCCGTATCTCACCAGTCTTGTCTGCATTCTAGTTACACTGATCATCATTGTCCAGTTTTCTCAAATGTGTCACCTTTCCTGTGCTAATGGACGTCCAGATGTTGTCTCCCCATCTCCACCTCTCACACCATTGCTTAATCACCCATTTTCAAAGAAAACTCTGACCACTTCCATTCCCGGACTAGTTTGTATCCCCGTCCCTCGCCTGAGCTCTCCCAGGACTCTACCTCGAGAGCAGGTATAATCTGACACACAATCACACAGGTACACAAGTGAACGTGTCCACTGCACTGCACTGTAAACTCAAAGAAGACAGCGACCTCGTCTGCTTTGCTCACCACTGTATCCCCTGGACCTTTGAATTTCTGTCCTTTCTGGAATCGTACTCCTTTCTGTAGGAAGAATGTGTAGGTTACAGCCCATGCTCAGCGACAAGCCCACTTGTAGAAAGGTATGACCCTTCTGGAAATGGCCAGAGATTAACTGCCAGGATCCAGAGCCCTGTGGGTGGACTGGTCAAAGTGATTAGAACAATTAACACCAACTGTTTAAACTGAGTAAAGGAAACCTTTTCCATTTGGAAACTAGTTTGCTGCTGGTTTAAGTCATCAAAGCAACACTCCAAGAGTTTCAAAAGTACCTTCTGGTGGGTTCCCAGGTTTATTAAACACATGCCAAGAAACACATACCCCTCTATGCATCTCAGTCATTCTTACAAAGTAATTAACAATCTCTTAGTATTTTATTTCCTTTCCTGTTGTGCTTTCCCTGACTTCCTAGAAATACATATATGTATATACACATATGCATGTGTATTTTCTTTCTCTGATTTAAGTTGCTAACTCATTGAAACACACCTTTATTTCTTCCCAGAAGCCAGTGCACTGTTAAATAATACAATAATACTTAAGGATAACAACCTTGGAGTATGTCTTGGGGAAACTAAGAGGCTTTTAGATAACTTTTAATTTTTCTTATATTGTGGGTAGCTCACTGGGATATTTAAGTCCAAGCTAAATCTGTATTAGAAGAGTGAAGAGATTCACTGATGTTATACAGATAAACACAAATCATCAATTACCCAGAAGCTGCATCATTCAAAGATATGAATAAAGGGAACTAGTGAGTAGAAACCCCCAGTGGTTGCAGGAGTCCATGAGGCACATCAACTAATAATTTGGGGGAGGAAGGAGACTGTTTCAGAGGTGTTTTGGGGAAAGGGGTCATGAAGATTTGGAGAAATGGGGATGAAAAATGTTAGGGCCCTTGCGAGGAAGACATGTGGCTTGAAGAGTGTGTTAGCAGGACCATGATACCATCATCACCATATGGTGTTAAGGCTGAGCTGGTGAAGAGCCTCCCAGGCAGTCTTGGCCAGTGTTGGGAACACGAGGAGGTGGCAGAGGAGTGGGAGCTTGTGTTCCCAACTTTTCTATCAGTCCTGAGTAGGAACACAAAGAGGCAGTAATGGAGGATACTACAGTGGCCCTAAATGAACTATCAAGGTGAAGTTCCAGGCCCAGGAGCAGGTGGTCAGGAAGGCGAGAGAGTCAGGACCTCCGTCTAATTAAAGTTCTCCTTCAGCTCCACCCCCAGGCGGTCTTTGCTCAGCCGGACTCCTCCTGCTGCCACTGCTGTTTCACCCCTGGGCACTGGGGTTTGATGTTCCTGGCAGTTAGCATCATTAGTGTGGGGCTGCCTTGTCTCCCTCCAGTTAGATCAAAGAGATGATGGTCTACCTCCTGCCACTGTCTTGGCCACCTTAGGGCGTGGTACAGAGATGGATGCCACACAAGTCTATCAGGGGTAAACAGTCTTGCCCTGCATCCAAGTCACACATGTAGAAATCACCGAGTCCCTCCCATTGAGCTTCCCTGACATCGTTTGGACTTAATGCTAAACATTCCCACAGAAGAGCTCTGTATTCTCAAACCTGGCTGCTTGTTGCAGATCCACTCCAGTAGAATATCAAAGAAACTGTAGCATGCCTCTCTCTGAGTCAACTACAATAGTGGGATTTTCTTTCTTTTTCTTCTCTCAGGGCTACAGTTGTTCAAACAAACCCTAGTTATTGATGATGCAGGTGTGCCAGCTTCATTCCCTGCTGCGCACTTTAATTTGCCTCCTCTCTGGGTCACATTGTTGGCCTCCTTCTGGATGTTTCTGGACGCACAACCATGTGGGTGGTCTGGAAGGGCTCTTGTGTTTCCTTACTGGATTCTGCAAAGATTATCTTTTTTTTAAAAAGTGTTTTGAGTTCCATGGAGTTGTTTTGCTCTTGCTGCTCTCTGAATACATTCATAATCATGTCTCTTCCATTGTCCTCTGATTTAAAAACTTAGGTGCATGATCTGGAGCCAAGATGAAGTGGGAGGATAAATCAGATTCTTTTCCCTTTTTCAAGCTAAAACTAGAGTTAAAGTTTAGCAGGAGAAAATCCTGGTGTCTTCAATTTCATCTATTAGGATAACAGAGAGGAAGATGAACTAGAATAAACTGTAATCTGGCCAAATGACTTTGCTTTGCTCCCACCTGGCCAAATGACTTTGAATTAGTTATCTCAACTTTTGTGGATACGATTTTTTTCATCTAAAAAATAAAGAGCTTTCATTAAGTAGACCAATTTGAAGACCCATTCTGGTTCTAACATTCTAGAGAGATGGTACACAAACCTCGAAGGCTTAAGGAATGTATCTGTTCAGTGGGGGAATTTGATCATTAGATGGGTAAACAGTGGAGACAGTGTCAGACTTTATTTTTTTGGGCTCCAAAATCACTGCAGATGGTGATTGCAGCCATGAAATTAAAAGACGCTTACTCCTTGGAAGAAAAGTTATGACCAATCTAGATAGTATAATCAAAAGCAGAGACATTGCTTTGCCAACAAAGGTCCATCTAGTCAAGGCTATGGTTTTTCCTGTGGTCATGTATGGATGTGAGAGTTGGACTGTGAAGAAGGCTGAGCACTGAAGAATTGATGCTTTTGAACTGTGGTGTTGGAGAAGACTCTTGAGAGTCCCTTGGACTGCAAGGAGATCCAACCAGTCCATTCTGAAGGAGATCAGCCCTGGGATTTCTTTGGAAAGAATGATGCTAAAACTGAAACTCCAGTACTTTGGCCACCTGATGCGAAGAGTTGACTCATTGGAAAAGACTCTGATGCTGGGAGGGATTGGGGGCAGGAGAAGAAGGGGACGACTGAGGATGAGATGGCTGGATGGCACCACTGACTCAATGGACGTGAGTCTGAGTGAACTCTGAGAGATGGTGATGAACAGGGAGGCCTGGCGTGCTGCGATTCATGGCGTCGCAAAGAGTCGGACATGACTGAGCGACTGAACTGAACTGAAATATTCCTAATGACCTTTGACCTTTCAGTGTTCCAATACGGAAAGTAAAAGGGGACACTTTTACTTAGGGTGGGAACCCCAAGGACACACGTCACTATAATGTGTTCCGTTCATTTTCTCTATTATCTTTGACTTTCAGCGAGTCAGCACAGGCTGAGAAACACTGGGGTACCTGATATGTCAGACACCTTAAGAGGTCCGGTCTTATGACCTCACCCATCGGAAAAAGAAGAAGTCCCCCAGAAGGGTTAGGTCTCTAGCTTGGGTCCAGAGGGCGTAACGTCCGCCTAAGAAATGGTCGACTCGGTGTTCCCTTCGGGTTCTCATGACCTCACCCATCGGATAAGGAAGAGGTCGTCTAGAAGGACTGGGTCCTTAGTTTGACCCCAGAGGACGTAACGTCCGCCTAAGAAATGGTTGACTCGATAGTCACTTCGGGGTTTTCTCTATTTTCTTCTTCTCTGTTTTTTCATGAATGAGATAATCATTCGTATTTATTAACGTAATATTAAAAGTGTTATTGAGATGTTCCGTCTATAATAATAGAGGTGATTTGTCTACTCTTTTGATTCCGAATCTTCCCAATTCATTTCGATTCAGTTAACGAATTCTGTTCTATATGTTATTCATTAAATGGAGTCTAAGTTCGAGTTTAAAAAGACTAAGGTTTCAAAGATGAAACTTTACAATAAATTTTATCTTATGATATGTTGTTTTAGGCACGGAGGTCGAATCTAGACAAAGTTTGTAAATACGTTCCCTAAAACTCACTACCCGTTCTCCTCTTTTTACAACGGAGGAAAAACATCATCCCTTCTAAGAACCTCCTCTACCAGAAGACTCGGGAGACGTTCGGAGGTGTCGTGTTTAGGTAGAGTAATAAAATCTTCCTGTTTAGATAGTAGTAGTAGTAGTGGTAGTGGTAGTATTTGTCGTCGTCATTCTTGTCTTAGTGGTAGTAGAGTATACTTCACCCCACATCCTCTCGTCAGGGGGAGGAGATGGGGGTGTTGGCGTGAATCGTGGTTCTGGCTTCGGTCTCGTGCTGGGGTTCTGTTTTAGTGTCTCGTTTGTTTGCAGTGCCAGAAACAATTGTAAAGGCTTTTCTGATTCTTGCTACTGAATAGGCTTCAAAATCACTGCAGATGGTGACTGCAGCCATGAAATCAAAAGACCCTTGCTCCTTGGAAGAAAAGCTATGACCAACCCAGACAGCATATTAAAAAGCAGAGACATTACTTTGCCAACAAA
>SJYT01065467.1:36618-49068 GCA_006410635.1 Cephalophus harveyi | reverse complement strand
AGGATGAGATGGTTGGATGCCATCACTGACTCAATGGACATGAGTGTGAGCAAGCTCCAGGAGTTGGTGATGGTCAGGGAAGTCTGGGGTGCTGCAGTCCATGGGGTCACAAAGAGTCAGACACAACTGAGTGACTGAACTGACTGATTACTGAGTAGATCCTTTTATAACCAGACCAAAGTGTTCTTGGAAATATTAAGGCAGTGGTGCCACCTAAGCCCAGGTGGCGGGTGCCCCTGGTGCCTCACCCAGATTCCCTTGGTCAGGTTGGTGCCCACCTCCCCCCGCTGCTGCTAGTGACTCATACTTGCACTCTCTTCCACATGATAACCTCTGGCTGACTAGACCTGTCTCAATCTTCCTTCAGCTTATGGCCTTTGTCTCTTCATTCAGTGGCCCTTCCAGAGAGAATTCCCAATGACTGCAGACTTAAAACAAGAAGGCAGAGTTTCGAGTAGAAACCCAGAGCAGCTTTAGAAGTGGACTCATCAGCAAGGGTGTGTAAAAGGGAGTCTGCTTTATCTGTTTACTGCATAGTGACACGCAAGAAAAAAACACCGCATTTAAGCATCTTTCCTCCATGAGATGTAGATAAAAATAATACCTGTGTCATAGGCATCATCCTTTTTTTTTTTCTCCCATTTTCCCTGATACTTTTGTGAGGTTTAAAGAAGAATAGGGAAATGCCGCATCTATACAGAACACTTCTCACAAAGGCAGCTCACAAAGGCTCAGTGACTGTAACAAAAGGCAACTGCTGTGAACAGCAAGGAAGGGAGTCATTACTACCCCAAATATCTCAACAGGGGAGTGTGGCTGACCTTCTGAGGCAGAGTCTAGAAGGCTGTAAAAGCGGAAGCAGCCTCCTGCAAAAACGCGCTGCTCTGCTCAGTGTAAAGCTGCGGTTCTCTTTAGTTCTGACTGTGTCACAGGTTCTGTGGCTCTGGGTGTGAGGAAAGGCCATTGCTCCCAGGGACCCACTGAGTAAGGACTTGTCCAGGGCCTTCTCAATCTGGCCCCGAGCCAAGCCCTCTAGCCCCCTCTCTCATGATGCTTCCCCTTCTAGTGGTCATGTATGGACGTGAGAGTTGGACCATAAAGAAGGCTGAGCCCCGAAGAATGGATGATTTCAAACTGTGGTGCTGGAGAAGACTTTTGAGAGTCCCTTGGACAGCAAGGAGATCAAACCAGCTAATCTCAAAGGAAATTAACCTTGAATATTAATTGGAAGGACTGATGCTGAAGCTGAAGCTCCAGTACTTTGGCCACCTGATTTGAAGAGCCGACTCACTGGAAAAGACCTGATACTGGGAAAGATTGAAGGCAGGAGGAGAAGGGGATGACAGAGGGTGAGATGGTTGGACGGCATTGCCAACTTAATGGACATGAGTTTGAGCAAACTCCAGGAGACAGTGAAGGACAGGGAAGCCTGCAGTGCTGCTGGACACAACTTAGTGACTGAACATCAAAAGTCATCTTGTCTGTGGCCTAATCATTTTTTAGGTTCAAAGATACCTAATTTAGAGGTGTAGGGGTGAGAGGATGAGTGAATAGATGAGGGATTAAGAGGTACAAACTTCCAGTTACAAAATAAGTGAGTAATGGGGATGAAAGGTACAGTGTGAGGAATATAGTCCATAATTATGCAATCTCTTTGGTGACGAAGGCAGCCGGCGGATACAAACTTCCAGTTATAAGTACGAGGGATATAACGTACAGTTCAGTTCAGTGCAGTCGCTCAGTCGTGTCCGACTCTTTGCGACCCCATGAATCGCAGCACGCCAGGCCTCCCTGTCCATCACCAGCTCCCAGAGTTCACTCAGACTCGCGTCCATCGAGTCAGTGATGCCATCCAGCCATCTCAATAATGTACAACATGGTTAATAAAATTAATGCTGCTATCTGTTATATATGAAAGTTGTTAAGAGAATAAGTCCTAAAGTTCTCATCACAAGGAAAAATATTTTTCCTTTTTCTTTTCTTTTTTATCTATAGAGGTAATGAATGTTCACTAGGCTTACTGTGGTAACCATTTCTTGGTGTATGTAAGTCAAATCATTATGTTGTACACCTTAAACTTACACAGCGCTGTATGTCAGTTATACATCAATAAAACTGGAAGGATAAAACAGCAAAGATACCTAACTCCGTTCTTTAAGTGGAGCAGAGTGATACTTCCTCCAGGCTCTTTTGGAATGCTGCAGGCAGCCTTGTTAATGACTTTGCATTGCATATAGAATAAAATCCAAAATCTCTTCCTGTCTTGCAGGGTCCTGAATAATCTACATTGATTCCTGTTCATGCACCACCTCCTGTCTCAGAAGTTTCAGTTCAGTCCAGTCGCTCAGTCGTGTCCGACTCTTTGCGACCCCATGAATCGCAGCACGCCAGGCCTCCCTGTCCATCACCAGCTCCCAGAGTTCACTCAGACTCGCGTCCATCGAGTCAGTGATGCCATCCAGCCATCTCAATAATGTACAACATGGTTAATAAAATTAATGCTGCTATCTGTTATATATGAAAGTTGTTAAGAGAATAAGTCCTAAAGTTCTCATCACAAGGAAAAATATTTTTCCTTTTTCTTTTCTTTTTTATCTATAGAGGTGATGAATGTTCACTAGGCTTACTGTGGTAACTATTTCTTGGTGTATGTAAGTCAAATCATTATGTTGTACACCTTAAACTTACACAGCGCTGTATGTCAGTTATACATCAATAAAACTGGAAGGATAAAACAGCAAAGATACCTAACTCCGTTCTTTAAGTGGAGCAGAGTGATACTTCCTCCAGGCTCTTTTGGAATGCTGCAGGCAGCCTTGTTAATGACTTTGCATTGCATATAGAATAAAATCCAAAATCTCTTCCTGTCTTGCAGGGTCCTGAATAATCTACATTGATTCCTGTTCATGCACCACCTCCTGTCTCAGAAGGCCTGTAGCCACACTAGCTTCTAATTCTTCAGAAGCAGGAAAGCCTCAGCGCTTTCGTCTATTCTATTCTTTCAACCCAGAACAGGTTTCTCCCTATTGATCGTTTGTCCAATTTCTACTTATTCCTCTGGTGGTGTAATGGCACTTTCCTATCTGATTTCTATTGCTTATAGTATTTGACCTTGGGGAATCTGCTTAACCTCTCTAGGCTCTGGTCTCCTCCTCTATATAATGAGAATAATGATGGTAAGTACTTAAGAGGATTGTTAAAAGGCTTAAACAGGTAACCCCAGGGAGTCTGGGAAAACGGCAGTGGTGGCATAATTTTGTCATTTCTCTGGAAGGAAATGGCAACCCACTCCAGTATTCTTGCCTGGAAAATCCCATGGACAGAGGAGCCTGGCGGGCTACAATCCATGGGGTCGCATAGAGTTGGACATGACTGAGCGACTGAACACAAGTATACCTATAAAGTTTTAGGAAAAACCCCAACTCCTCCAAGTTTATAGTCAACATGCAAAAAAGCTAGTTGACAAAGTATCTGCATGAACAGTAAATATGAGTAGGTAGAGTCAAACCATCAAAATTCCAAGACTGGGTTTATAGTCACACGTGTGTTGGGAAAGTGAAGAAAAGCAGCGGGCATCTGATGGGTACCACAAGCAGACAGGTATGCACTGGAGGTTGGAGGGCCAACCTGAGAACAGCTGCTGAAACCAGGAGGTTTTCAGACTCTGCCAGCCTGTGTGCCCCTGCTGAGTTCCCAAGGGTCCTGGCATTCAGGACCCGGTGAACTTTCAATGCTAACCAGAAGTTCTTTCTAAGATGACACCCCTCACTGAATTGAAATTGCCGGAAATAAGATTCAAAGTGAGCAGCAGGGGTCAACAGAGATAAGGAAGGAAGAAAGTTCCATCGGAAGGAGGAGAGACCAGGGTGAAATTTTCAGAAAGAACATGTTGTGAACATTTCACAAAAACAGCAGAAGAGGGAGCTCGAGAGCCATGAAGCGAGGAAGGAAAACAACCAATTTCACGTAAAAATGAATGACAAAAAGATCAAGATCAAATTTCATATAACGGTGTTAAAAAAAAAGGGAATAAGCAGCATAAGATTCCTACAGTCAAAGCAGGCCAGAGGAATATGTTTACACAGCTGATGGGAACATATTCTTAGGCGTAGGGAGAAAACAGGAAGAGGAGCTCATCAGTGTGGCATCTGCGAGGGAAGGCTGGGGAAGGGAGGGTGAAGGAAGTCGTGGGTGTTTTCTCATCCTCTCCCTCGTGGAGAACCAGGCGGAGCCTGCGGGGGCGCCTTGTCAGCCAGAGGCGGAGTTCCAAAAAGCAAACTGCAGCAGTAGTTCCGAGAGGATCCAGAGCTGGAGGCATGATGTCGCATGGATAAAGGAACCGACACTCTAGACCAGAGCAAAGATGATAAGAGCCCCGCAGAGTTCCGCAGGGTGAGGAATCAGGCAGACCACAGCAGCAGGAGGGATGTGGGAAGGTGGTCACTGATGGAGCCTGTTCAGTGCCTACTTCATCGTCAGTGTGTAGGCGGCTTAATGGGCATCAAGCTGGCTTAAAGCTACAGAGTGGGTAACAACATCCATGGAGAGGCTGGTGCTGAAAAAGGAGGTGATGTTTTGGAGCAGGGCAACACCACCAGCACCATAGCAAAGGCTTGGGATCTGGAATGTGGAAGGTCTCTGTCTCTTAAATCCACTTTCTGACAACCATCTTCTGTGCTTCCATCTTGCCTACTCTGGATCCGCTACATGAGCAATTACATAACCTCATTGTTGCTTTTTGATTTCTTTCTTTTTTTGCACTGGGGTCTTTGTTGCTGCATGTAGGGTAGGCTTTTTCTAGTTGCAGAGAGTGGGGGCTATTCTCTAGCTATGGTGCACAAGCTTCTTGTCGAAGTGGCTTTTCTTGTTTCGGAGCATGGGCTCTAGGTGCGTGGGTTTCAGTAGGTGTGGCACGCAGGCTCAGCAGTTGCTCAAGGGCCCTAGAATGTGGGCTTAATAGTTGTAGTACAGGGGCTTAGTCGTCCTGTGGCATGTGGAATCCTCCTGGCCCAGGGATCGAACCCGTGACCCCTGCATTGGCAGATGGATTCTTAACCACGGGACCACCAGAGAAGTCCCCTCACTGATGCTTTCAATTCTCTTATGCTATTAATGTTTCCCCTGTTCTCACTGCTCTTGTGTCCTTTCTTCCCTTCTCACTCAGTCAGGCTCCAAGGTTTTAACTTGCAAACACTGATGTCAGTCCCTTTCTCCACTGTACTTAAGCAGGAACCATGGCCCTGGTAAACCAATCTATAAGTCAATAATTGTGCAATATCTTTTTCCCGCTCTGACCTTTCCTAGCAATTCCATCTGCTTTCTTGACATTTCCGCTTGTACGTCTAAGAGACTTGAAATTTAACTTCCCGAAACATCATCGATTTCCCTCACTTTGCTACTCCTATCAGTCTTCCTCATGTCAATAAACAATGCTGCATTTACTAGGTATTCAAGTAAAAAACTAGTTGTTCTCTTTCCCTCAAACACCGCATTCAATCTGTGAATACATCTTTGGTATTTTCTTCCCAAACATGCACTGAATCCATTTGCTCCTCTGCACCTCCACGAAATACCTCTGGCACAACTCACTGGGCTTCCCCGGTGGCTCAGTGGTAAAGAATCTGCCTGAAATTCAGGAGATGCAGGAGATACGGGTTCGATTCCTGGGCCAGGAAGATCCCCTGGAGAAGGAAATGGCAACCCACTCCAGTATTCTTGCCTAGAGAATCCCATGGAAGCGAGCCTGGCAGGCTACAGTCCATGGGGTCACAAAGAGTCAGACACAACTGAAGTGACTTAGCACATAGCACAACAGTGTTCCAACAACCTCCCTGCTTCTAAGGTTGCCTCCTACCTCCATCCATTTCCACACAGTAGCTGGAGCAATTATTTACAATATAAATCCACTCCACTGCCCTAAAACCCCAGTGTTTTCTGATTGTCCTTAGAATAAAATCCTGAATTAAGCTTTCCCGGGCCTGGCTAATTTGCCTCTCTGACCTACTGAGCCCTCCTGCCCACTATATCCCAGTCACACTGATATTTTAAAGGTATCCAGAAACTGTCAAGCTTGTTGTGATCTGAGGCCTTTAGGACAAAGAAGGAATGGAGATATGGTGCATGGTCCTGGGAAGCCTCCACTAGGGAGCAGGACCTTGTCTTGGGAGGCAGGGAAGATTTCCCTGAAGGAGTGACATTTGCCCTGGGATAAATAGTCGTGAAAGAGATGAGAATATCAGATCACCTGACCTGCCTCTTGAGAAATCTGTATGCAGGTCAGGAAGCCACAGTTATAACTGGACATGGAACAACAGACTGGTTCCAAATAGGAAAAAGAGTATGTCAAGGCTGTATATTGTCACCCTGCTTATTTAACTTATATGCAGAGTACATCATGAAAAACGCTGGACTGGAAGAAACACAAGCTGGAATCAAGATTGCCGGGAGAAATATCAATAACCTCAGATATGCAGATGACACCATCTTTATGACAGAAAGTGACGAGGAACTAAAAAGCCTCTTGATGAAAGTGAAAGTGGAGAGTGAAAAGGTTGGCTTAAAGCTCAACATCCAGAAAACGAAGATCATGGCATCTGGTCCCATCACTTCATGGGAAATAGATGGGGAAACAGTGGAAACAGTGTCAGACTTTAATTTTGGGGGCTCCAAAATCACTGCAGATGGTGATTGCAGCCATGAAATTCAAAGACGCCTACTCCTTGGAAGAAAAGTTATGGCTGACCTAGATAGTACATTCGAAAGCAGAAATGTTACTTTGCCGACTAAGGTCTGTCTAGTCAAGGCTATGGTTTTTTCCTGTGGTCATGTATGGATGTGAGAGTTGGACTGTGAAGAAGGCTGAGTGCCGAAGAATTGATGCTTTTGAACTGTGTTGTTGGAGAAGACTTTTGAGAGTCCCTTAGACTGCAAGGAGATCCAACCAGTCCATTCTGAAGGAGATCAACCCTGGGATTTCTTTGGAAGGAATGATGCTAAAGCTGAAACTCCAGTACTTTGGCCACCTCATGTGAAGAGTTGACTCATTGGAAAAGACTCTGATGCTGGGAGGCACTGGGGCAGGAGGAGAAAGGGACAACAGAGGATGAGATGGCTGGATGGCATCACGGCTTGACGGACGTGAGTCTGAGTGAACTCCGGGAGTTGGTGATGGACAGGGTGGCCTGGTGTGCTGCGGTTCACGGGGTGGCAAAGAGTTGGACACGACTGAGCGACTGAACTGAACTGAAATAGTCATGGACTATTAACTATGTGAAGGGCTGAGGAAGAGAGCTACAGACAGATACAAGAGCAAGTGGAAAGGCCCAGGGACTAATGACAGGGTGGTGTGTTTGAGAAGGGAGACAAGTATCACAGGTGGACACAGGTCAACCTGTGCAGAGGCTGGATCCTTGTGTCTAAAGGGCCATATCAAGAGTGATTTGCTGGGACCAGCCTACTCATGGGGGCTTCCCAGGTGATGCAGTGGTAAAGAATCCACCTGCCAATGCAAGAGACTCAGGAGGTTATGTTCAATCCCTGGGTTGGGAAGATCCCCTGGAAGAGGAACTGACAACCCACTTCAGTATTCTTGCCTGGGAAATCCCATGGACAGAGGAACCTGGCAGGCTGTAGTCCATGAAGTTGCAAAGAATTGGACATGACTGAGCAAGAGCATGCACGCATGCACAGCCTACTCATAAGGCTGGCTATTACTAAAATCCGATTCTTAGCAATTCATTCTTTTAGATTTAGGACTTGGTCTCCATTAAAATGTGAAAATGCAGAGAAGAGGAAATTCCACTGATATCTGGATGTAAATGATGTCTCTGTGAGCAGGCTGTGTTAGGGCAAGAGTGGGAGTCCTGAATGGAAGAACAAAGAACATGGGGTGGGGGGCCATTGCTTCTTATTTCTGCTCATAGAGGCCCTTATAGCACTGCCTCAATGGAACCAGGAGGAAGATATCTCCCGGCTGCTCCTATTGGTTAAAGCCTCCTCCTCTCCAGAGGGCCTGATGGGGCCCATGGGGCAGGAAGGTGTGTGTGGTCTGAAGAAACAGCAGGAGCTCAGGCCAGTGGGTATGAAAATCTGCTGAATTGCTCTGGTGTCTGGGTTTTTCCATTTCAGTAAATTGTAGGGACCCAAAACAGGTACCTCTTAAAGTTCCTGAGCTTTTGAAAATGATAATAATATTAGATTTGGGCCAAGTTTGCTACACTGTTGAGCAATTCTAGACATATTATGGTTCTAGGTTTCAACTTCTTGCTCCCTTTGGTTCTTTAATAAGTAAAGAGTTCATTTTCATTTTTCTTCTGTGGTTATTTCTGTCTTTCACTTGTTCCCTTGCTTTCCCTTCAGTGTCCCTCTTGCCCCTTCCTCTTATTTTGCAAGTGGATTAGATAAACCAATGCTCATTGTGTGTCTCTGTATCCTCAGCTTGACCACCAGCCTTCAATCTCTAAATCTCGTTTCTGGCCACATATGGAAGATTTGATTCCTGCATGCCTCCCCATCACCTGCAGGGATAGCGGAACTTCATGGCTCAGACGGTAAATGGTCTGCCTACAATGCGGGAGACCCAGGTTTGATCCCTGGGTGGGGAAGATCCCCTGGAGAAGGAAATGGCAACCTACTCCAGTACTCTTGCCTGGAAAATCCCATGGATGGAGGAGCCTGGGAGGCTACAGTCTGCTGCTGCTAAGTTGTTTCAGTCGTGTCCGACTCTACGTGACCCCATAGACGGCAGCCCACGAGGCTTCCCCGTCCCTGGGATTCTCCAGGCAAGAGTACTGGAGTGGGTTGCCATTGCCTTCTCTGAGGCTACAGTCTATAGGGTCACAAACAGTCGGACATGACTGAGCGACTTCCCTTTCACTTTCTCTCTCCCTTTAAGGTAGACCTGATGAAGTATAGATCCCTCTGCCTCTCCTAGTTTCCCTTACATGAACCTATTTTCCAAACCTGGACTCCATTAGAAGTCGTTAAGCCTCTGAAAAGTGAAAATGTTATTTGCTCAGTTGTCTCTGACTCTGTGATCCCATGGACTGTAGCCTTTCAGGCTCCTCTATCTACAGAATTCTCCAGGCAAGAATACTGGGTAGCCATTCCCCTCTCCAGGGGATCTTCCCAACCGAGGGATAGAATCTCGGATCTCCCACATTGCAGGTAGATTCTTTATCGTCTGAGCCACCAGGGAAGCCCCTGAAGCCTCTGAGACAATGACAAAATCCTGTCTGTGCCCTAAACACCAGTGGCAGAGAAAGGCAGTACCAGGTCCTTGGCCCAGACCCTTCAGTTCAGCGTGATGGGCTGACAGGAGTCCCGAGGCCAGCAGCTCACTTTAATGGGCAGGATGTATTTTCTAGTGATTGATCACTTCCTCCATAAGTTATGGATATGCATCTCTGCCGAGGCTGGTGACTTATGGAGGGGCCCTTTAAGCAGTAAATCCTATCTCCCTCCATCCTCTGGGCAGTAATGACATTGCTCAAGTCACAGAGAAATACAGGGCTGCCCTTTGCAGGAAAGCAAATTTTCACTTGTTAAAGCCTCAGCTGGGAAAATTTTGGGGGAAGATGCGCAACCTGAGTCTGGAGAGCCTTGTTTGCCTCCATTCTCACTTAGCAAGGAGGCCTGGCTGGAAGCAGGGCACAGATTGATAGGAATCAAAACACATGCCTTGGCTTCGATCCCTGGTCCGGGAAGATCCCACATGCTGTGGAGCAACTAAGTTGCTGTGCCGCAGCTATTGAAGCCTGCGGGCCCCAGAGCCTGTGTTCCACAGCAGGAGAAGCCACCACAATGAGAAGCCCACACGCGACAACTAGAGAGCAGTGCCCCCTCGCCATGACTAGAGAAAAGCCCCTGCATAGCAACGAAGACTCAGTGCAGCCAAAATAAGTAAATAAAAAAAATAAAAATTCTTAAAAAAAAATGCATGGCTTTGGGTTTGTTGTTGTTATCTGGAGGCAAAAGAATATCTATTTGTGGGCTGATACAGGAAGAGAAAGAGAATGTATCAGAGGGAACGGAATGCCGCCTGCCCCACCCAGAGAAGGGACCGTGGAAGAGAACGGCCAGGAAGGTCCCTGTTTCATCCACCAGCGCAATCTGCCTGTCCCCCCACAAAGCTCCATAGGTCCAACCTCATTCACTTCTCTTACCAAGTCAACATCTCCCCCTGGGCCAGTCCAGATTTCATACCAAAGACGTGCAGACACCCAATCATTTGACTTAAAATCTCCTGTGAATGGTTGAGCAGATCTCACACTAGTGCACACTCTCTCCAAGTCACACTCCTTGAAGCCCATCATCTCCTCTCTCAATATTCCATCCTCATCCTCCTCAGAGGTCACCTTCCCTTATCTCAACCGCTGAGTTTCTCTGCATTCTATGCCTGACTCACGCCTCATTGACTTTATCCAGCTGCATGAGTTTATCAAGTGAATATATTCTCTGTGATCCTATTTTTCCTCTCTTTTCATACCTTCCTATTCTCTATTAGTCTTCTTATACAATTCAATGAGGTTTTACTACAGAGGAGATATGCAGATACCACTCAATGAAATCAGAAGCTTCACAAGGAAATAGTCCTACGGTCAAAGAATTAATTTATCACCAAAGGCTCTAGGAGTATGACTGTGTCCTAGGAAAAGAGATCAACCAGAACTTTGAAGGAAATGTTTCTGGAATTTATTGCACAGAGCAAGTAAATCCCATCAGCTCATAAACGTATCCATGATATTAAAATTTCATTTGTTGTTGTTCAGTCACTTAGTCTTGTCCGACTCTTTGCAACCCCATGGGCTTCAGCATGCCAGGCTTTCCTGTCCTCCACTATCTCCTGGAGTTTGCTCAAACTCATGTCCATTGAGTCGATGGCACTATCTAGACATCTCATCCTCTGCCGCCCTCTTCTCCTTTTACCTTCAATCTTTTCCAGCATCATGGTCTTTTCCAATGAGTCAGCTCTTCACATCAGGTGGCCAGAGTATTGGAGCTTAGGCTTCAGCATCAGTCCTTCCAGTGAATTTCATTAGAGGAGGGTAATTAGTAAAAATTGTCTGAAAGGGCTCTTTGGGGGGATAATAATGGAAAAAATGTTTGAAAACACTGTTGTAAAGGAAGTAGGTTTGAGCTTAGGATTAGAGCAAAGATATAGATTTCCCACTTGCCTTTCAGTTTGACTAATTCGTACAGATGCCACATTGAATTGTGAGAAAGGAAAACAGAGCTAACTGATAGTCTAGAGATCAAGAAAAAGAGCCTTAAGAAATCTAAATATATCTGTGGGTGAAGGTTTAAACTAGACTCTTCATATTTGAGAATTGTTTGGTTTTTCTTTGTCTTGTTTGTTTTTTAAGCCTGATCATTCTTCTGCTCTTTTTGTCACCTGATTGCCATCAGTGTGATCAAGAAAGCAGGAGTGGACATAGGAAGCGGAGACCTCAAAACCAGAGAAAATAGTACTTCTCCAGGACCATGTGTTAGAGTTTACAGAAGTGAGCTGCAGAGAGGTTGAGCACAGATGATGCAGGAAATGCTCATTAATCAAGGCCTGATTGCCTATTTTTCAAACAGTTCAGTGACAATATAGTCGGAATTTTCTTTTTCCATCAGAGTCTCTCACACTAAGCATCTTGAGTGAGACTTTATGGGCATCTCTCCTGTAGATTTACTGCTTTTCCTACGAGAACATCTTCCTCCTTAAATGCTGGGCAGAGGGAACTTATTCTGTGAACAGCTGTGCCTGCTTGTCAAGGATTGTGGCAAAGGCAAAACCAAATGCCAGATGTGTTATTCTCTGGAAACCACTTTGGTCAGACTATGCCTCATGTCAGCATATGAACTCTGAATTTTCACAGTGCACATATTTATTTTAGAATGTTTCCATTCCTCTCATCCCACTTCTAAAATTAATAAATGCACAAATACACACACCACCTTTAATGAAATAAAAAGTTAGTAATAAACAGAAAAATATTTGCAACTTCTACTAAGAGGAATTAGTTACTGTTATTAATGTTCATAAAAATTATAAACGTTCAAAAATATGGACTCATAAATCACAACCAAAGAAATGCCAAGAACTATAAAACTATTCTAAATGTCGCTCCTCACTAAAGATATATAAATTGAAAAATTAAAATGTATTCAACTATTCATTCACTCAAAAAGTTAAAAACAGAATTACTATGCAATATAGCAATTCTACTTGTTGGAGTATTCCCCAAAATTTGATCAGTTCAGTTCAGTTCAGTCGCTCAGTCATGTCTGACTCTTTGCGACCATGCCAGGCCTCCCTGTCCATCACCAACTCCCGGAGTTCACTCAGACTCATGTCCATCGAGTCAGTGATGCCATCCAGCCATCTCATCCTCTGGCGTCCCCTTCTCCTCCTGCCCCCAATCCCTCCCAGCATCAGAGTCTTTTCCAATGAGTCAACTCTTC
>SJYT01065467.1:0-36468 GCA_006410635.1 Cephalophus harveyi | reverse complement strand
CACTCTCCTCTTTCACTTTCATCAAGAGGCTTTTTAGTTCCTCTTCACTTTCTGCCATAAGGGTGGTGTCATCTGCATATCTGAGCTTATTGATATTTCTCCCGGCAATCTTGATTCCAGCTTATGTTTCTTCCAGCCCAACGTTTCTCATGATGTACTCTGCATATAAGTTAAATAAGCAGGGTGACAATATACAGCCTTGACGTACTCCTTTGGAACCAGTCTGTTGTTCCATGTCCAGTTCTAACTGTTGCTTCCTGACCTGCATAAAGATTTCTGAAGAGGCAGGTCAGGTGGTCTGGTATTCCCATCTCTCTCAGAATTTTCCACAGTTTATTGTGACCCACACAGTCAAAGGCTTTGGCATACTCAATAAAGCAGAAATAGAAATAGATGTTTTTCTGGAACTCTCTTGCTTTTTGAGGTCAGTTTTCATTCCAATCCCAAAGAAAGGCAATGCCAAAGAATGCTCCAACTACTGCACAATTGCACTCATCTCACATGCTAGTAAAGCAATGCTCAAAATTCTCCAAGCCAGGCTTCAACAACCGCGAACTTCCAGATGTTCAAGCTGGTTTTAGAAAAGGCAGAGGAACCAGAGATCAAATTGCCAACATCCGCTGGATCATCAAAAGAGTTGATAGCAGGGGCTTAAACAGGTATATGTATACTCATGTTCACAGCAACGTTATTTGCCATAGCCAGGAAGTAAAAGCTACCAAGTGTTCACTGTTGAATGAATGGATAAACAAAATGTGGTAAATGCTTACAATGGACTGTACACATTGAATATGTGTACTTCTTTGTACATCAATGATGCTAAATAAATACGTAAGGGGCTCACAGAAATCCAAAGTAAAAAAACTCAAAAAATTCTCAAAAAATTCAAAAACTAACTACCAAAATAATCCAATTAGAAGTGAGCAAAAGAACTGAATAGATATTTTCCAAAAGAAGACGTAAAAATGACAAATAGTTTTACAAAAAAGTGCTTAACATCACTAATAATTAGGGGAATTCAGATCCATTGAGATACTGCCCCACATCTGTCAGAATGGTTGTCATCAACAGGGAACTCTGCGCAATGTTATGTGGCAGTCTGGATGTTGAAGGGAGTTTCGGGGAGAATGGATGCTTGTATATGTATGGTTGAGTTCCTTTGCTGTTCACCTGAAACTTTTACAACGTTGTTAATTGGTTATACCCCAATACACAGTACAAAATGCAAAAGTCAAAAAGGAGTACAGGGTTGTTACGAGTCATAAATAAAATAAAACACAGATTTATAAAAAAAATAAGAGATAAATACTGGTGAAGGTGTTGAGAAAAAGGAACCCTTATACAGTGATGGTGGGAATGTAAATTGGTGCAGCCAGCTGGAAATCAGTATGGTGGTCCTTCAAAAAATTAAGAAAATAACTACCATACGATCCAGCAATTACTTCTGAATATATATCCAGAGGAATTGTAATCATCTTCTTGAAGAGATATGTGCACCCCCACGTTCACTGTGGCATCATTCAGATTAGCCAAGACATGGAGGCAACCCAAATGTCCATCAATGAATGGCTGGATGAATAAAGAAAATATGGTATATATGTACAATGAAATGCTATTCAGCCTGAAAAGCTGAAAATCTTGCCATTTGGGACAAGATGGTTGAATCTGGACTGGAGTACATTATACTAAATGAAATAAGCCGTCCATAGAAGGGAAAATCCTATGTGATACCACCATGAAGAATCTGAAGTATTTAAACTCATAGAAGCTGAGAACAGAGTGGTGGTTGCCAGAGGCTGGAGGAAAGGGTAAGTGGGGAAGTATTAGTCAAAGGATCCAAAGTTTCAGGTATATAAAATGAATAAGTCCTGAGAGTGATGGTACAGTATAGAGCCTATAGTCAACAATACTGTACTGTATACTTAACAATTTGCTAAGAGTATGGATCTCATGTTAAACGTTCCTTTCACATACACAAAAATAAAGAGAACAGGAGGAACAAAAAAGAAATAAGCTTCCAATTTCAGCTATTAAATCATGAAAAGTTAAAAAAAAGCACACTAACTTTATGAATTTTCTTTAAATATGGAAAAGATTTAAATCTTTTCCAGCTTGTTTGTTATGTTTTCTTTCCAACAGAGTCCAGTGTATGGCTAACCTAAAAATAAAAGTAATAAAAGGAAAAGTATAAGAGGCAAACAATAACATTTACTTTGAAAGACATTTCAGGACAGAATTTTTCAGTAAACCATATAGTCATCTGCTCTAAGAGAAGATGCAGCACTATATATATACGTAAACTGGATATATGCAGTTTAATAGTGGAGAAGGACATGGCAACCCACTGCAGTATTCTAGCCTAGAGAATCCCGTGGACAGAGGAGCCTGGTGGGCTGCTGTCCATGGGGTCACAAAGAGTTGGACACGACTGAAGCGACTTAGCAGCAGCTGCAGTTTAATAGATACCTCCTGGCAGTATCTGATGTGAGAAGACTTACCTCGTTGTTTAAAGAATGATGGGATGAGATAAAGAGTAAATATCTGATTCTTTTATAACACCATTCCATAGCCATATTGTATTAGTAACTAGTATCTGTGAAAATCTGAAGCTACCTTGACAGTAAATGGAAATAGAACCAGGTAATTCACGCATGCCCTGAAATGCTACACTCTGTGCCATGAGGGTTAATTTCAGCAGATCTGGAATCAGGCTGAGCTGTTTTGCATGGCACTAACCCCTGATCAAGGCAGGAAGTGTACTGATTAATAGTGTTGCTTTGCAATCTTGGGTCTGAGGAGTTTCAGGGCTGAGTGCCACTGCTCTTTGTTTTAACAGTGAGACTGATGAGTTGCAGCTGATCTCAGTGAGCCCCCTGGAGGGCTCTGCTGTGGAGGCCAGTTACTTAGCAGAAAGATGCCTATGTGACCAGGAAAATATGAAAGTTCCCAGCTGAGACTGCATTTTAGATTTCCTGGCTCTGGGGTGTTCTTGGCACACATCGGTGGTTACTGATCTCTCTGAGAAAGTATATTCTGCCAGGGCCTTACGGTGGGGGCACGGGCAGCTTACACCTGGGTGCTCCAGACTCTAGCTGTGATGCATGTCTTTATTCAATGCCCTTGCTATCCTGAGTGTGCATTTTCTATAGTGAACAGGGGATCTGCAAGCATTATCATTTTGGGTTCTGTGAGTCTTCTTCAGCAATCCAATGTTGTTTAACTACCACCATAA
Organism: Cephalophus harveyi; assembly: GCA_006410635.1. Classification (NCBI taxonomy): domain Eukaryota; kingdom Metazoa; phylum Chordata; class Mammalia; order Artiodactyla; family Bovidae; genus Cephalophus; species Cephalophus harveyi. The sequence goes on along the minus strand of SJYT01065467.1, from coordinate 33,236 downwards.
TGCACAATCATACACAGTAATGTGCACCAAAGTTCCTTAATACAAATGTAAAAGCCTGATGACTCCTTTATAGTTTCTTCAAATATATAATTCAGAAGTTTAGAAAAAATTGGTTCACAATTCTGCATTACTTACTAGTGATTCAGATAAACAATATGAGGAACTAAATTAAAATAATATGTTATCAAAAAAGGGACTTCCCTGGTGGTCTAGTGGTAAGACTCCATGCTCCCAATTCAGGGGGCATGGGTTTGGTCCCTGATCAGGGAATTAAGATCCCTCATGCCACACTGCATGGTCAAAAAAAAAAAAAAAAAGAGGAAAGAAATTATGACATGCCATAACATGAACGAAACTTGAAGATGTTATGCTAAGTGAAATCAGTCACAAAAAGACAAAATTTGACTCTGTGTAAGATAAGTAATATAGTCAAATTCACGGAGATAGAAAATAGAATGGTGGTTGACAGAGACTGACGGGGAAAGGAATGGGTAGTGAGTGTTTCATAGATATGAAGTTTCATTTGGGAAGATGAACATTCTGGAGATGGATGGTGGTAATGCTTGTACAAAGTGAATGTCTTTAAGACCTCTGAACACTGCAATTAAAAATAATTGAAATAAGTTTTATGTTATGTATATTTTACCACAATTAAAAAAATTGTTTTCACTTATATTAGCAAAGTTGCTTTTTCCCCCTCTAATGATAACACACTGTGAGTTTGCTAATGTACTTCTGACAGGACAGTGAAAGTGAAGGTGCTCAGTCATCTCCGACTCTTTGAGACCCCGTAGACTGTAGCCCACCAGGCTCCTCCATCCATGGGACTCTCTAAGCAAGAATACTGGAGTGGGTTGCCATTTACTTCTCCAGGGGATCTTCCGGATCCAGAGGTCGAACCCGGGTCTCCCGCATTATAGGCCGAAGCTTTAACCTCTGAGCCACCAGGAACAGGACAATAAATTGGTATAATCTTTTACCAATGAGAAAGCAGTGGTCCTTAAAATGTGTGTGTGTGTGTGTGTGTGTGTGTTTGTCTATTCGCTCAGTTGTGTCTAAATCTTTGCGGCCCCATGGACTGTAGCCTTCCAGACTCCTCTGTACATGGAATTTATCAGGCAAGAATACTGGAGTGGGTTGCCATTTCTTCCTCCAGGATTTCTATATATACAATGACCTAATTTTCTCTCCTAGGAGATTATCATAGTTATCAGTCAGTTCAGTTGCTCAGTTGTGTCTGACTCTTTGCGACCTCATAGACAGCAGCGTGCCAGGCTTCCCTGACCTTCACCAACACCTGAAGCTTACACAAACTCATGTTCATCAAGTCGATGATGCCATGAAACCATCTGATCCTCTATCATCCCCTTCTCCTCCCACCTTCAACCTTTCCCAGCATCAGGATCTTTTCTAGTGAGTCAGTTCTTTGCATCAGGTGGCTAAAGTATTGGAGTTTCAGCTCAGCATCAGTCCTTCCAATGAATATTCAGGACTGATTTCCTTTAGGATTGACTGGTTGGATCTCCTTGCAGTCCAAGGGACTCTCAAGAGTCTTCTCCAACACCACAGTTCAAAAGCATCAATTCTTCAGCGCTCAGCTTTCTTTACAGTCCAACTCTCACATCCATATATGACTACTGGAAAAAATATAGCTTTGACTAGACAGACCTTTGTTGGGAAAGTAATGTCTCTGCTCTGTAATATGTTGTGTGTAGGTTGATCATAGCTTTCCTTCCAAGGAGTAAGTGTCTTTTAATTTCATGGCTGCAGTCACCATCTGCAGTGATTTTGGAGCCTCCAAAATAGTCTGTCACTGTTTCTATTGTTTCCCCATCTATTTCCCATGAAGTGATGAGACCAGATGCCATGATCTTCGTCTTCTGAATGTTGAGCTTTAAGTCAACTTTTTCACCCTCCTCTTTCACTTTCATCAAGAGGCTCTTTAGTTCTTCTTCACATTCTGCCATAAGGGTGGTGTCATCTGCATATCTGAGGTTACTGATATTTCTCCCGGCAATCTTGATTCCAGCTTGTGCTTCATCCAGCCCAGCATTTCACATGATGTACTCTGCATAGAAGTAAAAAAGCAGGGTGACAATATACAGCCTTGACATACTCCTTTTCCTATTTGGAACCAGTCTGTTGTTCCATGTCCAGTTCTAACTGTTGCTTCTTGACCTGCATACAGATTTCTCAGGAGGCAGGTCAGGTGGTCTGGTGTTCCCATCTCTTTCAGAATTTTTCACAGTTTGTTGTGATCCACACAGTCAAAGGCTTTGGTGTAGTCAATAAAGCAGACATAGATGTTTTTCTGGAACATTCTTGGTTTTTCAATGATCTAACGCATGTTGGCAATTTGATCTCTGGTTCCTCTGCCTTTCTAAAACCAGCTTGAACATCTGGAAGTTCATGGCTCATGTACTGTTGAAGCCTGGCTCAGAGAATTTTGAGCATTACTTGGCTAGCATGTAAGATGAGTGCAATTGTGCTGTAGTTTGAACATTCTTTGGCATTGCCTTATCATAGCTATACTTACAGACTATTCTATTAAGAAATGTACTGAAGCAATTTTTTTTTTTACAGTAAATGCTCTAAAGTTTCCAAAATTGGTTAAGTAATGATGCATTAAGGGATGCACTAATGCTTGCTAAGGAAGCATTAATATTATTTATGTGAATATTAATGATATAAAAAAAGTTGCCAAGATATAAATTAGTAAAAAAGTCTACAAACAATTATGAAACTCTAGTAAGCTCCATTTTTTTTTTGTTCAAAGAGCAGCAGGTTAGCAGCTAGAAAAAAATATTATTATCTATTTTTACATATGTATATACAGAGACCTAGAATTAGAAGAGCAAATATTTATGCTTTTGTGACAGGATTACAGCTCATTTTTATTTTCATTTGAGAGCTTTTTTGCTCATGTAGTTTCTAAATATTCTTCCCTAAATGTCTATTCCCTTGCTAAAATCATGATAAAGTAATGAAAGTTGTTAACACACAAACTACTTTTCCAGGCCAGGTTTTCCTAGCCCAAGTTTCCCAATCTCTTTCTTTTGTCAAGGTGAAAGGCAGAGCACAGTTGAGGTTTAGTTTGGGATAAACAGAAGCATTGGACAAAACTTCCAAGGATACTCTGGGTCAACCAATGACTGTTCTTGGCAGAAGAGAAACGTGGCTCTGGTAAGGCACCCTGCCGGGGGGCAGGGCGGTATGGAAAACTCTACTGTCCTGGACACTGATAAAGCTCTCTCCTTCTAATTTTATCACTGACGCAAGAGGGACCCTTGGAAAGTCACTTCACAATTTGGGACTTCCTGGTTCTCACTATAAAACAAATTTGGGTCTTTTAGGCCTTCCAGCTTGATTGCTTTGCAATTTAATGTGCATTGTTTGAGGCTGGCTGATGTCCAATGAGTCAACTCTTCGCATGAGGTGGCCAAAGTACTGGGTTTCAGCTTTAGCATCATTCCTTCCAAAGAAATCCCAGGGTTGATCTCCTTCAGAATGGACTGGTTGGGTTAGGGGCAGGAGGAAAAGGGGACGATTGAGGATGAGATGGCTGGATGGCATCACTGACTCGATGGACGCGAGTCTGAGTGAACTCCGGGAGTTGGTGACAGACAGGGAGGCCTGGCGTACTGCGATTCATGGGGTCGCAAAGAGTCGGACATGACTGAGCGACTGAACTGAACTGAACTGATGTCCAGGCTGGGAAAGTGTTAAGCCCTACTTCTTGTAAACAGTTTGGAATGTCGTTACTCATTTCTTTTTGAACATCAGTTCAGTTCAGTTGCTCAGTCGTGTCCGACTCTTTGAGACCCCATGGACTGCAGCATGTCAGGCTTCCCTGTCCATCACCAACTCCAGGAGCTTACTCAAACTCATGTCCAAGTTGGTGATGCCATGCAGCTATCTCATCCTGCTGTCCCCTTCTCCTCCTGCCTTCAATCTTCCCCAGCATCAGGGTTTTTTCAAATGAGTCATTTCTTTGCATCAGGTGGCCAAAGTATTGGAGTTTCAGCTTTAGCATCAGTTCTTTCAATGAATATTCAGGACTGATTTCCTTTAGGATGGACTGGTTGGATCTCCTTGTAGTCCAAGGGACTCTCAAGAGTCTTCTCCAGCACCACAGTTCAAAAGCATCAATTCTTCAGCTTTCAGCTTTCTTTATAGTCCAACTCTCACATCCATACATGACTACTGGAAAAACCATAGCCTTGACTAGACAGACCTTTGTTGGCAAAGTAGTGTCTCTGCTTTTTAATATGCTGTCTAGGTTGGTCATAGCTTTTCTTCCAGGGAGCAAGCATCTTTTAATTTCATGGTTTCAGTCACCATCTGCAGTGATTTTGGAGTCCCCAAAGTAAAGTCTGTCACTGTTTCCCCATCTATTTGCCATAAAGAGATGGGACTGGATGCCATGATTTTAGTTTTCTGAATGTTGAGTTTTTTAATTATTTATTTTTTATTGAAGGATAATTGCTTTACAGAATTTTGTTGTTTTCTGTCAAATTTATTTACAGGGCAGCAATGAAGACACAGGCATAGAGAATAGACTTATGGACATGGGGAGAGGGGAAGATGTATGGAAGAGTAACATGAATGTTGAGTTTTAAGCCAACTTTTTCACTCTCCTCTTTCACTTTCATCAAGAGGCTCTTTAGTTCTTCACTTTCTGCCATGAGGGTAGTGTCATTTGCATATCAGAGGTTAATGATATTTCTCCCGGCAATCTTGATTCCAGCCTGTGCTTCATCTGGTATTTTGCATGATGTACTCTGTCTGCATAGAAGTAAAAAAGCAGGGTGACAATATACAGCCTTGACGTACTCTTTTTCCTATTTGGAACCAGTCTGTTGTTCCATGTCCAGTTCTAACTTTTGCTTCTTGACCTGCGTACAGATTTCTCAGGAGGCAGGTCAGGTGGTCTGGTATTCTCATCTCTTTCAGAATTTTCCACAATTTGCTGTGATCCACACAGTCAAAGGCTTTGGTGTAGTCAATAAAGCAGAAGTAGATGTTTTTCTGGAACTCCCTTGGTTTTTCAAGGATCCAGTGGATGTTGGCAATTTGATCTCTGGTTCCTCTGCCTTTTCTAAAACCAGCTTGAACATCTGGAAGTTCATGGTTCACATACAGTTGAAGCCTGGCTTGAAGAATTTTGAGCCTTACTTGGCTAGCGTGTTAGATGAGTGCATTGTGCTGTAGTTTGAACATTCTTTTGCATTGCCTTTCTTTGGGATTGGAATGAAAACTGACCTCTTCCAGTCCTGTGGCCATTGCTGAGTTTTCCAAATTTGCTGGCATATTGAGTACAGCACTTTCAGAGCATCATCTTTTAGGATTTGAAATAGCTCAACTGGAATTCCATTACCTCCACTAGCTTTGTTCGTAGTGATGCTTCCTAAGCCCCTCTTAACTTTGCATTCCAGGATGTCTGGTTCTAGGTAAGTGATCACACCATTGTGGTTATCTGGGTCATTAAGATATTTTTTGTATAGTTCTTCCATGTATTTTTGCCACCTCTTCTTAATATCTCCTGCTTCTGTTAGATCCATACCATTTCTGTCCTTTATTGTACCCATCTTTGCATGAAATATTCCCTTGGTACCTTATTTTCTTGAAGAAATCTCAGTATTTCCCATTCTATGGTTTTCCTCTATTTCTTTGCATTGATCACTGAGGAAGGCTTTCTTATCTCTCCTTGCTATTAAAATATTATTACTGTTATATATCATTACAAAAATAGAGAACCGAAAGTTTATAGAAGTAGTCAGAGAAGCAAGTGTGGCCACCTGTTTAGGAAGAGTAACACTATAGATTGACATCACAGAAAACACAGAAGTGAGTCTCACATAAGGAAGGGTCAAAATGTCAAATGCTACTAAAATGTCAAATAAGATGAAGATAAAGATCTATCCATTTATTTTAATGACAAGGTAATGAGGTAAGTCAGACTCCTCTATTAATCTATTTAAATTATTTAAATAATCCTCACTCTTTGTTTAAAACCATGACAGTCAGCTATCTCCTGAGAATTAGGCAACACTTTTTTCCTCCAGATAGGAAGACATTTCATGATTTCAGAACTGAAGATTCTTGAGACATGACTTCAAGTAAGTACAACATATTTATCAATTAACTCTACAGAGGAGAAACCTGGCTGGCACCAGAACAAGGGACAAAAGTTCGCAGCTTTCATTGCAAGGCTCATGGATATGATGCCGCTGCTATGGGCATCTTGATATGATGCAGTGAGACCAGCAAAGCATAATTGCTATGGGATTCCTGTTTAAAACGCAAAAATCACGAGGGAACAGTAGAAAAACTTACAGGACTTTCTAAATGGTGAGGTCATGAAAGGCAAGGAAAAATTGAGGAACTGTTACACACAGAAACCAAAGAGATATGTTGTTATTTAGCTGCACCCCTCTTAACTTTGCATTCCAGGATGTCTGGTTCTAGGTAAGTGATCACACCATTGTGGTTATCTGGGTCATTAAGATATTTTTTGTATAGTTCTTCCATGTATTTTTGCCACCTCTTCTTAATATCTCCTGCTTCTGTTAGATCCATACCATTTCTGTCCTTTATTGTACCCATCTTTGCATGAAATATTCCCTTGGTACCTTATTTTCTTGAAGAAATCTCAGTATTTCCCATTCTATGGTTTTCCTCTATTTCTTTGCATTGATCACTGAGGAAGGCTTTCTTATCTCTCCTTGCTATTAAAATATTATTACTGTTATATATCATTACAAAAATAGAGAACCGAAAGTTTATAGAAGTAGTCAGAGAAGCAAGTGTGGCCACCTGTTTAGGAAGAGTAACACTATAGATTGACATCACAGAAAACACAGAAGTGAGTCTCACATAAGGAAGGGTCAAAATGTCAAATGCTACTAAAATGTCAAATAAGATGAAGATAAAGATCTATCCATTTATTTTAATGACAAGGTAATGAGGTAAGTCAGACTCCTCTATTAATCTATTTAAATTATTTAAATAATCCTCACTCTTTGTTTAAAACCATGACAGTCAGCTATCTCCTGAGAATTAGGCAACACTTTTTTCCTCCAGATAGGAAGACATTTCATGATTTCAGAACTGAAGATTCTTGAGACATGACTTCAAGTAAGTACAACATATTTATCAATTAACTCTACAGAGGAGAAACCTGGCTGGCACCAGAACAAGGGACAAAAGTTCGCAGCTTTCATTGCAAGGCTCATGGATATGATGCCGCTGCTATGGGCATCTTGATATGATGCAGTGAGACCAGCAAAGCATAATTGCTATGGGATTCCTGTTTAAAACGCAAAAATCACGAGGGAACAGTAGAAAAACTTACAGGACTTTCTAAATGGTGAGGTCATGAAAGGCAAGGAAAAATTGAGGAACTGTTACACACAGAAACCAAAGAGATATGTTGTTATTTAGCTGCTAAGTCAAATCTGACCCCATGGACTGTAGCCCCACCAAACTCCTCTGTCCGTGGGATTTCCCAGACAAAAATACTGGAATGGGTTGCCATTTGCTTTTCCAGGGAATTTTCCCGACAGGGGTCAAACCTGCATCTCCTACATTGGCAGGCAGATTCTTTACCACTGTGCCACAAGGAAAGCCAAACAAATATGATGTGACATTAAAACGCAACACACGATTCTGATTTGTACAGCATGTATAACTGAATGATATTATTGTAATGACAGGTATTTATAAATCTTGAATCAGTTCAGTTCAGTCGCTCAGTCGTGTCCGACTTTTTGCGACCCCATGAATCGCAGCACGCCAGGCCTCCCTGTCCATCACCAACTCCCGGAGTTCACTCAGACTCACGTCCATCGAGTCAGTGATGCCATCCAGCTATCTCATCCTCTGTCGTCCCCTTCTCCTCCTGCCCCCAATCCCTCCCAGCATCAGAGTCTTTTCCAATAAGTCAACTCTTCGCATGAGATGGTCAAAGTACTGGAGTTTCAGCTTTAGCATCATTCCTTCCAAAGAAATCCCAGGGCTGATCTTCAGAATGGATTGGTTGGATCTCCTTGCAGTCCAAGGGACTCTCAAGAGTCTTTCCCAACACTACAGTTCAAAAGCATAGGTACACATAATTATTTTCTGATATAAAGAGAAAATAAGCTCTTAGCAGCAATTACTCATATTGCTTTCCATTTTGAAATTTTGCCTATCCTTCCATGAAAGACAGATCCTACAGATTCCGCCAGTGCTATGCTGTTTTATACTGGTTTACCTTCCATAAACATGTACTTTGGAAAGAGTGGGCTGTTTTAAAAGGCTTTGACTATTATATAATCATGTGAATTGAGATTTGGGGAATATTTTTTCCCCTTTATTTTCACACTGGGGTGATAAACTGATTTTTAAAATGACTGTAAAAAATTCATTAGGAAGAAATATAATAATAGCATTATTATTATTTAACAGTGATGACTATTCTTTACTTGCTTGATATAAACCAGGTACTGTACTAAGTGCTTTGCATACATTCTGTTATGTAGTTTTCAAAATCATGCTTGTTATTATGGCCCTAGATTTACATATGAAGATTATAAACTTGGCATGGTTGAATAATTTTTAACATCACAAAACTATTAAGGTGACAAAGCTGAGACTGAGCTTCAGCCCTTTCATCACAGAAGAATCAGGGGAATGCCATGGAACTGACACCAGACTCTGTTCCCTGAGAATCAGTGTCACTGAATACCCCTCTGTAGCTCCTAGTATGTAGCACGTACCATCAAAATCAAGTTCTGACGGTAGTCCAGAGAATGGGCAAGCAAACCGTCATTTTTTTCTTCTATTAAACTTGCTTGGCTGCACTCACCCCTGCCCTTTCTATCGTCTCTCTCCTTATGTAGCTTATGGAAATGTTTCAGACTATATTTCATTCCTAAGAAAGATTCGAATGACTCAGCTGGTGCTCGATAGCTAAGTATAGTGAGAACAAAAGTATTCTGAGCACATTTCTGTCCTGATGTTGCTGGATGGTAAAACCACAACATGACATTTATGAATCTCATACTAAATTTCATCTCACACTGAATTTTACTCTCATATAGAAAAGAGAGGAAGAGGTGATCTCAAAGTCAAGAACAGGTCTCTAAATAAGATGGCAGTGTCAGCAATATGGGCAGAGAGGTTATTGGCACTTTTGCCTCCTAATTCATACCTAAAGAAGCTGTTGGCAGCCAGACACTGATAACCCTCAAGGAGGCCACCAAGCTGAGAAAGGAAGCTCGGGCTGATGAATGGTACAACAGAATAGTGGCAAATAAACTTCTTGGCTTTTTGCTGAGTGAGCCAATGGAGATGGATTTTGTCATCACAGTAATTTTGCAGCTGCAACGTGGATATCTTCACAATAGTGTTCTGGACTCCTGGAAATATCTTTGTACTTTTGGGATACCTTTGCAATGGAGCACTTCAAGGGAGAAGAGGGCCTCGGATGTCATTCCCCAGGATGATTTATGCTTACAAGTTTAATTTCCAATGCTAGGTTTCTCTGACATAAATCATACTGTCCCAGGGAGAGAACAAGTTATATACTCTTTTCATATATGTTTTCCCAACTAATGATCTTACGTGGCTTAAATTATACTGACAGACAAACAACCGCAGTGGTTTTTAAACTAATGATACAATCCATGGATAATTTCCTCTAAAATAGCTCAGAGATGAAAATGAATGAATTGTGTATCATTGCAGGAAGCAATTTTCCTCAATGGATTCTACCTGATGGAATCTTAATACATATCAGATTGGGTAAAAGTTTTCAACTGAAATAAGTCTCTGAAACTGACTCTGGAGCAAAACTCAAACCCTGAGGGGAGACAGCTGTGAATATATTTAGAACTTCCCACTTTCCAGGAAGTCTTGTGTTACAAATATCTCTTTTCCATGCACAGCAACATGTTTTGTGAAGGAATCTAATGACATGGGTGGCTTCAACAATTCCTTCCAAATTGCATTCCCCTTAATGTGGCTTTCTTAATGGGTCACCATCCTGCAATGTCTTCACTCTATTTACCCAGAGCTTTATTTCTTTCTGATGTGAAGATGTTCACCAGGAAGCTAAGGCCCTTTGACAAACCCAATGGCAGCTCCTAGGATGTTGTCATCAGAAGTAAAGTGATGCCTCCCAGGCCTAGACAGGTTTAAAAATAATGGAATACCTTTTGCTTCCAGTTCTATGATGCCAATACTCTTGGTGTGTGTGTGTGTGTGTGTGTGTGTGTGAGAGAGAGAGAGAGAGAGAGAGAGAGAGAGAGAGAGGAACTTTTTCTCCAACCTAGGGCAGATTTTCAGTTGGCAATCCTATTCATTTCTGTTTGCCTAAGAGTTCCTTTTGCTCATCTTGTTTCTAGGTCTCTTCTAGGAGAGGAAGAGCCAAAATCCTTTTGTGAGTAACTTGCTATCAGAGAATACAAATGAATTGTATAAAATCAAGCACCTGATCTACATGCATTAGGTTCTAGGACAAGTCTTCTAATGCTTCTTAACAGAGTGGCTACAAAATTATATCAGCCTAGGCTGCTGTCACTACAGCCATTCTGTCCCCAAAGAGACGACAGACATAGTACGAACAGAGGTGATTCAGGGTCACCCTGTCCCCTACACAGAGTTAATGTTTGATGCCCTGCAGAATGGCTTTGTTCAATACAGACTTAAGACAGATGAAAGGGGTTACAGGTGACATAGTTACTTTTAACTCTCTGATTCAGGGGAGATGTGGAACATACAATAGACTCAGCCTGTAATATGGAACCACAGTTTGTTGTGAGAAATCTTAAAATCTGGGTTCTGGTTTCTTTTCTGAACTTAACTGGTTAGATGCTGTTTGATGACCTCGTCGACTGAAAGGGGACAACACCTGTTCAAATGCACCACCTGGCTGTTGTAAGGATGGAAGAGATGAGGATGAAAACACGGTTCAGTGCCATGCAAATGCCGAAGCATCACTACTGACATGATGCTGTGCTTTCTGGGGCTCTACAAAACCACACGGATAATTACATGGTGCAGGAAAGCAAAGGCAAGTAAGGGTACGAGTCAGTGAAACGACTGATGGGCACCTGCTTTTCCATATCCAAATAGGAAAAGGAGTCCGTCAAGGCTGTATATTGTCACCCTGCTTATTTAACTTATATGCAGAGTACATCATGAGAAACGCTGGACTGGAAGAAACACAAGCTGGAATCAAGATTGCCGGGAGAAATATCAATAACCTCAGAAAAAAGACTCTGATGCTGGGAGGGATTGGGGGCAGGAGGAGAAGGGGACGACCGAGGATGAGATGGCTGGATGGCATCACTGACTCGATGGATGTAAGTCTGGGTGAACTCCGAGAGATGGTGATGAACAGGGAGGCCTGGCGTGCTGTGATTCATGGGGTCACAAAGAGTTGGACACGACTGAGCGACTGAACTGAACTGAACTGAAGGAGACTTTTTTTTTAATGCCTGAAATAACACAACATCCTTCTACAAATACCTGTTTGTCAACTACTATATTCCAGACATTTTCACATGCTCCACTAATCAGAGTAATAAAGATAAGAGCCACGATTTATTAAAAGTTCCTTAAGTACCAGCCACTCCCCCCAGTAGGAAACATTAGGCGTAATCCCCAATGAACTGAGTTGGAATTGTTATTCCCATTTTACAAATGATGAAATTAAGGCCGAGAAAGTAACTGCCTTACACCATCCAGCTAATAAGGGACAAAAAGAGCCAAAGTCACAAGGGATCAACACCTGCCTCTGTGACATCTTGGCTGCCTTCCTGTTCTGGTGGCTTTGTGGTTTATGTGACAAGGGGTCATTTCCACATTGAACCATTTGGTTCTTTACAGCATGAAGTGCTATGGGTACCAGCTCAGAGGCCCTGTTGGTGCAGCTCATGGTGTCAGATCAGGGCAGGGTTTGACCCTGCTGCTAGTTCTCTGAAAGACGTATGGCTTGAGATGCACCTAACCCTGGGAAAGACAGTAAGTTCAAGATTGGTACCATCTTTCAGCCAATTCCCAAAGACTGTAAGCCACGGATGGTGAGGTGATTAGATCCAGAGTAACAAGACAAACACAAGAGAATCGGAAGTCTGGAGATCAGTGCATTGGGAAAATAAGTACTGCGTGGTCAACAGAGGGCACTCACACCAAATCCAGAGCCATCTTGAGAAGCTGCCAAATGAGCCCTATGATTCCTGCTTGCTGGGTAAAATGAGGCAGTCAGGGGCATCTGGGTGACCCCCTATCTCTGATTAGGAAAAAGTGGGACCCCCAAAAAGCCCTCACATGGAGAACTCAGGTTAGATATGCAAGTGGCAGGCATTTCTATGACCGCATGGACCTCTCTTGGACTCCAGAGAGTTTTATATCCCAGAGCAATTTCGACATCAGCGCTCAGACCTTAAGGAACTAATGGAAAGTATTAATAAAATGAATGACTTGCTTCCAATGTGAGTGGTAAGATGCCAGGGCTTCTGTGGTGACACCAAAGTTTGCCTGCAGACTCATGGTCCAGGCCCAGGGAAAATCTTACATCTCCTTTCCTCCTGGAGCTGCAAGTAAACATGAACAAACCAACCAAGCTGCACCCAGTGATTCGCTCCACCTTATATGTCAAGGAAAGTTAAAGCCCTTGCTTTTTATTTTGGGCTTGATACACTTAATGCTTCTTGCACTCAATACTCTGATTTCTTTGCAGCATAGATGCCACCCTTGACAGAGGAGAGACGTCATCTTTATTAAGTATTTCTAAATAAGGGAGCCTCAAGGCTAATGAATCCTACAGACAGCAGGCAGCTACTCCCCCCCTCTCCCCCTACTCAGAAGGGAAAACAATCTTCATTGTTTACAGCCCCTGGCTGCCCAGGAATAAAAGGCCAAGTTATTTCAGAATTATCCATCTCTTGTCCCAGCTCTCACAAATCGTTAGATTTTGCTGTTTAACCCATCTGCACAAGTGTGTATGTGAGAGAGTTAATCCTCCTGCAAAAGGCTATAAAGCTATAAGTACGAATTAACACACAGGCATATTTTAAAAGCATTTAGAACTGCGGATGTTGAAAATGTTAGTAATATTTAGCCACCATTTTTTCATTCCAGATGTCTAATAGGCTCTGAATGCAAGAGTAATATTATTTCTACCACAAACTACTTTCTGGACTTTCTGTATATCATTTAATGATAATGGATATCCTTGGAATTATGACTCAAATAGTATGCAAGTATATCATTTCCTATTTAGTTTATTGCCACCATCAGCATCATACAGGTTGTAAAAAAAGATTGGAAGTTATTTTTATCTTGGATGTGACAGAACACTGCCCCATCCTCCTGACTTGCTCAGTTTCTTATAACATGTAATGACCAGTAACATCCCCACCAGCTTTCTACAAATAGTTGTAACTAAGATGACAGAGCCTTCCTTCAGTGCATTCCTTGGTTCGTTTGTGAGGGACAGCAGAAAAGAGGGCTGTAGTCTGAACCAATATGTTCTGCTATAAAGTACTCTTGGGGGGAAAAATAGCTTCAAAGTGCTCTTCCTACACAAGGCGTTAGAATGACTGATGAATGTACCGCTATCATTGTTACACCTCTCCGCCAAGGTTCGTGACACTTATACTGACAAAGAAGCACAACACAGCATGAAATCACCCTCTGTGCAGAATTTCAGCTGTGTGCAAATTGTCTGAAACAGCCTAGGCCTGAATTGGTGCACCTGCCAGGATGATGGGAAGCAATGCATCCTGGGAGGGAGAGGCGAGGGTCCCATGGGAGCTCTGTGTCCCGTGACCCTGGAGCTGGGGTGGCTTCCCTCCCTTATTTTTAGCCACACTCCTGGAAACCAGGTCCTTTGCCTATTTTGCCCCAAGCTGTGTCTTTTTCCACACAGATTCCTTCACTGTGAATGGTTACACTGTTGTCTAAGTTCCTTGTGTCTCTTTATCCTGAAGAGAACTTTAAGGGCAGTGACTTATCCTTTTTATTTTCCTCATTTTCCTCTTTAGCTCTAGGGAGGTGCCTGGCACAGAGTAGATGTTCATAAATACAGACTGAATAAATGAACATACAGATGGATGAATGAACAAGTAAATCTTACTCCTACTTTTTAGATTAAATAAAAAAAACTGCATAAAAGTCTGGATATGCAAAAAGATATAAAGACTAATAGGATGAATTATATTATAGTGATTCATACCAAAAATGTCTCATGTGGTTCCCTGTGCAAATCTGTCCCCATCCTTCTCAGGGAAGCTACTGAACTTAGGGTTCATCATTTATATCTTTACTACATATGCATGGATCTCTAACAAAAATTATGGTATTTTTTGACATGTTTTAAAAATTTACAAGATATTACCATACTATATCAGAGAAGGCAATGGCAACTCACTTCAGTACTCTTGCCTGGAAAATCCCATGGGTGGAGGAGCCTGGTAGGCTGCAGTCCATGGGGTCACAAAGAGTAGGACATGACTGAGCAGCTTCACTTTCACTTTTCACTTTCATGCATTGGAGAAAGAAATGGCAACCCACTCCAGTGTTCTTGCCTGGAGAATCCCAGGGACGGGGGAGCCTGGTGGGCTGCCATCTATGGGGTCACACAAAGTCGGACACGACTGAAGTGACTTAGCAGCAGCAGCAGCAGCCATACTGTATTCTTCTGAAACTTGCATTTATAAAAAAAGTAGATCTGTGAGACAAATGTCTGTTGATACACATCTTTTTTTTGTCCAGCATCTTCTCCTTTATGCGAATGTATTACAGTTTACACATCCATTATTGTGTTGATGGGATGACAAACAATGCTGCTGGCACACTCTTGCCCGTGTCTCCATGGGCTCCTGTGGGCTGGATTCTATCGGGCCCATTCCGAGGAGAAGGATTGCTGGGTCACAAGAGGTGCATGTCCTCAACTTTACTCAGACTGTTGGATAATGATTCAAAGTGGTTGTACTAATTCACATGCCCATGAATCCATATTTCTAAGACTTCAGTTTTCTAACACTAATGCATGTCTTTTTAGGTGCTGACTTCTGCTGGAGGATGTACTTTGTTGCCAAGCCTGCCTGAGGGTTAGCTCTGGGATATGCTGATTTAAGGGCTGGGACTGTGACCCACAGTGGTTCAAGAGGTTTCCCCTCTCCCCCACTATGGAGCAGTTTCTAAGCTAAGGCTGTTGTGCTCTCTCAGTGTCTGTAGTACCAAGTTTCTTCCTCCTAACCCTCAACTGTGTTCTGACAAAATGTAGTCCATTGGAGGGAATGGCAAACCACTTCAGTATTCTTGCCTT
This sequence comes from Cephalophus harveyi, assembly GCA_006410635.1. Taxonomy (NCBI): domain Eukaryota; kingdom Metazoa; phylum Chordata; class Mammalia; order Artiodactyla; family Bovidae; genus Cephalophus; species Cephalophus harveyi. The sequence continues at coordinate 17,917 of SJYT01065467.1, read as the reverse complement.
GAGAACCCCATGAACAGTATGAAAAGGCAAAAAGATAGAACACTGAAAGATGAACTCCCCAGGTTGGTAGGTGCCCAATATGCTACTGGAGATCAATGGAGAAATAACTCCAAAAAGAATGAAGATATGGAGCCAAAGCAAAAACAACACCCAGTTGTGGATGTGACTGGTGAGAGAAGCAAAGTCCAATGCTGCAAAGAGCAATATTACATAGGAACCTGGAATGTTAGGCCCACGAATCAAGGCAAATTGGAAGTGGTCAAACAGAAGATGGTAAGAGTGAACGTCGACATTTTAGGAAACAGCAAACTAAAATGGACTGGAATGGGTGAATTTAACTCAGATGACAATATAAATATAAATCTACTACTGTGGGCAAGAATCCCTTAAAAGAAATGGAGTAGCCGTCTATGATGGAGTAGCCATCATAGTCAACAAGAGTTTGAAATGCAGTACTTGGATGCAATCTCACAAACGACAGAATGATCTCTGTTCTTTTCCAAGGCACCAGTAATGCTGAAGAAGCTGAAGTTAAATGGTTCTATGAAGCCCTACAGGAACTACTAGAAATAAAATCCCCAAAAGATATCCTTTTCATTATAGGGGACTGGAATGCAAAAGTAGAAAGTCAAGAAACACCTGGAGGAACAGGCAAATTTGGCCTTGAAGTACAGAATGAAGCAGGGCAAAGGCTAATAGAGTTCTGCCAAGAGAACACACCGGTCATAGCAAACACCCTCTTCCAACAACACAAGAGAAGACTCTACACATGGACATCACCAGATGGATGACACCAAAATCAAATTGATTATATTCTTTATAGCCAAAGATGGAGAAGCTCTATACAGTCAGCAAAAATAAGACCGGGTCCTGACTGTGGCTTGGATCATGACCTCCTTATTGAGAAATTCAGACTGAAATTGAAGAAAGTAGAGAAAACCACTAGACTATTCAGGTATGACCTAAATCAAATCCCTTATGATTATACAGTAGAAGTGAGAAATAGATTTAAGGGATTAGATCTGATAGATAGAGTGCCTGAAGAACTATGGATGGAGGTTCGTGACATTGCACAGGAGACAGGAATCAAGACCATCCCCAAGAAAAAGAAATGCAAAAAAGCAAAATGGCTGTCTGAGGCGGCCTTACAAATAGCTGTGAAAAGAAGGGGAGCGAAAAGCAAAGGAGAAAAGGAAAGATATACCCATTTGAATGCAGAGTTCCAAAGAGTAGAAAGGACAGATAAGAAAGCCTTCCTCAGTGATCAATGCAAAGAAATAGAGGAAAACAATAGAATGGGAAAGACTAGAGATCTCTTCAAGAAAATTAGAGATACCAAGGGAAAATTTCATGCAAAGATGGGCTCAATAAAGGACAGAAGTGTTATGGACTTAACAGAAGCAGAAGATATTAAGAAGAGGTGGCAAGAATATACAGAACTATACAAAAAAGATCTTCATGAACCAGATAGTCACGATGGTGTGATCACTCACCTAGAGCCAGACATCCTGGAATACAAAGTCAAATGAGCCTTAGGAAGCATCAGTTCAGCTCAGTTCAGTTCAGTCGCTCAGTCATGCTTCCTAAGGCCCACTTGACTTCACATTCCAGGATGTCTGGCTCTACGTGAGTGTGAGTGATCACACCATTGTGATTATCTGGGTCATGAAGATCTTTTTTAGGAAGCACCACATGAACAAAGCTAGTGGAGGTGATGGAATTCTAGTTGAGCTATTTCAAGTCCTAAAAGATGATGCTGTTAAAGTGCTTTATTCAATATGCCAGCAAATTTGGAAAACTCAACAGTGGCCACAGGATGGGAAAAGGTCAGTTTTCATTCCAGTCCCCAAAAAGGGCAATGCCAAAGAATGTTCAATCTACCACACAATGGCAATCATCTCACACACTAGTAAAATAATGCTCAAAATTTTCCAAGCCAGGCTTCAACAGTAAATGAACCATGAACCTCCAGATGTTCAAGCTGGATTTAGAAAAAGCAGAGGAGTCAGAGATCAAATGGCCAACATCCACTGGATCATTGAAAAACCAAGAGAGTTCTAGAAAAACATCTACTTCTGCTTTATTGACTATGCCAAAGCCTTTGACTGTATGGATCACAACAAACTGTGGAAAATTCTTAAAGAGTTGGGAATACCAGACCACCTGATCTGCCTCTTGAGAAATCTGTATCCAGGTCAGGAAGCAACAGTTAGAACTGGACATCGTACAAAAGACTGGTTCCAAATCGGGAAATGAGTATGTCAAGGGTGTATATCGTCACCCTGCTTATTTAACTTATATGCAGAGTACATCATGAGAAAGGCTGGGCTGGATTAAGCACAAGCTGGAATCAAGATTTCAGTGAGAAATATCATTATCCTCAGATATGCAGATGACACCGTCCTTATGGCAGAAAGTGAAGAAGAACTAAAGAGCTTCTTAAAAGTGAAAGAGGAGAGTGAAACAGTTGGCTTAAAGCTCAACATTCAGAAAACTAAGAACACGGCATCTGGTTCCATCACTTCATGGCAAATAGATGGAGAAACAGTGGAAATAGTGACAGACTTTATTTTTTGGGGCTCGAAAATCACTACAGGTGGTGACTATAGGCATGAAATTAAAAGATGCTTACTCCTTGGGAGAAAAGTTATGACCAACCTAGACAACATATTAAAAAGCAGAGACATTACTTTGCCAACAAAGGTCTGTCTAGTCAAGGCTATGGTTTTTCCTGTGGTCATGTATGGATGTGAGAGTTGGACTGTGAAGAAGGCTGAGTGCTGAAGAATTGATGCTTTTGAACTGTGGTGTTGGAGAAGGCTCTTGAGAGTCCCTTGGACTGCAAGGAGATCCAACCAGTCCATTCTGAAGGAGATCAGCCCTGGGATTTCTTTGGAAGGAATGATGCTAAAGCTGAAACTCCAGTACTTTGGCCACCTGATGGGAAGAGCTGATTCACTGGAAAAGACCCTGATGCTGGGAAAGATTGAAGGTGGGAGGAGAAGGGGATGACAGAGGATGAGATGATTGGATGGTATCACCGACTCAATGGACATGAGTTTGAGTAAACTCCAGAAGTTGGTGATGGACAGGGAGGCCTGGTATGCGGTGTCAATGGGGTCACAAAGAGTTGGACACGACTGAGCAACTGAACTGAACTGAACCCTCAAGGGTCTACACCCCATTTATTGCAAACTTAAGCTGCACCAAAATAGAAGGTGAGCCCTGTGGGAACTTGAGATGGAAACAGAACACCTGCCTTCCAGCAGTCCACTGCTGCAGTCACCCCTCAACAGTGCATGCTGAGGAGACTCAGGATGAGTAAACAGCAGACACTGGCCCCAGATAGCTGTGGTGCATGTCAAAGGCATGATTTCAATGAGCCCAGGCTTGGCATCTTTCCATACATAGAAAAGCGCTAATTTTATTAACCTGAGATGTCTGGTTTTCTCTAATTAACAGTAATCATTTGCTGTTTAAACTACTGGTCTTTGTTGCAAAAACTCATATATCCTGGCCTCTCCGTCTGCTCCTGCCCCTTTGTGTCTTTGGAGCAGTTCCTCAGAACAATCTGAGATTTCTGTCTCCCAGTCTTGAAGTCCTCAGAATGTCCACTAAAAAAAAAACATAACTCTCAACTTTTAGGTCACACATTTGTTTTTTCAGTTGATGAGAGTTACTATTAGTGCCCAGGGCTCGGTATTTGTTTCATCAGATGACCTGAAGAGCACAGGCAGAAGCTGCCCACCCTGGCCAGGCAAGATAGTAACATTTGCATGAGTTAACTTAACACAAGAGGTCCTGGTAAGGAATGCAGAACTAACAAGATACCACCAGCCAGAAGAATTTGGGAAAAGTCAAAAGGAAAGAGGAAACACCAGTTCATATGTCCTACCAACCTCCTAGAATCCTTCTTGCTGGATTCCATCTTGGCTGAGTAATGCGGGTGTTACCAGGAAGGACTTGGAGTCAGAATGATTGGCCAGAGACAATATGGAAACTAACTCCAACACCATAAAACCCGAGACTGTGAGCCATGTGGCAGAGCAGTTCTCCTGGGTTCCCTTACTCTGCGGCTGTCTGCCTGGGTCCCCTTCCCAACAAAGTCTCTTGGTTTGTCGGCACGTGTGTCTCCTCTGACAAGTTATTTCCAAGTGTTAGACAAGAGCCCACTCTCGGACCCTGGAAGGGACCCCCCTTCCTGCAGCACGGAGTATTTGATAATTATACTTCCATGGACTCATTAAGTAGCTAACTGAAATATCCTCTACCACCTTACTAGGAAGTTAGCTACAAAACACATTTCAAGTGCTGTCCTAGAGAAAGAGAGAGGAATCTGTCAGGGGAGTGGGTGGAGATTCGCCACATAGGCACTTACTTCACCTCTAGCCACTGGGGCTGAAAATGAGCCTCTTGTTTAAACACACCTATCCCTTAATGACCATTCATGGGTACACACATATGCATGTGCACAGGCAATGCACTTATGTGAAAACACACACACACACCACTCTCCACAGAAAACCAGGCCCTCAATCACGGAGGCTCATCAATCCTCATTGCATGGTAACAAATTCTCTCGATTTCTTTCAGGTAGATAAGGTCTAAAGTTACAGACTTGAGCTTTTCAGACCAATTTTTTTTTCTTTCCAACCCTTAGATAATTATTTAAGAGAAAAATATAATACGTATTAAGTAAATAATTTATTTTCTAGGCACATCTCAGGCTTGAAGCATTTTTAAGTAGGGAATTTTAAGAAAGTAACTGTGGAATCAGGGAAACATTCTCACTAGTCAGTAATTATTTTTACTTAGAACATATAAAATTGATTTAAAAAGAGAGACATAAAAGAGGTTATTAAGAATTTTACTGGATCAAATGAATTTTTCAAATTTTGTTGGAGAAAAATAAAGACTCTAATAGGACTTGGTTTTATGTATTTGCGTCTAGTCAAGGCTATGGTTTTTCCTGTGGTCATGTATAGATGTGAGAGTTGGACTGTGAAGAAGGCTGAGGGCCGAAGAATTGATGCTTTTGAACTGTGGTGTTGGAGAAGACTCTTGAGAGTCCCTTGGACTGCAAGGAGATCCAACCAGTCCATTCTGAAGGAGATCAGCCCTGGGATTTCTTTGGAAGGAATGATGCTAAAGCTGAAATTCCAGTACTTTGGCCACCTCATGTGAAGAGTTGACTCATTGGAAAAGACTCTGATGCTGGGAGGGATTGGGGGCAAGAGGAGAAGGGGACGACCGAGGATGAGATGGCTGGATGGCATCACTGACTCAATGGAGGTGAGTCTGAGTGAACTCCGGGAGTTGGTGACAGACAGGGAGGCCTGGCGTGCTGCGATTCATGGGGTCACAGAGTCGGACACGCTGAGTGACTGAACTGAACTGAACTGATGTTCATTTTAAACAGGGGCAGAGAATGAATTTGGGGAAAAGCCTCATCTAGTTGGAATCTCACTAACTTGTGCTTGAACTGCCTTTCAACAATAAACAGGTGACTTGTACTCACATTAGAGTTTGAGAAGCAGCTGGATGACTTGGCTCATGCCATTCCCACCAGCTGCAGGTGACCTCCACCCATACCTACCCGTGGAGCTCTACATGCTTTATACAAAAGGGCAACAGAGAAGACTAGTACAGCCTTCTGCCTCCATGAAGGCTTCTTTAATCAACCATGTCGCTTTTCTGAAGCACATAATTACAAAGCACTTGGGTAACACTCAACAAAGGGTGTGATCATGCCTATGTCTGTCCTGTCCCCTCTGCCACAGGAGCGGTGGTGGAGTGCAGTCATTGGTCTCATGAGCACTGAATCCAGATTCAGCTCAGTCGCTCAGTCGTGTCCAACTCTTTGCCACCCCATGGACTACAGCATGCCAGACCTCCCTGTCCATCACCAACTCCCAGAGTTTACTCAGACTCATGTCCATTGAGTTGGTGATGCCATCCAACCATCTCATCCTCTGTCATCCCCTTCTCCTCCCACCTTCAATCTTTCCCAGCATCAAGGTCTTTTCCAATGAGTGAGTTCTTTGCCAAAGTTCAGGTGGCCAAAGGATTGGACTTTCAGCTTCAACATCAGTCCTTCCAATGAACACTCAGGACTGACCTCCTTTAGGATGGACTGGTTGGATCTCACTGCAGTCCAAGGGACTCTCAAGAGTCTTCTCCAACACCACAGTTCAAAAGCATCAATTCTTCCACGTTCAGCTTTTTTTATAGTCCAACTCTCACATCCATACATGACTACTGGAAAAACCATAGCCTTGACTAGATGAACATTTGTTGGCAAAGTAATGTCTCTGCTTTTTAATATGGTGTCTAGGAATCCAGATTGCTGGGACTCAAAGCCCAGCAACTCCAATCACTGGCCAGTGACCTGGAGTAAGTTACTTAACCTCTCTGTGTCTCAGTTTCCTCATATGTACAGTAGTGATAATAACAGCACCTACCTCATTTAAAAAATTAAAGTACAGTTGATTTAAGAAAGCTGTGGTACATATACACAATGGAGTATTACTCAGCCATTAAAAAGAATACATTTGAATCAGTTCTAATGAGGTGGATGAAACTGGAGCCGATTATAGAGTAAAGCAAGCCAGAAAGAAAAACACCAATACAGTATACTAACGCATATATATGGAATTTAGAAAGATGGTAATGATAACCCTGTATGTGAGATAGCAAAAGAGACACAGATATATAGAACAGTCTTTTGGACTCTGTGGGAGAGGGCGAGGGTGGGATGATTTGGGAGAATGGCATTGAAACATGTATAATATCATATAAGAAATGAATTGCCAGTCTAGGTTCTATGCAGGGAGCAGGATGGTTGGGGCTGGTGCACTGGGATGACCTGGAGGGATGGTGTTGCGGGGCAGGTAGGAGGTGGGTTCAGGATTGGGAACACGTGTACACCCGTGGCAGATTCATGTTGATATGTGGCAAAACCAATATAGTATTGTAAAGTAAAATAAAGTAAAAAAAAAAAAATGAGTTAGTTTCAGGTGTACAACAAAGTGGTTCAGTTATGTATATATGTTTTTCAGACTTTTTTCCATTATAGGTTACTACAAGATGTTGAATGTACAGTATTCAACATATACAGTTTTATGTGCTATACTGTAAACCTTTGTCAAATATCTATTTTAGGTATAGTAAATTGTATCTGTTAATCCCATACTCCTAATTTATCTCTTACCACCTCCCTTTACACTTCGGTAACCATAAGTTTGCTTTCTATGACTGTAAATCTGTTTTTAAATAAATCATTTGTATTATTTTTCAGATCCTACATACAAATGATGTATCCTCATCTGACTTATTTCATTTAGTGTGATAATCTCTAGGTCCAAGCATGTTGGTGCAAATGAAAATATTTCATTCCTTTTTCAGGCTAGGCAATATTTCACTATATATATACATAGCCATAGTTCCTTCAGCTCCTCATGCCAGGTACCCTGCTGCTTTTCACAGGATTTCATCTGCCAGGCAGTCTCATTTTCTTTTAGTTCTGAAGTTGTTCCCACCAATGATCAAAAAGACTGCACATTCTATTGACCCCAGTCATGCTCCATCCCTTTTAGAAGTTGTTAAATGGGTGTTTGTCTTGGAGAAACTTCCAATTATTACACAGCAAATATTACCTTCTGGAAAAAGAAAACAATGACAACAGTGATAGCAACAACAAAGAGGGTTTATTTAGTTCCTGCGGCTGGAAGTCAGCATTTTAAATCTTTTCTTCGTGGACACATCAGTTCAGCAGTCACAGAGGAGCCTGGGCAACAGTGTGTGGGGTCTCAAAAGAGTGGATCGCGATTGAGCGACTGAACAACAGTTCAGCAGTGGTTGAACAAAGTCATTCAGTCCTCTGGGTCTTTAAATAACTACCATGTTATTACACTCCTGTCTCCTGATAACTCTGAAGTCCTTTGAAATACCCACAAATGGGATGAAATGTGCACTTTAAGTTATCTTTTTATCCATGGGGTTTACAACTGACTGCTACTGCTAAGTCGCTTCAGTCATGTCCAATTCTGTGCAACCCAAGAGACGGCAGCCCACCAGGCTCCTGTGTCCCCTGGATTCTCCAGGCAAGAACACTGGAGTGGGTTGCCATTGCCTTCTCCAATGCATGAAAGTGAAAAGTCAAAGTGAAGTTGCTCAGTTGTGTCCAACTCCTAGTGACCCCATGGACTGCAGCCCACCAGGCTCCTCCATCCATGGGATTCTCCAGGCAAGAGTACTGGAGTGGGGTGCCATTGCCTTCTCCTGAGGCTCACACCATAATCCTGGCATGGGCATTATATCAGAAGGAGAGCAAACAGTTTCACTCTCTTCCCCTTTCCCTGTGGGAAAGGCTATTTTTCCACCCACTAAACTGAGGACTTTAGGTCAGGCGCCAGTCACTCAAGTCTCTGTAGGGGTGGAATGGTCTGCACAGATTTTCCTACAGATTGCAGAAGGCTCTTTGACTCTTCTACTTCCTGTCCTATAACTGAGACACAGCTGTGCATGTGGATAGAGCTGAAAAGTACTGACACTCTGCTTTATCCATATGAATATCCATACGGATACATTTCTATTAAATGTACTGTTAATTGCTATTACTAGTCAATAGTGTTTATTTTATGTAAAGTGCTTAGAATGGTGTTTGGCACAAAATACTTTTACATATTGGCTAGTTTCTCTCTATATTATACAATTCCCTGGGATGTACTTTATTCTTTTTAAACATTTCATGTTGATTATAACTGTTATTTTGTTTTTTATTTTCTTCTCAAAACCCTTTATAAGGAGGAAAAAAAAAATATTGGCTCCATGTATTTAAGGAGAAAACAAACCCAGAAAGGTATTTGGGGAATTTGGAACATAAAGCAGAAACTGACTTTCTGATTTTGAAGCTGGCACTTTCCATAAGTAAATCCTCTCCCAAGAGCTGGAACGATAGTGGGCTGGATGGGTTCCCTGATTAATTTTCCTATTTTTCTGAGAATAGCATTTTCGTCAACTAAGGAAATAGCATGTCCATAGCAGACCAGGAAATCAACCATTTGGAGGCACAAACCTCTCTCTCAAAAATGCAAATGCTAATCCTATGCTAATAATGATTCTAACAAAATAATAATAAATCCAATACATCAGAGAAGCCTGATGTGCTGCAGCCCATGGGGTCGCAAAGAGTCGGACACGACTTGGAGATTGAACAACAAAAGCATCTGAACATAAAAAGTCAGTTTGCTCCAAAGTCAGGGTCCCAGGTGGGAGCTCTAATGACACACTTATGACACACTCATGAAGGAGCCCTTGGTGGGTCACATTAGTGATGGCAGTGGTGGCTGATGCCTTCCGGGGGTGAGCTGCTTATCTGACAACAAATCTTGTGTTTTGTGCACAAATCTTTATATCAATTGCTTCTAGAATTATTCACAAATCTTCTAAGGTATAATCTAGTTTTATAAAACATTTTTTTTAAGGATACCACAGAGGCGATTTGGCTGCCACACATTTAATGGACAAAGATCCTGATGGACTTGGGTGAAGTGTATCTTTCATGATTTACTATGGCTATTATTTCCACGGTGATTCCAGTGTTTTGCAAGGATGTAGCACTGTTTAGTTGAAAAGCTCCTTTGTCTGACGGGTGACCTGCATCCTGTTTGCACGACAGCATTATACATTAGACATCTGGCCTCTTGGAGCTGCGGGCGCTGAGGCCACAGGAGTTAAGTGATTTGGCTGCACAGTGGACTGGGGAGAGAGCACGGACTCCCCACTGGACCACGAGGACCAAGTGACCGGGATGGTGGAACACTGTGTCAGCGTGCTGGTGTCAGAAAGTGCGTGCCACTGCAAGGCTAGTGGTGTACGTCTTGGCCCTAGACTGCCTCCTTTTTGCTGTGGGGTCTTAATCAAGTTACTTTGCTCCCTGTATTTCAGGTTATTTCCCTGAAAAGTGAAGAGGTTGGCTAAAGAATCTCTAAGTTGCACCCTCCTCCTTATCACTCTCACTTTCAGAAAAAACACACTGAGAGGGCCAGGCATGTGCCTTCCTTTCTCTAACCAACATATAGCAGAGATTTAGAAAAGTGAAGGGAGAATGGAAAAATAAAAGTCAGGATGCTTAGTGAAACCACCCCCAATGACACAGTCTTATCCACTTCCAAACTCCCCAGAGGCGTTTCCTAGAAATTCAGATATATACATATGTTGCTGAGAAGCATGGCTGCTAATCAGCAGGTCATGTTTATTTGGAGGCCACAAGAAACAATGGTTTAAATCCTGGAGACCACCTGGTCTAAAGCCTAGATAAGGAACCTGAGTCTCAGAGGGCAAGAGAATTCCCCAAGGTCATGTGATAAAACAGAGACAGAGTTGGTGACCTTATCCACTGTCCTTCTAGGATGGATGACATTTTCCAATGAAGTTCAGTCTTGGCCTGCTACCAGGTCTTATCTTCATGAGCCCAAGAGCTGGACTGTCTTTCTTGCTCCTATATCTTTAGTCTCTAGCACAGGGTCCAGAATAGGTGGCTATTGAGGAAATAACTGCTGAATAGTAGAATAAATGAATGAACTGATGAAAAAAATGGTTGCACAGAAGGATGCACAATTTAGATCATTCTTATTATGTGGGCACAGATGGCCTACACTTCAGTCCTTATTCCAGCCTCTTTATATGGACTTTGATGTTGAGGTGTTCCAAAAATAGAGTGTGGCTAGGTTTATATACACCCATTCTTGTTATTCAAAAGCTAACCCACAAGGCTGGGTGAATGTTCCACATTATTAGAAACCTCATTCTCATAACATAAAGAAAATCAACTTCTGCAGCAGTGGGTTGGGCCAAGACAAGCCTTGGAGAACCCTATACAAGTGGGCAGAAATAAAGCTCAAGTTTAATATATGGTTTGGTTAGGAGTGAGGGCTGGCCTCTGCCAAGTTATAAAACTGAAAATCTGCTCTTTGGTTGCTGTTCTCGAGAAATAGAATAACAGTGTCTAGTATCCAAGATACTTCTATCATGGTGTCTAAAAGTGCCAGGTCCCAATTTATGATTTCAACATATTCTCCATCAAAACTCCCAGGGCCTCAATGCTTTATTCTTAGCTATTGGAGAAGATTCCATTGAGTCATTTCATTGAGTCATTAATAGCTGATCAAAGTTTCCTATTTCATCTCTCTGAGGGGTATATGCCTTTAACATTTAGAAGTTTCCAGCTTAAAAAAAAATAATTTAATTTATTTTTGGCTGTACTGGGTCTTTTGGCTGCATGGGCAGAGGAGAGAGCAGAGGCTACCCTTTGCTGCAAGTGCTCAGACGTCTCATTGCCGTGGCTCCTCTTGTTGTCGAGCACAGGCCCTAGAGCATTTGGGCTTCAGAAGTCGCTGCATGAAGGCTCCGTAGTTGTGGCTCCCAGGCTCAAGAGCGCAGGATCAATGGTTGTGGCGCACATGCTTAGTTGCTCTGCAGCATGTGGGATTTTCCCGGACCAGGGATTGAATCGTGTCCCCTGCATTTGCAGGTGGATTCTTTACCACTGAGCCATAGAGGGAAGCTGTCAGGCCCTTTTTTGACATAGAAATTTCAGAGGAATGTTTTAGTGATGGAGGTAGGAGAGGATTCATATCACGTAGATATTTCTTATCTTTCATGGGAAATTGCCCTGTATATTCACACATACAGGGCTTGCTGGTGGCTCAGATGGTAAAGGATTTGCCTATATTGCAGGAGACCTGAGTTAGGTCCCTGGGTTGGAAAGATCCTCTGGAGAAGGGAAAAGCTACCCATTCATACCCTGTTGCCTGGAGAATTCCATGGAGAGAGGAGCCTGGCAGGCTACAGTCCAGAGCATTGAAAAGAGTTGGACATGACTGAGCAACTAACACACACACACACACGTATGAACAATTGCTCACCTACAAATATAGGCAGGCAGAGTAATACTTCAAAGTAAACAGGAACCCCAGCCATAGAACCTAATAAATCCTGCCTCATTTTATCCTGGTCATTTCTGACTCATTTATACCAGGAAGATCAGGTCTCTCATATCAATTCCTATAAATAAATAATATATTTCCCTGACAGATCTCAGGCTTTAAACATTTTTAGGCTGAAAATATGTAAGAAAATAGTTATTTAATTAGGAATATATTTGTCACTACTAAATAACTGTTATATTTAGACCGTGTAAAAATAGCGTTTTAAAGAAGGAAATAAAAAGATGTTAAGAATTTTACTGAATCAAATGAAAGTTTTAAGTTTTATTGGTGAAGAATAAAGAGCCCTAACAGGAACTGGTTTTATGGGCCTCTCAGTCCAATTGAAATAGGGGCAAGAGATGGATTTGAGGCAAAGGTAATCTCTCTGGATTCTCACTATCTGCCTTCGTGCAGCACTGGGTTGGGTCAGCACCTGTCCTGCCTCCCCCGACTGTTCCCACAGCACCCCCTGGCTCAGCTTGTCCTCGATGGTTTGCAAATCCCCATCTCCATGTCGTGAGTGCATGCTAAGTCACTTCAGTTATGTCCGACTCTGTGTGACCCTACGGGCTGCAGCCAGCCAGGCTCCTCTGTCCATGGGATTCTCCAGGCAAGAACACTGGAGTAGAGTGCCATGTTCTCCTCCAGGGGATCTTCCCAACCCAGGGATCAAATCTGCATCTCTTATGTCTCCTGCATTGGCAGGTGGATTCTTTAGCACCACCTGGGAATCTCCATGTCAACTCTCGTCAAAGCCACTCCTGTCTCCTGCTTGGGCTAGTCCTCTAGCCTCTGTGCCATTTCCCATACCTGCTCTTGTACCAACCGACTTCTTCTCCACACTGCTGTTCCAGTTTCAGAGAAAGAGCTCTTCTAAGGCCTTTCAATGACTGCTGTATTCCTTAGGATCAAATCTCATGCCATTATGAGTCCATAGATCATATGGATCCATTATGTCTATGGATGTGTGTATGTGTGTGTGTGTTAGTTGATTAGTTGTGTCTGACTCTTTGCAACCCCATGGACTGTAACTCTCCTAGCTCTTCTGTTCATGGAATTCTCCAGGCAAGAATACTGGAATGGGTGGCCATTCTGTTCTTCAGAGGATTGAATCTGGGTCTTCTACATTGCAGTCAGATTCTTTACCTTCTGAGCCACCAGGAAGCCCCCAAGTTGGACGTGGCCAATAATTAATCTTGCACTTGCCTGAAAACAATTTGTCTTCCTTGGCTAATGTCCATGCCCAGAGTACATGGCAGGGGAAAACTACTGAGAGCCACTAATTTCCTTCTTAAAAATGCCAGTGAGGGGGAGGGAAGAGTGGGACGAATTGAGAGAGTAGTATTGATATATATACATTATCCTCTGTAAAACTGGAGAAGGAAATGGCAACCCACTCCAGTATTTTTGCCTGGAAAATCCCATGGACAGAGGAGTCTAGCAGGCTTCATCCCACGGGGTCACAAAGAGTCAGACACGACTAAAGTGACTAAACAAAAAAATATGTAAAATAGATATCTAGTGGGAAGCTGCTGCATGGCACAGGGAGCTCAGCTCAGTGCTCTGTGATGACCTAAATGGGTGGAATGGAGAGGTGGGAAGGAGCCTCAAGAGGGAGGGGATATATGTATACATACAGCGGATTCACTTCATTGTACAGCAGAAACTAACACAACATTGTAAAGCAATTAGACTCCAAAAAAACAACCCTCCCAATGAAAAAGCTTAATATGTTTAGAGTAACAGAATCAATTGTCAAGGGTCAGTGTGTGTCCTCAGTATTTTCAGGTGAACATTAATTTTGTTATATGGTACTTGTGACACAGGATGGTGTGCACCTAGTGAGCCAGATTAGTGATGAAAATGAGGGCAGATGCCCTCCATGGATGACCTGCTATTCTTCTGAAAACACTGGTTTTATATTTTATATGCAAGCATTCTAATCATTTCTGAAATATTCCTGGATCTGTTAAAGTTGTCACTTGGTTCTGCAAAAACTCATTATGATGAACAATAGGGAGGTGAGGCAACCTCTAATCGAGCAATACTGTCATTAGATCACACCTATTAAACAAAGAGAATTTTTTGATATTGATATTTCACAATTTACTATTTATACTATTGTTGTCAATAACAATGATTTTTTAAAGGTGGGCTTAGCCCTTTGCAGGTGAAAATAATCTTTGCGTACACTATTAAACTGTATTAGATTCATACGACTGTACCAGATAACAGGTTAGATTGAGAGCCAACATTTTTTTTTTCCTGCAAAGGGCCAAACAGTAAATATGGTCTTGTGGGTCATATGGCCTCTGTGTTCACTATTACTCAACTTTGGCATTACAGGCGTTTACAACAGGTAAATAAATGGGTAAGCCAAAACAGTTTATTTGTTTATTTTTATTTGGCAAAACAGGTGTGCACTGGACTTGGCTTGTAGGCTGTAGTGTGCTGAACTTTGAGGTAAGATTGTGCAGAATTATCATCCTTCATCTTGCAGCTGTGGAGCCTGAGGCCAAAGGGTTAAATGATTTTCCCAAGGCCACAGGATGAATTAGTGAAGGAGCAAGGATGTGGCCCCATGTCAGCTAGCTCCCAGTCTTTGTTAACTGAACTGTGATGGTCAATTTACAAGTAGATTGCTGTCTACCTGAAACTATGACAACATTGTTGATCAGCTATCACGCTCAGTTCCTCAGCTGTGTCTGCCTCTTTGCAGGTCCCTGGACTATATCCCACCAAGCTCCTGTGCCCATGGAATTTCCCAGGGAAGAATACTGGAGTGGATTGCCACTTCCTACTCCAGGGGATCTTTCCGATATCTTAATATAAATTAAAAAGTTCAAAAAATTTTACAAGTAGAGTGTAACCCTGGGGCATCGTGCTGTGTATCAGAAAAGGTAAATCTCTAGAAGTATGCAGATTTGGGCAGTGGCCCTAATTGGCTTCTATTTAGATGTGTGACCTTAATCAAGTCACTTCACCTTCCTTAGCTTCAGTTGATTCATCTAAAGAATGAGGAGATGGGTTGAGACACTTATCTGGTTTTAAAATGCTATATTCTTAAGATGAGAGCTGGGGAAAAATATTTTACTGTGAAGTATTCAAATTAATCATTTGTTACAAGTTTGGCAGCATTTGTTTACATAGAAGTCATTATTAACCAACCAACAAATATTTACTGAGCCTGTTATGCTGTGAAAAGATGGAAAAAACAACTCACATAGTTTTTGTCTTTAAATAATTACTAGTTGTGAAGAAAAGCAATTCTTAGCATTTACAGAAAATGAGTAAATAATCAGGTTATAAGAAACGCTGCTCAGAAGGGATGGTAAACTCTTTTGGGTTTCTGAGGATAGACATCAGTGAGAGCAGCAGGTGGCAGAGAAAGCCACGTGGAAGGATAGAGGATGCTCTAAGTTTAGAGGATGAATAGGGGGTGGAAGTGAAGAGAAACATTCTGTGTGTGTACAAAGGTACGAAGACCTGTGTATACAAAGTTCTTGTGTGGTGGCAGCAAGGTAATGGGTTTGATCAGATTAGATGACGTGCACTGGGGAAAGGTAGGAATTACTACTGATTTTGTTATTAGTTGGAATATAGAAGCATTTAAAAGAATACAGCATACAAACTTTAGCTCTGCCATTTGTTACAGAAAAGGTTTTGCTTCAGTTAGTGGACATCTGGGAGGCTGGACTGGATTTAATTGTATTTTGAGTCTCATTGTGAGGCGTCTCTTGTGGAACAGCTGACCATTCAGAACCATTCACTCAGGTTTCCTTTGTCAAATTCCCAGAATAAAATGGGCCATTCCAGTTTCCTTTTGGGTGGTGTGGTGAGGGGTGGGCTTTATTCCTTCCACCCCTGAAGATCTGAAGATAGGAAAGAAGTGGTTTTCTTCAATCCCTTTCAAGCTCATTTTCTCAAACAGAGAGGCAATTTAGACAAGGATATTTTGGTAATTAAAGCCAATTCTCTTCAACCATCAATGTATTTGGATTTCAGTGTGTGAGGATGGCTGTTTCCTAACCTATGCTTCACCACAAGTTTCTCTAATCTGGATGTCCCCAATCTTTCTCCACCAGGCTTCTGACATGAGCCACAGACTCATTTCAACTGGGAAATGTAATTGACTCATTGCATTGTGGGAGGCGCTATCAACATCCTCAAAAGGAAGAGGATTTGGAAACCTTTGAGAGTAAAAGCCTGGGACACACCTGCCATGTCCATTAAATCAACACATTATACAGCTAAAGGGATGTTTTCTAACGATGGAGTTGGCATTTTTGGAGCACTCCTAAAGACCAATTATGATCCTAGGTTTTATTTTCACATGTTACAAAAAATCCACCCAATCCTCATAATATTCTTATATTTCTACCCTCATTGTACACATGAGAAAGGAGGCTGAGTCTCACTGAGGCTAACTTGCTCACAGTTAATGAACTGCATCTCAAGGGTTTGAAAAAGGGCAGCTTGATTCCCAGGATTTCATGATACATCACTAAGTTGATTCAAAAGTGTGCTGGAAACCATCATGTTTTGACACACTTAGGTTAACAAAGTTAACCCTAAGAAAGGTAGAAAGGCAGATAAATATATCCTCAAGGTTGTGGATGTATTCCTGGTTGCCATGGAGATAATCCCAAGAGTGAGAGATGTACTGGAGGAGAGAGATGGAGTATAGCCCAGAGTTATCACTCTGAGGTTTCAAAAAAAACAAAGGCTTCACTGACTGTGTCAAGGTACCCTTGGTCCTCTCTCCCTCTACACATAGCTGCAAACTGGGCAACGGCATGGAAAAACTGGAGCCCAGTGAAGACACCCACAATGCTATAGTCTCACCCAGCCTCTACATCCCCTATGTTAACGATGCCGACTGATGCAATCACACAAAACTCACAGGGTGAGAGGGCTCTCTGGTTATGCGTCTCTTGCATTTGTTGTATGAGCCCTTTACAAAAGATATGTAAAAGTTCCTAAATTATTAACTTTTACCAAAGTGATATTTGATGGCAAAAGGAATATCTGTGTGGACTATTATGTGACTTTTAAGAAAAAAGCTGAATAATTTGACAGCGTTCAAATTATGCTGTCAAAGATTCCATTTTCTCGGAGCCATCCCTATCCTGGCTTCAACTGCACATTCTATCATCATGATGGTGAGATTTACTTTTCCTCAAATTGCAACATGGTAGCCAGTTTTATAGGGAGTAGAGCTGTGGTGCCCACTTCTCAGAAAGGCAAAAAATCCGTGACATCACTTAATTAGGCGATGATGCCCACGGTTAGGAGAAGGCTTGAAGCAAAGAGATCAGAGACACCCAGACTTTATGGATCTTGTTTAGATGTTTTAAAATATTTAATGGGTCTGTTAAGATTTTCTATTTCTTCCTGGTTCAGTTTTGGAAGTTTGTATTTTTCTAAAAATTTGTCCATTTCTTCCACGTTGTCCAATTTATTGGCATATAATTGCTGATAGTAGTCTCTTATGATCCTTTGTATTTCTGTGTTGTCTGTTGTAATCTCTCCATTTTCATTTCTAATTTTATTGATTTGATTTTTCTCTCTTTGTTTCTTCATGAGTCTGGCTAATGGTGAGTCTGGCTAATGGTGAGTCTGGCTAATGGTTTGTCAATTTTATTTATTTTTTCAAAGAACCAGCTTTTGGCTTTGTTGATTTTTGCTATAGTCTCTTTTGTTTCTTTTGCATTTATTTCTGCCCTAATTTTTAAGATTTCTTTCCTTCTATTAGCTCTGGGGTTCTCCATTTCTTCCTTTTCTAGTTGCTTTAGGTGTAGAGTTAGGTTATTTATTTGACTTTTTTCTTGCTTCTTGAGGTGTGCCTGTATTGCTATGAACTTTCCTCTTAGCACTGCTTTTATAGTGTCCCATAGGTTTTGGGTTGTTGTGTTTTCATTTTCATT
>SJYT01065459.1:96951-124846 GCA_006410635.1 Cephalophus harveyi | reverse complement strand
TGTCTCTGCTTCTATTGTCCTTTTTTCCCATTTTAATACTTAATTATAATTTGATTTTATCATTACACTACAGAGGGCCTTCATATTCATATATTCTCATAACCATCCCTGATTTATAAATGAAGACAGAATCTCAGAAATTAATATTTCCTGAAAAACATTTCCCCTCACAACTCTTTTTCCTTGTGACACCAATATGGAAAAACTTGAAGGAAAGTATAAAATCAAATTAGTGATGAGATGTCATCCAAGTCAGAGGCAAGTGTGAGTCAGGATGTCAGTCTTAAGCAAGTCCAACCACTTGCACCACAATCCAAATCTTACTCTTTAGATTTTATGTACTTTTCATGCTAATACTACCTACAAATACCATATTTAATCCTAACTCAGAATTCCCTTTTCATGGGATCAGACTCCCATCTGAAACACAATTCAGGTTCACATTCATAGATGTGCTCCAGCATTTAGGATACCTGAAAAATGAAAAATTAAAAACACTGCTCACTCATCCTTGGTGTGTTGTTATCTGACATTGTAAAGTGTCAGATAATTTATCAGCCATCACTTATCAATCTGTTGGTCTGTTAATTTGGAGTGTATTTCTTCTTTGTTATTCACCTTCAAGTAAAGCCTGAGTTTGGTTCTTGCTCTATAATACTTTTCCAAAATAAATATTTATTGAACTTATCCCTACCACAAAATGTAGTTTCAGGTTATCTTTGGCAGTTAAAAGTTTGTTTTTTTCTAATCTTTAGAGTACAACTTTATGAAGATAGATTAATATAAACATCACCTATATCCATATTCTGGGGGAAATAAGATGTTGTGTTTTATTTTTCATGGGTTTTCACTCGCTGCAAGACATTTATGACACTGAGGAAAATGCACTTGATTGGTCCTCTATTTATAGAAGTAAACTTGGGAAAGAACCATCACCAGAGCAGGTTCCAGGATTACTAATGTATAAGGTGCAGTTTGCAGTTGTTTGGATTTGTGTATTTTCAGTTCAGTTTAGTCACTCAGTCGTGTCCGACTCTTTGCCACCCCATGAACTGCAGCATGCCAGGACTCCCTATCCATCACCAACTCCTGGAGTCTACCCAGAACCATGTCCACTGAGTCAGTGATGCCTTCCAACTATCTCATTCTCTGTCGTTCCCTGCTCCTCCTGCCCTCAATCTTTTCCAGCATCAGGGCCTTTTCAAATGAGTCAGTTCTTCATATCAGGTGGCCAAGTATTGGAGTTTCAGCTTCAACATCAGTCCTTGCAATGAACACCCAGGACTGATCTCCTTTAGGATGGACTGGTTGAATCTCCTTGCAGTCCAAGGGACTCTCAAGAGTCTTCTCCAACACCACAGTTCAAAAGCATCAATTCTTCAGCACGCAGCTTTCTTTATAGTCCAGCTCTCACATCCATACATGACTACTGGAAAAACCGTAGCCTTGACCAGACAGACCTTTGTTGACAAAGTAATGTCTCTGCTTTTTAACATGCTGTCTAGGTTGGTCATAACTTTCCTTCCAGTGAGTAAGCGTCTTTTAATTTCATGGCTGCAATCACTATCTGCAGTGGTTTTGGAGCCACAAAAATAAATTCAGTCACTGTTTCCACTGTTTCCCCATCTATTTCCCATGAAGTGATGGGACCAGATGCCATGATTTTAGTTTTCTAAATGTTGTAAAAAAAGCATCAATTCTTTGGTGCTCAGCTTTCTTTATAGTCCAACCTCACATCAATGCATGACTACTGGAAAAAACATACCTTTGGCTAAATGGACATTTATCAGCAAATTAATGTCTCTGCTATTGAATATGCTATCTAGGTTGGTCATAACTTTTCTTCCAAGGAGTAAGTGTCTTAATTCATGGCTGCAGCCACCATCTGCAGTGATTTTTGAGCCACCATAAAAAACATACCTTTGGCTAGATGGACATTTATCAGCAAATTAATGTCTCTGCTATTGAATATGCTATCTAGGTTGGTCATAACTTTTCTTCCAAGGAGTAAGTGTCTTAATTCATGGCTGCAGCCACCATCTGCAGTGATTTTTGAGCCACCAAAAATAAAGTCTGTCTCTGTTTCCACTGTTTCCCCATCTATTTGCCATGAAGTGATGGGACCAGATGCCATGATTTTAGTTTTCTGAATGTTGAGCTTTAAGCCAACTTTTTCACTCTCCTCTTTCACTTTCATCCAGAGGCTTTTTAGTTCCTCTTCACTTTCTGCCATAAGGGTGGTGTCATCTGCATATCTGAGGTTATTGATATTTCTCCCAGCTACCTTGATTCCAGCTTGTGCTTCATCCAGCCCAGCATTTCTCATGATGTACTCTGCCTATAAGTAAAATAAGCAGGGTGACATTATACAGCCTTGATGTACTCCTATCCTGGTTTGGAAATAGTCTATTGTTTCATGTCCAGTTCTAACTGTTGCTTCCTGACCTGCATACAGATTTCTCAAAAGGCAGGTCAGGTAGTCATATACTCCCATCTCTTTAAGAATTTTCCACAGTTTATTGTGATCCACACAGTCAAATGCTTTGGCATAGTCAATAAAGCAGAAGCAGGTGTTTTTCTGAAACTCAATTGGTTTTTTCATGATACAACGAATTTTAGAACTTGATCTCTGGTTCCTCTGCCTTTTCTAAATCCAGCATGATATCTGGAAACTCACAGTTCACGTACTGTTGAAGCCTGGCTTGGAGAATTTTGAGCATTAATTTGCTAGCATGTGAGATGAGTGCAATAGTGCGGTAGTTGGAGCATTCTTTGGCATTGCCTTTCTT
Organism: Cephalophus harveyi; assembly: GCA_006410635.1. Classification (NCBI taxonomy): domain Eukaryota; kingdom Metazoa; phylum Chordata; class Mammalia; order Artiodactyla; family Bovidae; genus Cephalophus; species Cephalophus harveyi. The sequence continues at coordinate 122,057 of SJYT01065459.1, read as the reverse complement.
TGGGATTGGAATGAAAACTGTCTTTTTCCAGCCCTGTGGCCACTGCTGCATTTTCCAAATTTGTTGGCATATTGACTGCAGTGCTTTCACAGCATCGTCTTAAGATCTGAAATAGCTCAACTGGAATTCCATTATCTCCACTAGCTTTGTTCATAGTGATGTTTACTAAGGCCCACTTGACTTCACATTCCAGGATGTCTGGCTCTAGGTGAGTGATCACACCATCGTGATTATCTGGGTCATGAAGATCTTTCTTGTACAGTTCTTCTGTATATTCTTGCCACCTTCTCTTAATATCTTCTGCTTCTGTTAGGTCCATACCATTGCTGTCCTTTTTGGTGCCCATCTTTGCCTGAAGTGTTCCCTTGGTATCTCTAATTTTCTTGAAGAGATCTCTAGTCTTTCCTATTCTATTGTTTACCTCTATTTCTTTGCATTGATCACTGAGGAAGGCTTTCTTATCTCTCCTTGTTATTCTTTGGAACTCTGCATTCAAATGGGTATATTTTTCCTTTTCTACTTTGCCTTTCACTTCTCTTCTATTCACAGCTATTTGTCAGGCCTCCTCAGACAACCATTTTGCCTTTTTGCATTTCTTTTCCTTGGGGATGGTCTTGATCCCTGCCTGCTGTACAATGTCATGAACCTCCGTTCATAGATCTTCAGGCACTCTGTCTAACATATCTAATCTCTTGAATCTATTTGTCACTTCCACTGTATAATCATAAGGAATTTGATTTAAGTCACACCTGAATGGACTAGTGGTTTTCCCTACTTTCTTCAATTTAAGTCTGAATTTGGCAATAAGGAGTTCATGGTCTGTGCTACAGTCAGCTCCTGGTATAGACCTTCTACATCTTTGGCTGCATAAAATATAATCAATCTGATTTCAGTATTGACCGTCTAGTGATATCCATGTGTTAAGTCTTCCCTTGTGTTGTTGGAAGAGGGTATTTGCTATGACCAGTGCGTTCTCTTGGCAAAACTCTATTAGCCTTTGCCCTGCTTCATGAGGCTTGTCTACTTCAGTAACAGTTTGCTTAGGAAAATGTCATTCTTTCTGTTTCCACAGGTGCAACTTAAAGACACCTTTGAACATCTTCCTGGTAAAATGAATACTGAATTAGCAGAATCTGGGTTGAACTTAAGTGTTGGACAGAGACAACTGGTGTGCCTTGCTCGGACTATTCTCAAGAAAAATCAGATATTGGTTATTGACAGAGCCACATCAAACGTGGATCCAAGGTATGGAGCTGAGATCCAGGAAACCTTGAATCTGAATCCGAATTCCAAAGGTGGCAAATGGAAAACATTTAGAGATGCTTAGAAATGTTTCTAAGCATTCTCTTGGCCTCATGGATATTTCTTGATAATATTAATTCCAGAAAACAAAGGAAAAACCAAGACATGTTATATAGGATTAATGTTGCTATCAGCCATCCTGAGAGAGCTAGATTCCTAAATCCAGCTCATTACAATCTCAAGCAATTTTGAGGGAAGGCTGTTTTCCATTTTTGACAAACAGTAAATTTCTAAATAGACTTTTTATACTTAGTTTTTAAGGAACAAGATTATACATTAAGGTACTGATTTTTAAAAACATTATTAAAAGTATCATGATATTTTTAAGTCAAAAGTCTGCTTTTCCTGTTTTTACTGAACTAAATAAATTTCTTTGATTCTAGAACTGATGAGTTAATACAAAAAAAAATTCGTGAGAAATTTGCTCACTGCACTGTGCTAACCATCACACACAGGTTGAGCAATGTCATTGACTGTCAACGGATATCGGTAAGACTCTCACCACTTTAGTTGTTTTCATTTATGTTCAATTTTTCAATGTATCCTTTTGTAAAATTTGCTAGGAACCTCCAGTAATGTAATTTTCTCTTAGTTTCTCCTCTCTTTCCTGAAAATTGTTATTCATTCACTCAGTCATGTCTGATTGTTCGTGACCCCATGGAGTTCAGCATACCAGGCCTCCCTGTGCTTCACTATGTCCCAGTTTGTTCAAACTCATGTCTGTTCAGTCCGTGACGTTGTCCAACCATCTCATCCTCTGTCATCCTCTTCTGCTCCTGCCTTCAATCTTTCCCAGCATCAGAATCTTTTCCAGTGAGTCAGCTCTTTGCATCAGGTAGCCAAAGTATTGGAGCTTCAGCTTTAGCATCAGTCCTTCCAATGGATATTCAGGGTTGATTTCCTTTAGGATTGACTGGTTTAATATTCTTTCAGTCCAAGAGACTCTCAAGAGTCTTCTTTATCACCACAGTTTGAAAGCATCAATTCTTTGGTGCTCAGCCTTCTTTATGGTCAAACTCTTGCATCCATACATGACTACTGGAAAAACCATATAGCTTTGACTAGATGGACCTTGGTTGGCAAAGTAATGTCTCAGCTTTTTAATATGCTGTCTAGGTTTGTCTTAGCTTTTCTTCCAAAGAGCAAGCATCTTTTTAATTTCATGGCTGTGGTCACTGTCTACAGTGATTTTGGAGTCCAAGAAAATAGTCTGTCACTGTTTCCATTGTTTCCTCATCTATTTGCCATGAAGTGATGGCACTGGATGCCATGATCTTTGCCTTTTGAATGCTGAGTTTTAAGTCAGCTTTTTTCACTCCCCTCTTTCACTTTCATCAAGAGGCTCTTTAGATCCTCTTTGATTCTGCCAAAAGGGTGGTGTCATCTGCATATCTGAGGTTATTGATATTTCTCCCAGCAATCTTGATTCTAGTTTGAGCTTCATCCAGCCTGACATTTTGCATGATGTACTCTGCATATATGTTAAATAAGCAGAGTGACAATATACAACCTTGACATCCTTTCCCAATTTGAACCTTATTTGTTTTCTTGCTTTAGAAATAGACATAGCTTTTTTATTGTACTTCCCAGATACTGCATTTTTTCAAATTGACAGCTTATCATAACCCTGCATCGAGCAAGTCTATGGGCACCATTTTTCAAACAGTATTTCCTCATTCCAATTCTCTGTCTCACCTTTCGGTAATTCTCATTATATGTCAAACTTTTTCACAGTCATTATAGTTTCTCTGGTGATCGGCACCATCAGTGTTACTGCTGTGACTTGCTGAAGTCTCCTGTGTTGGTTAGTACTTTTTTAAGCAATGCATTGTTTTTAGTCCAAGGTCTCTACATTGTTTTCTCAGACATAATGCTATTGCACACTTGATATGCCAGTGTCGTGCAAACATAACTTCTGTATGTTCTGGGAAACCAGAACATTCATATGACTCACTTTACTGCCATATTCACTTAATTGTGGTGTTCTGGAACTGTATCCACACTGAGGGATGACTGTACCTCGTTCCTTTCTGGAAAACAGGTGACTGTCTATTTTGAAAGATTTAGTGTGGACATAAAGACGAGTCAATCTGTTTCAAAGCCTATGCTCCAGAGAGCGGGTGACTGGCCTTAAGGAGTAGCTGGGGAAGTGACAGATGCTGACGAAGGGCATAACCGACAGGGTTGTCACCATAAAGTCCTATCATTGCAAGTGATAAGGTGTAATAGTTACATTTTATTGTGTGTGAATACTTCTGCAGAAAGATAGATGAATATGCTTTTTAATTCTCTTTTTAATTGAATCTAATCCATAAAAATATATTTTTGTTATAAAAAAGCAATAAATGTGCAAGGTAGAAATACGAAAATAGAAGAAAATCTCATAAAGGGAAGGTTACAAAATACCCACCACCAGAAAGTGGCAGTTATATAGTGCTATAATATTATTTAGGTAACATTAGAGACATTTTAATAATTTGTTTTATTATGCAAAACAGAATATTTCATTACCAGAATTTTTATGTATTCTTAAAATTCCCCATGTCATTTATTAGTTTTCCACAGCTCAGTTCTTAAAGCTGCCTAAAATTTCATCATAGGGATAGAGCATAATTAATCTCAAACTTAGATGTCTATATATTTTCCAAATTGTCAGTTTTATCAAAAATCTTGAAATGATTAGATGGATATGGTTTTGTTCACTGTAAGTAAATCAGAGAAATGGCTTGTTAGGAAACAACTGTGACTTAATTGATAGCTTTGTTTATCTGTTGTCTCTCTAAAGGGATTTACCCTGCTTTAGTTCATTAAGCAGCATTCATGCATCAGGCTTAGAATTTGATTTCACAAAGTTCTCTTAGAAAGAAAGTGAAATTGCTCAGTCGTGTCCGACTCTTTGCAACCCCATGAACTGTAGCCCATCAGGCTCCTCCATCCACGGAGTTTTCTAGGCAAGAGTATTGGAGTGGGTTGCCATTTCCTTCTCCAGGGGATCTTCCCAACCCAGGGATCGAACCTGGGTCTCCCGCATTGTGGGCAGACGCTTTACTGTCTGAGCCACCAGGTTCTGTTAATATTAAGTTTATTAAACATGATGGAGTCATAATGACAACTAATATAATCTTCCTTACTTTCTCTGTTGCCACAAAACAGTGGAGCAAGACATACAAATTAGAAATGCTCTTTATCCTAAGATTCACCAATCTCTCTACACTAGAGGGTTCTTCCCGTAGTTTTTGAGAGTAGCTGGGTGCTCGTGACCTGCTTTCTCTGCAGCCAACAGCCCAACTCTTCCCTCCAGTCTCTGCACACTGCCGCCTTCATATCACTCGGATTCTCCTGTTGGTGTGAATAAAGGAAGCATGTGACAATCTGCAGTTGCTCTAACAGTGTTATCTGTGGTCAACACTTTCACTGTCCTCAAAGAATTCTCTGGAAATGAATGAGGAAGAACCAAAAGCAGAGCTGAGAAACACAGATCCCACCTCTTCTGTTTATAGTCCATCTTATGGTTTTATATTCTTTGTTTCTTCCTCATCTCAAACCTCTTCTTAGAATTTTTCCCAGATAAGTGAAAATCAGAAACGGTTGTAACATCCCCACCTGAAACGCATAAAACAGCTCAACCTAACTAGAGTTTTACTTAAATTCTATTTTTCACCTTAATGGAACTTTTCTTTCATAAACCTACATGCTGTAATTAGAACATTTGAGAAGAGAAAAGCTCCTTCAAAAACACTGCAAGAGATTTTACTCAAGTTTTTAGAGGAAAGATAACTAACACCAAGGTAGAAAGTACAGTTGGGGAGAAGAAGTACTTTATCGGGGGGTGGGTACTTGTGTGCAAAGCCAGCAGCTTTGGGAGAGCGGCTGTGGAGGTCACCCTGACCCAGCCTTCATCCCTCCCCAGTGAGAAGAATGATTTTCTATATCAAGACCCAAGACAGGATTTTGAGTTAATAGTCACCACATTCTCCAGTCATTGAGAAAATCACAGGTACCCATTTACCGATGAGGACCCACCTTCCAGGGTTAGACAGCTGTCCCATGTCATCACCTGGCAGCCAGAGGCAGATCTGACACTCAGACCTTCCGCTTCCCACTCTACTTGTTGCACAATGGGATCTCTCTGTTGTCACTTCCCGACATTTTATCAGGCTTCTCCTCCATCCTCTCCCGGGCACCACCACCTCTCGGTGCACTCACCCACCTCTCCCTGCATTCTTCTTTATCACTGATGACATCCTGCCAGTGAAAATGGATCAAATTATCTTGTAGTGCGTCTGTTTCATTTTTATTTCAAGGACAGCTGTCTGGAATATCTGCACATAAACAGGCTTCATAAACACATCTTCATTGAGCTTATGTAACTGACTTACTCATCCAACATAATGTATTTTTACTTAACCTACTAGAGCTTGATAAGCAGTTCAGGGTTGGGGTTCCTGGAGAGATTCTAGGGTTTGGGGATTGTTATCATACCAACTTGAATATGTGGTTTAGTTAATAGTTTATCTTGTGTTACAAGAAGAGTTGGGGACCTAATGAGAGATTGTAGGAGCTTTTTCTTATAAGGGATGTTGAAAATCTAAAGTTATACCTGTTTTTCTGTACATAACAAGAATTTGGATTTGCTTTATGCTTATTTGTTCTGAAATATCTAGAGTCTTTGACTAAACCAGTAAATGTAAAGGCTAACTTGGTAAAATTCTATTTCTGGTCTTTTTTCAGTCTGTGTCCCATCTCAGCTCTTGTAGCCCCTACGTGAGCCTTGGCTTTTAAGTTTGATTAGGTTCCATTTGTTTTTGCTTTTATTTCTTTTGCTTTGGGAGACTAATCAAAAAAATAGTATTGCTGTGATTTATGTCAAAGAGTCTTTTGCCTGTGTTTTCATTTATTTTTATAGTTCCCAGCCTTATATTAAATCTTGAAGCCATTTTGAGTTTATTTTTGTGTATGATGTGAGGGAGTGTCTACTTTCATGTGTTTTCAGGTGTTCAGCTTTCCCAGTACTATTTACCATAGAAACTGTCTTTTCTCCAATTCTTGCGTACTGTTTCATAGATTAATTAATGTAGATGTGTGGAGACCAGTGTTTTAAAACTGCAGTTTTTCTTCTTCAACATCAGGAGTGGCCGTTATGTTCTGTTATGCTGCGCTTAAGTAGAATTGCACATTTGAGACATCCAAATTGACATGCCAAGTTACAGGGCTTCCCTGGTGGCTCAGATGGTAAAGATTCTACCTGCAGTGCAGGAGACTTGATTCAATCCCTGGGTCAGGAAGATCCCCTGGAGAAGGAGATGGCTACCCACTCCAGTATTCTTATCTAGAGAATTCCATGGACAGAGGAGACTGCTGGGCTACAGTCCCATGGAGTCATAAAGAGTCGGACATGACTGAGCAGCTTTCATCAAACATTTAAATTATTATGCAGATGTGAAAGTGAAAGTTGATCCATCATGTCTGACTATGATCCCATGGACTATAGTCCACCAGACTCCCTTGTCCATATGATTTTCCAGAGAAGAATACTGGAACAGTTTGCCATGCCCTTCTCCAGGGGATCTTCACAACCCAGGGATTGAACCTATGCCTCTTGTGTCTCCTTCATTGCAGACAGATTCTTTACCCACTGAGTTACCTTGGAAGCCCATTAAGTGGATGAAACAGATTTGATTATTCTCAGACTATTTTGAGAAAGCTGCCCTTAGCAGTGATTCACAGTAGTAAACAAATGATTAAACAGGAAAATGGCATTTATGAGACTAATAAATGTTTCTAATTAAATGCAAAAGATTAAATATACTGTAGTACCTATATGTTTAAAAACAACCTGTGTGTTGTTTAGAGTTCCTGCATTCCGTTCTTTAAAAAAACCAAAAAACAACTTTTATTTATTTATTTATTTTAGGCAGTGCTGGGTCTTTCTTGCTACACAGACTTTTCTCTAGTTGCAGCGAGTAGGGGCTACTCTTCATTTCCGTGTGCAGACTTCTGGTTGCATGGGCTCTCTTGTTGTGGCGCATTTGGCTCTAGGCATGTAGGCTCAATAGCTGAGGCTCCTGGGCTCTAGACTACAGGCTCTGTAGTTACGGCACATGGGCTTAGTTGCTCTGTGGCATCTGCAAGCTTTCTGGACCAGGGATGGAAAACAAGACTCCTGCATTAGTAGGCAGATTCTTTTGTCACTGAGCCACCAGGGAAGCCCATCCAGCATATTTTCTTAATATGCATTTATTTCAAATATGACCTAAATGAAGAATTAAATACTACTGAACATAAAAATAAATAAATACTACTGAACATCAGAACTGTTTTTATAATTATATCACTTGGACTAATTGTTTCAGACACATTTTCCCCATTCAGAACCATTAACCAAAGTCACTAATAAGTTGAAAGGCAGAGGAAGGACCCCTTCCTCTCCCTGTCAGTTTGCATTTAGCAGACTTATTAATGAGCAATAAAAGAGGTGAAAGGAAAGCAGCTGAAGAAAGAAAGAGAAACAAGGAAAGAAAGATAATTTGTGGAAACAGATTCAGATCCTAGGCAGTTCAGGTTGGGCTGAGAGGCCATGTGCTCTGTAGGCCATGATCACTAGAATTTGGAGTTCAATTTCTTACTTTCTTCTTTAGTCTTATCCAAAGAGAAAACTGGATTTCTATAGATTTCTTCTGTGCAGAGCAGTTTGCAAAAGATGCTTATGTACTCATCCTCCCAGGTGCCTAAAAGATAAAGAATATGGAGGTCTGGCAGCAGTCATTGAATCAACAGTGAAAACCCTCTACCAATGTAATTTTTAACTCTTTAGAAAAGACTCTGTTTCCTTAAGATGCTTTTAAGCTTTGTGCCTCTCGCAGTTGGGGGTTGTAAGCAATTCACAAGCTGTAAGAAGTCTGGGGAACCTGTTAGGCAAGCAAGCTAGAGAGTTATCAGAGGGCGTTTACCTGAAACATCCCTTTTAAATGCAGAAGACTAAAGCCTTGAATTGACTTTTCCAGAGAATATCAGAAGAGTGGGAAAGCAGAGTACAAAGGCCGGCAGATTCTTATTCTTTGAGGGGTGGATGCTCGGGAAATTCCAGGGGGAATCCCTGAAACCTGAACACGCCTTGCATTTGCCAGGCTTCCTACCGCATGACCTTGTCACGGGCGGGATTCCTCACACTGGCTCCCGGCAGACGACCGAGGATGAGATGGCTGGATGGCATCACGGACTCGATGGATGTGAGTCTGAGTGAACTCCAAGAGATGGTAATGAATAGGGAAGCCTGGCGTGCTGCGATTCATGGGGTGTCAAAGAGTCGGGCACGACTGAGCGACTGAACTGAACTGAACATTAGAACCATTTTAATAATTTGTTTTATTTTGCAAAACAGAATATTTCATTACAGAATTTTTATGTATTCTTAAAATTCCCCATGTCATTTATTAATTTTCCACAGCTCAGTTCTTAAAGCTGCCTAAAATTTCATCATAGGCATAGAGCATAATTAATCTCAAACTTAGACATCTATATATTTTCCAAATTGTCACTTTTATCAAAAATCTTGAAATGATTAGATGGATATGGTTTTGTTCACTGTAAGTAAATCAGAGAAAGGGCTTGTTGGGAAACAAGTGTGACTTAATTGATAGCTTTGTTTATGTGTTGTCTCTCCAAAGGGATTTACCCTCCTTTAGTTCATTAAGCACCATTCATGGGTCAGGCTTAGAATTCGATTTCACAAAGTTCTCTGAATATTAAGCTTATTAAACATGATGGAGTCATAATGACAACTAATATAATCTTCCTTACTTTCTCTGTTGCCACAAAACAGTGGCGCAAGATAAACAAATTAGAAATGCTCTTTTTATGACTCACCACTCTCTCTACACTAGAGGGTTCTTCCTGTAGTTTTTGAGAGTAGCTGGGTGCTCGTGACCTGCTTTCCCTGCAGTCAACAGCCCAGCTCTTCCCTCCAGTCTCTGCACACTGCCACCTTCATATTATCCAGATTCTCTTGTTGATGTGAACAAAGGAAGCATGTGACAATCTGCAGTTGCTCTAAAAGTGTTATCTGTGGTCAACACTTTCACTGTGCTTGGAGAATTCCTTGGAAATGAATGATGAAGAACCAAAAGCAGAGCTGAGAAACTCAGATCCCACCTCTTCTGTTTATAGTCCATCTTATGGTTTTATATTCTTTGTTTCTTCCTCATCTCAAACCTCTACTTAGAATTTTTCCCAGAGAAGTGAAAATCAGAAACGGTTGTAACATCCCCACCTGAAACGCATAAAACAGCTCAACCTAACTAGAGTTTTATTTAAATTCTATTTTTCACCTTAATGGAACTTTTCTTTCATAAACCTACATGCTGTAATTAGTTTGAGAAGAGAAAAGCTCATTCAAAAACACTGCAAGAGATTTCACTCAAGTTTTTAGAGGAAAGATAACCAACACTGAGGTAGAAAGTACAGCTGGGGAGAAGAAATAATTTATCGGGGGGTGGGCGCTTGTGTGCAAAGGCAGCAGCTTTGGGAGAGCAGCTGCGGAGGTCACCCTGACCCAGCCTTCATCCCTCCCCAGTGAGAAGAATGATTTACTATATCAAGACCCAAGACAGGATTTTGAGTTAATAGTCACCACATTCTCCAGTCACTGAGAAAATCACAGGTACCCATTTACCGATGAGAACCCACCTTCCAGGGTTGGACAGCTGTCCCGTGTCATCACCTGGCAGCCAGAGGCAGATCTGACACTCAGACCTTTCCCTTTCCACTCTACTTGTTGTGCAGTGGGATCTCTCTGTTGTCATTTCCCGGCATCTTATCAGGCTTCTCCTCCATCCTCTCCCGGGCACCACCACCTCTCGGTGCACTCACCCACCTCTCCCTGCATTCTTCTTTATCACTGATGACATCCTGCCAGTGAAAATGGATCAAATTATCTTGTAGTGCGTCTGTTTTATTTTTATTTCTAGGACAGCTGTCTGGAATATCTGCACATAAACAGGCTTCATAAACACATCTTCATTGAGCTTATGTAACTGACTTACTCATCCAACATAATGTATTTTTACTTAACCTACTAGAGCTTGATAAGCAGTTCAGGGTTGGGGTTCCTGGAGAGATCCTAGGGTTTGGGGATTGTTATCATACCAACTTGAATATGTGGTTTAGTTAATAGTTTATCTTGGGTTACGAGAAGAGTTGGGGACCTAATGGGAGGTTGTAGGAGCTTTTTCTTATAAGGGATGTTAAAAATCCAAGGTTATACCTATTTTTCTGTACATAACAAGAATTTAGATTTGCTTTATGTTTATTAGTTCTGAAATATCTAGAGTCTTTGACCAAACCAGCAAATGTAAAGGCTAAGTTGGTTAAATTCTATTTCCGGTCTTTTTTCAGTCTGTGTCCCATCTCAACTCTTGTAGCCCCTACGTGAGCCTTGGCTTTTAAGTTTGATTAGGTTCCATTTGTTTTTGCTTTTATTTCTTTTGCTTTGGGAGACTAATCAAAAAAAAAAAAAAAGTATTGCTGTGATTTATGTCAAAGAGTCTTTTGCCTGTGTTTTCATTTATTTTTATAGTTCCCAGCCTTATATTAGATCTTGAAGCCATTTTGAGTTTATTTTTGTGTATGATGTGAGGGAATGTCTAATTTCATATATTTTCAGGTGTTCAACTTCCCAGTACTATTTACCATAGAAACTGTCTCTTCTCCAATTCTTGTGTACTGTATCATAGATTAATTGACGTAGATGTGTGGAGACCAGTGTTTTAAAACTGCAGTTTTTCTTCTTCAATATCAGGAGTGGTAGTACTTCTTGGAAGGAAAGCTATGATCAACCTAGATAGCATATTCAAAAGCAGAGACATTACTTTGCCGACTAAGGTCCGTCTAGTCAAGGCTATGGTTTTTCCAGTGGTCATGTATGGATGTGAGAGTTGGACTGTGAAGAAGGCTGAGCAGCGAATCATTGGAGAAGACTCTTGAGAGTCCCTTGGACTGCAAGGAGATCCAACCAGTCCATTCTGAAGGAGATCAGCCCTGGGATTTCTTTGGAAGGAATGATGCTAAAGCTGAAACTCCAGTACTTTGGCCACCTCATGTGAAGAGTTGACTCATTCGAAAAGACTCTGATGCTGGGAGGGATTGGGGGCAGGAGGAGAAGGGGACGACCGAGGATGAGATGGCTGGATGGCATCACTGACTCGATGGACATGAGTCTGAGTGAACTCCGGGAGTTGGTGATGGACAGGGAGGCCTGGCGTGCTGCGGTTCATGGGGTCGCAGAGAGTCGGACACGACTGAGCGACTGAACTGAACTGAACTGATGCTATGCATAAGTAGAATTGCATATTTGAGACATCTAAATTGACATGTCAAGTTACAGGACTTCCCTGGTGGCTCAGATGGTAAAGATTCCACGTGCAATGCAGGAGACCTGAGTTTAATCCCTGGGTCAGGAAGATCCCCTGGAGAAGGAGATGGCTACCCACTCCAGTATTCTTACCTGGAAAATTCCATGGGCAGAGGAGCCTGGTGGACTACAGTCCCATGGGGTCATAAAGAGTCGGACATGACTGAGCAACTTCACTGAACATTTAAATTATTATGCAGATGTGAAAGTGAAAGTTGCTCAGTCATGTTTGACTCTTTATGATCCCATGGACTGTAGTCCACCAGACTCCCCTGTCCTTATGATTTTCCAGGCACGAATACTGGAATAGGTTGCCATGTCATTCTCTAGGGGATCTTCACAACCCAGGGATCGAACCTGTGTCTCTTGTGTCTCCTTCATTGCAGGCAGATTCTTTACCCACTGAGTTACCTTGGAAGCCCATTACATGGATGAAACAGATTTGATTATTCTCAGACTCTTTTGAGAAGGCTACCCTTAGCAGTGATTCACAGTAGTAAACACATGATTAAACAGGAAACTGGCATTTATGAGACTAATAAATGTTTCCAATTAAATGCAAAGGATTAAATATACTGTAGTACCTATATGTTTAAAAATAACCTGGTGTTATTTAGAGTTCCTGCATTCTGTTCTTTAAAAAAATAAAAAAACCAACTTTTATTTATTTATTTATTTTAGGCTGTGCTGGGTCTTCCTTGCTACACAGACTCTTCTCTAGCTGCAGCGAGTAGGGGCTACTCTTCCTTGCCGTGTGCAGACTTCTGGTTGCATGGGCTCTCTCGCTGCGGAGCCTGGGCTCTCGGCATGTAGGCTCAGTAGCTGAGGCTCCTGGGCTCTAGACCACAGGCTCTGTAGTTACGGCACATGGGCTTAGTTGCTCTGTGGCATCTGCGAGCTTTCTGGACCAGGGATGGAAAACAAGACTCCTGCATTAGTAGGCAGATTCTTTTATCACTGAGCCACCAGGGAAGCCCATCCAGTATATTCTCTTAATATGCATTTATTTCAAATATGACCTAAATGAAGAATTAAATACTACTGAACATAAAAATAAATAAATAAATACTACTAAACATCAGAACTGTTTTTATAATTCTATCACTTGGGCTAATTGTTTCAGACACTTTTTCCCCACTCAGAACCATTAACCAAAGCCACTAATAAGTAGAAAGGCAGAGTGAAGGACCCCTTCTTCTCCCTGTCAGTTTGCATTTAGCAGACTTATTAATAAGCAATAAAAGGGGTGAAAGGAAAGCAGCTGAAGAAAGAAAGAGAAACAAGGAAAGAAAGATAATTTGTGGAAACAGGTTCAGATCCTAGGCAGTTCAGGTTGGGCTGGCCCCATGTGCTCTGTAGGCCATGATCACTAGAATTTGGAGATCAATTTCTTACTTGCTTCTTTAGTCTTATCCAAAGAGAAAACTGGATTTCTATAGATTTCTTCTGTGCAGAGCAGTTTTTCAAAAGATGCTTATGTACAAGCTCCTTTTGCCAGCCTTTCTCTCTCAGAAGAATAAGCTACAACCACATTCAGCTTCAAGAAGCATCTCAACCCCTTGGACAAGGATTCTGTTCCTCTTAGAAGCTGGCATAATCCAGGATCCTTAAGAAATCCTGGAAGCCTTTGCTTTTTTCCCCAAATATTGCTCAGATTCTCAAATCGACCATTAATTTGTTGTCAGGACACTGCTCTCTGGTTTGTATGACACCAACCTACATTTTAGGTAAATGGAGTTTGGTTTTCTTGAGTGAAGATATTTACCAACTCTGTGTATCTGTATAAATTGCCTCAAAGCTCAGAGTCTGAGTGCTAAAAGTGCTAATGATAACAACCCCAAATGTCCTGAACATAAAATAAGATGCTATAGAGTACTAGTAGTCATAGTCTAAAACTTACATTTTCTTTCTTTCCTATAACATCATAATATTAAAAGGTCAGGTTAGGCCTTTGTCTGCCTAGTAAAACAAATTAGTCAAACTATTAAAACATCAGCCAGTCCTACCCTGGTGGCTCAGATGGTAAAGCATCTGTCTGCAATGCAGGAGACTCAGGTTTGATCCCTGGGTTGGGAAGATCCCCTGGAGAAGGAAATGGCAGCCCACCCCAGTATTCTTGCCTGGAAAATCCCATGGATGGCAGAGCCTGGTAGGCTACTGTCCACGGGGTCGCAAAGAGTCGGACACGACTGAGCGACTTCACTTCACCACCCAAATAGATTTTCTGTTTCCCTATCCTGCCACTTTTTGAAATATTGTCTGAGTTATAATATGTTACTGGGAGACATTATGTACTAATGGGTTTCTTTTTGCTGTTTACAGGTTTTGGATTCAGGGAAATGGAAAGAAACTGGTCAGCCAAATGACCAGTCTATTTTACAAAATGGTGCAACAACTGGGCAAGGAGGAAGTAGCTGTCCTCACTGAAAGGGCAAAAAAGGACGGGAGTTGCCATTAAAGTTCATCTCCAGTTTCACTCTTCACAGGGGTCTGATAACAAGCACTCTGTGCCCTTATAAGCCTCCAGAGACTAAGCTTCGTGAGTGGGTCTTAACAACATATGGCGGGTTAAGAGCAGGTCTGAGAATCTGCAGCAGTGGCGGGGGTGGGGTCAGGATGTGTGCACCCTTCTGTGTGCACACACATGTGCCTGCGACAGAGATTTCAGATTGGACTTTCCACACTTCTGGACTCTGGGTTCAGATGCTCATAGAGCACAGAGCACTCTCATGTTGCAAACCCTTTACATTCATTCTGATTGGTGCTCAGCATATTTGTGATGCAAGTTCTGCCAAGGAATATCCAGGAAATTTGAGAGGTCAGGGGATAGTTTTTGAAATATTTTGATTCTAGGAAGATCTTCCAGGGAAAGGTGTAGGTCTCTTCTGTTTTCTAGTCTGTGAAGAAAACTCCTACATGATACTGTCAGTTTCTCCCTAATTCTTTGTTATTTAGACTTAGGTGTATTTGCCACTCACCACCCCCAGGCTTCCTGTGCCTTCTAGAAAATGAAATTGTCATCAGGACAAATCAAAAACTCACAATACCGTCACACTGTAGTCTGAATGGAGCTTGAAGGTTTACAGAGCACTTTCTCAGAAATGAGGTGTATGAAGCACTAAGCTCTGTGCATGGTGTGAGGAAGGGGCTTGATGGGTAACATTCAGATCACATGACATCTTCCAAACAAAGGTGAGATGGTAGCTGAGGTCTGGTTTAGGAGACTTAGCCATTGTCATACAGCCATCTGTAAGTCTTTCTGGAAGAAGGTGGGAGTGGGAATAGGGTTGATGGGAAGATGGAGGGAAGGAAGGTCTGGTGTTCTTGACCCTTGATATGCAGGGTTTGGGGTGGGATGAGGCTTCCAGCTGCCTGTGGTGAGGCTTCTCCATAGAAAATTTATCTCTAAATATTAAATTATGGGTGTATTTTCTCGTCTTCATACTTTTGTGCATTTCCCAGATTTTCACTTGTAAGTAGAATAAGATTACTAGTGTAATATTCTAAATGTCTTAAAGAAAACATGTCCCAGTATCTTAAGTGCTACTATATGAAAGATTTATCTGAAATGTGGCCTTAGTTCATCACTGTCTTTTCTCAGCCCTCCTTAGAAATGAGGAAATGCAGAGCAGGACCTTCAGCTGCTCATAGTGTGGGAGACTTCCTGGGTTGCAGAGCTGGCTGAAGAGGGGGCAGAGTTAGAGTTCGTGCTTAGGTTTAGGGACAAGGAAGTCTGTGTTCTGAACATTTCCAAAGTATGTTGTATGCAGGCATAGAGTGTGTGTGTTAGTTGTCAAGTCACGTTTGACTCTGCAACACCATTGTCTGTAGCTTGCCAGTCTCCTCTGTCCATGGAATTTTGCAGACAAGAACACTGGAGTGGGTTGCCATTCCCTTCTCCAGGGGATCTTCCCAACCCAGGGATCGAACTCCAGTCTCCCACATTGAGGACAAATACTTTGCCATCTGAGCCATATATCACCCTATATATATATTTTTAATGCTTGAAATTCACAGAGCACTTTCATTAATTCGAGTGTCTGCCAGTCATTGAAGACTTGATAAGCATTTGTCATTTTCTGTGTGACAAAATCACAAAACAACCAGGAATCTCCCAAACCCTTTTGGTCTTTCCACCTTAGGCATTTCACATGAGAAAGAGGTGTATCCACCTGTGTCAAAGGTGGATGTCAAATGAAGGTTACACCTTCATTTAAACACTGTGTTATCATTATGTATTATCAAGACATTGAGTATGAGAAATAGATCACAGAACTTCTGATAGGCCCAGATAACATAAGATGATAGGTTTCAACAACCTCACTTTACAGGTGATGAAACTAAGGCCCCTTAGAAGGAAGGTGGCCCTATGTATATAATTGGTGTTAAGTTAGTTTGCAGCAGATACAGAATTAGAAATCTTTTCTTTCAGTAAATGTTTTAAATCAAGTGTAACATACATATAAAAACAGACATGGGTCATAGAATTACAAATCTTGTGCTTCCTAGTCTAGTAATCCTGCACCTACTCTAACAATATTCAGGGTAAGTTATATTTGTGTAGTTCTTCTCAATTTATTTTACATTGTTCTCACATGTATGATTTCACGTAATCTCACGATGGTCCATTTTTATCCATGTCATGGATGGGGAGAGTGTGTCCAGGGCTCACCTAAGGTTGCAAAGCTGGTCCAGGGAGCACAGAGGGACAATTGCTGGGGGAGACTGAGGGCCACCCTAGGTACTGTTTTCTATGTCAATTCTGAGAACACTGCTTATTTCACGTGGTAGCCAAGATGGGGCCATCATCCAAGTTCACAGAGTGGCAGAACCTCACTCTTGAGTTGCAGTCCTGCCACTGGGTCAGTTCACTTCTACAGAAAAAAAAAAAAAATGCATTTCTTGATCCTCGTCTCATTTGAACATCTTCTTGACATTATTTCTGCATACTCTGCATCCTCTTAGGTAAGCTGTCAGATTATCAGGTTTTTGGATGTGCAAACATCAGATACCCATGCATTGTTCAGAGCTATAACACCAGGAGCATTAGCCTAAGTCAACAAAATTTTCACTCTAATAGAATAGAATTCATTCATCTGAAAAGAAAATGTTTTCTGAATGTTGAGCTTTAAGCCAACTTTTTCACTCTGCACTTTCACTTTCATCAAGAGGCTTTTTAGTTCTCTTCACTTTCATTCTGATTGGTGCTCAGCATATTTGTGATGTAAGTTCTGTCAAGGAATATCCAGGAAATTTGAGAGTTCAGGGGATAATTTTTGGAATAGTTTGACTCTAGGAAGATCCTCCGGGGAAAGGTGTAGGTCTCTTCTGTTTTCTAATCTGTAAGGAAAACGTCTACATGATACTGTCAGCTTCTCCCTAATTCTTTGTTGTTTAGACTTAGGTGTATTTGCCACTCACCACCCCCAGGCTTCCTCTACCTTCTAGAAAATGAAAGTGTCATCAGGACAAATCAAGAACTCACAATACCATCACACTGTAGTCTGAATTGTGCCTGAAGGTTTACAGAGCATTTTCTCAGAGAGGAGATGTGTGAGGCACTAAGCTCTGTGCATAGTGTGAGGAAGGTGCTCAATGGGTAACACTCAGGTCAAGTGACATCTTCCACACAAAGGTGAGATGGTAGCTGAGGTCTAGTTTAGGAGACTTAGCCATTGTCATACAGCCATCTGTAAGTTTTTCTGGAAGAAGGTGGGAGTGGGAATAGGGTTGATGGGAAGATGGAGGGAAGGAAGGTCTGGTGTTCTTGACCCTTGACATTCAGTGTTTGGGGTGGGATGAGGCTTCCAGCTGCCTATGGTGAGGCTTCCCCATAGAAAATTTATCTCTGAGTATTAAATTATGGGTATGTTTTCTATTCTTCATACTTTTGTGAATTTCCCAGATTTTCACTTGTAAGTAGAATAAGATTACCAGTGTAATGTTTTAAATGTCTTAAAGAAAACATGTCCTTGTATCTTAAGTGCTAGTATATGAAACATTTATCTGAAATGTGGCCTTAGTTCATCACTGTCTCATCTCAGCCCTCCTTGCTGCTGCTGCTGCTGCTAAGTCACTTCAGTCGTGTCCGACTCTGTGTGACCCCATAGACGGTAGCCCACCAGGCTCCCCCGTCCCTGGGATTCTCCAGGCAAGAACACTGGAGTGGGTTGCCATTTCCTTCTCCAATGCATGAAAGTGAAAAGTGAAAGGGAAGTCGCTCAGTCGTGTCCGACTCAGCGACCCCATGGACTGCAGCCCACCAGGCTCCTCCGTCCATGGGATTTTCCAGGCAAGAGTACTGGAGTGGGGTGCCATTGCCTTCTCCGTCAGCCCTCCTTAGAAATGAGGAAATGCAGGGCAGGACCTTCCGCTGCTCATAGTGTGGGTGACTTCCTGAGTTGCAGAGATGGCTGAAGAGGTGGCAGAGTTAGAGTTCGTGTTTAGGTTTAGGGACAAGGAAGTCTGTGTTCTGAACATTTCCCAAGTACTTATGTTGTATGCAGGTATAGAGTGTGTGTGTTAGTCATCAAGTCACGTTTGACTCTGCAACACCATTGTCTGTAGCTTGCCACTCTTCTCTGTCCATGGAATTTTGCAGACAAGAACACTGGAGTGGGTTGCCATTCCCTTCTCCAGGGGATCTTCCCAACCTGGGATCGAACTCCAGTCTCCCACATTGAGGACAAATTCTTTACCATCTGAGCCATATATCACCCTATTTTTTTTTATGCCTGAAATTCACAGAGCACTTTCATTAATTCGAGTGTCTGCCAGTCACTGAACACTTGATAAGCATTTGTCATTTTCTGTGTGACAAAATCACAAAACAGCCAGAAATCAAACTCTTTTGGTCTTTCCACTTTAGGCATTCACATTAGAAAGAGGTGTACCCACCTGTGTCAAAGTCTTCATTTAAACACTATGCTATCATTATGTATTATCAAGACATTGAATAATGAGAAGTAGATCACAGAACTTCTGATAGGTCCAGATAACATAAGATAATAGGTTTCAACAACCTCACTTTACAGATGATGGAACTAAGGCCCCTTAGAAGGAAAGTGGCCCTATGTATATAATTGGTGTTAAGTTAGTTTGCTGCAGATACAGAATTAGACATATTTTCTTTCAGTAAATGTTTTAAATCAAGTGTAACATACATATAAAAACAGACATGGGTCATAGAATTACAAATCTTGTGCTTCCTGGTCTAGTAATCCTGCACCTACTCTAACAATATTCAGGGTAAGTTACATTTGTGTAGTTCTTCTCAATTTATTTTACATTGTTCTCACATGTATGATTTCACATAATCTCACAATGGTCCATTTTTATCCATGTCATGGATGGGGAGAGTGTGTCCAGGGCTCACCTAAGGTCGCAAAGCTGGTCCAGGGAGCACAGAGGGACAATTGCTGGGGGAGACTGAGGGCCACCCTAGGTACTGTTTTCTATGTCAATTCTGAGAACACTGCTTATTTCACGTGGTAGCCAAGATGAGGCCATCATCCAAGTTCACAGAGTGGCAGAACCTCACTCTTGAGTTGCAGTCCTGTCACTGGGTCAGTTCACTTCTACAGAAAAAAGAAATGCATTTCTTGATCCTCGTCTCATTTGAACATCTTCTTGACATTATTTCTGCATACTCTGCATCCTCTTAGGTAAGCTGTCAGATTATCAGGTTTTTGGATGTGCAAACATCAGATACCCATGCATTGTTCAGAGCTATAACACCAGGAGCATTAGCCTAAGTCAACAAAATTTTCACTCTAATAGAATAGAATTCATTCATCTGAAAAGAAAAGTCAACATATGAGAAAAGGTGCTCCCAAGTCACTTTTTTTTTTTTTTAATACATAGTTCAGGTGAATCACTGAATCACTGTCTGATTGACCCTTTTAAATGATCCATGAAGTAGCAAGAAATTACCTCTCAGATACACAAAGCTGAAGGGGCATTAGTTTGCTAGGACTGCCATGCAAAGTGCCACAGAGTAGACGACTTAAACAACATGAATTTATTTTCTCACAGCCCTGGAGGTTGGATGTCTGAGGTCACGGTGTCAGTAGAGTTGGTTTCCTCTGAGGTCTCTCTCCTTGGCTTGGAGATGCCATCTTCCCTCTGTCGTCACAGGGCCTTCCCTCTGTTTGTACCTATGTCCTGATCTTCTCTTCTTGTAAGAACTCCAGTCTATTAGATTAGGACCCACCTGTTTGACTTCATTTTAACTTTTTTGCCTCTTTAAAGAGCCTGTCTCCAAATGCAGTCACATTCTGAGGTACTGGCAGGTTTAGGACAGAAAGTGAAAGTGAAGTCGCTCAGTCGTGTCCGACTCTTTGCGACCCCATGGACTCTAGCCTACCAGGCTCCTCTGTCCATGGGATTTTCCAGGCAATAGTACTGGAGTGGATTGCCATTTCCTTCTCCAGGGGATCTTCCCGACCCAGGGATTGAACCCGGGTCTCCCTCACTGTAGACAGACGCTTTACTGTCTGAGCCACCCCAGAAGTCCTCTGGTTTAGGATTTCAACATGTAAAATTGGAGGGGACACAATTCAACTCAAACAAAGAATAAATGCCTGTCATTCATTCTGTTCTGTGATGAGGCAGACCTGGTTGAGTTTTTTGAAGTTCTTTGCTTCCAGTTGTAACAAAGGTGTTATTTAGCCTATTCATTAAATCACTTAATACAGCCCAGAAATTACAAAATCCTAATATCCTAGTTCTAGACACCTGG
Source organism: Cephalophus harveyi (assembly GCA_006410635.1). Lineage (NCBI taxonomy): Eukaryota > Metazoa > Chordata > Mammalia > Artiodactyla > Bovidae > Cephalophus > Cephalophus harveyi. The sequence continues at coordinate 101,607 of SJYT01065459.1, read as the reverse complement.
ACCAGTTTGAATCGATGGAGGAGGCATTTAGCATTCATGTTGCCTTCTGTCCCCGAGGCCTCTGAGCCTCATGTCCTCACCTGTGTGTAGAGCAGGGATTACAGCTCTGCCAGTTTCTTCACACTCATTACAGGGATCAGATGAGAGAGCAGATGCTTAAATCCTTTGAGCTATAGAGTGTCTTACTGTATAAAAGTGGAATCATTTTTCCAACCCACAGAATGGGAGAAAATAATAGCAAATGAAACAACTGACAAAGGTTTAATTTCCAAAATATACAAGCTGCCCATGAAGGCTTCCCTAGTGACTCAGACGGTAAAGAATCTGCCTGCAATGAGGGAGAACCCTGCAGTGTGCAAGACCCAGGTTCAATCCCTGGTTTCCGGAAGATCTTTTGGAGTAGGAAATGGCAACCCACTTCAGTATTCTTGTGTGGAGATTCCCATGGACAGAGGAGCCTGGTGGGCTACAGTCCATGGGGTTGCAAAGAGTCAGACAAGACTGAGATGCTAACACTACCATACTTCCATGCAAGTTAGTTCCAGAAAAACAAACAACCCAGTCAAAAAGTGGGGAAAGACATAAGCATATATTTATTCAAATAAGACATACAGATGGTTATCAAACACATGAAAAGATGCTCAACATCGCTCATTGTTAGAGAAATGCAAATCAAAACCACAGTGAGATATCACCTCACACCTGTCAGAATGGCCATCATCAAAAAGTCTATAGACACTAAATGCTGGAGAGGGTGCTGAGAAAAGGGAACCCTTCTTCACTATTGGTGGGAATGTAAGTTGATGCAGCCACTATGGAAGACAGTATGGAGATTCATTAAAAAACTATGAATGAAACAACCATATGACCAAGCAGTCCCACTACTAGGCATATATTCTGAGGAAACCAAAACTGAGAAAGACATGTGTACCCCAATGTTGTAGCAGCACTATTTGCAACAGCTAGAACATGGAAGCAAGCTAGATGTCCATCGACAGATGAATGGATAAAGAAGCGGAGGTACATATACACAGTGGAATATTACTCAGCCATAAAAAGGAACACACTTGAGTCCATTCTAATGAGGTTATCATGAACCTAGAGTCTATTATATAGAATGAAGTGAGTCAGAAAAGAAAAACAAGTATCATATACCAACGTGTATATATGGAATCTAGAAAGATGGTACTGATGGAATTATTTGCAGGGCAGAAATGGAGACATAGACATAGAGAACAGACTTATGGACCTGGTGGGGTGTGGGGAGGACAGAGAGGGTGGGATGTATGGAGAGAGTAACATGGAAACTTACATTACTGAATGTAAAATAGATAAGACAGTGGGAATTTGCTGTATGACTCTGGGAACTCAAACCTGGGCTCTGTAACAATCTAGAGGGGTGGGATGAGAAGGGAGGTGGGAGGGAAGTTCAAGAAGGAAGGGGCTTATGTATACGTAAGGTTCATTCATGTTGATGTTTGGCAGAAACCAACACTATTCTGTAAAGCAATTATCCTTCAATTAAAAAAGTTAAAATTAATAGGGGTCATTTTTTAAAGGCTGTAGTCAGAAGCCTTGCCTCCCAACAATAAAACAAATATACCCATAGTTCTTCTAAGTAGCTTCAGAGACTCTAAATCACAGATCCTCAACTGCAGACTTGTATCACTCCATGGGCTGTTAGGAACTGGGCTGCACACAGGAGGCGAGTGGTGGGCTGGTGAACAAAGCTTCATCTGCTGCTCCCTGTCACTCACATTGCACCTGAACCTCCTCCCCTCCTACCCCTGTGCTATCTGTGGGCAACTTGTCTTCCATGAAAATGGGTCCTTGGTGCCAAAAAGGTTGGGGACTGCTGCTGCAAATGATTAAAAGGTATTTTTAATAATGTTTTGAAACAAATGATACGTATACTGCTACAAAATTTAAAATCTTTTAAACATACTTTTTAAGGATTTATGAACAGAAAGTAAATCACCCTTCACTCCTGTCGTCACACAGCTCCTCCCCAGGTGGAGCCCCAGCACCGCTGTTGACTGTCTTGTTGACTGTTCTGTGCATCAGGAGGAACTTGTGAACGTGTGGTCTTCCTGTTTTTAAGCACAGATGATAGCTGTTCTTTCCTTTTTTTTTCAGCTAATATTATATCTAAGATTATATCAATGCATACAGTTGTCTCATTCATTTTAATGGCTACATAGTGTTATACTTTCTCCATTTCCTACTCCTTATTTTCAATACTTGTCAAGCAGAGTTTTTATGATTTATGAACAGAAAGTAAATCACCCCTCACTCCTGTCGTCACACAGCTCCTCCCCGGGTGGAGCCCCAGCACCGCTGGTGACTGTCTTGTTGACTGTTCTGTGCATCAGGAGAAACTTGTGAACGTGTGGTCTTCCTGTTTTTAAGCACAGATGATAGCTGTTCTTTCCTTTTTTTCAGCTAATATTATATCTAAGATTATATCAGTGCATACAGTTGTCTCATTCATTTTAATGGCTACATAGTGTTATACTGTCTCCATTTCCTACTCCTTATTTTCAATACTTGTCAAGCAGAGTTTTTAAAACAGAGGGATTACAACCTGATATTAACATCCAAATTCGTTGTGCTCATATTATGAGAAACCCTTGGGCAGACAATATTAATAGATTTCCCAGCCCCTTTGTCACCCTGTGTTTATCTCCAGGCTTCAAATTAGTAAAAAATGATTTTAATTATCAATTTGCTCTAGTGATAAAACTTGTTAATCAGAATGATCAGAACTTTAGTGGATCTACAGGTTGTTTGGCATTTAAGTTCAGCCCCACTAATATTAATAGATTTCCCAGCCCCTTTGTCACCCTGTGTTTATCTCCAGGCTTCAAATTAGTAAAAAATGATTTTAATTATCAATTTGCTCTAGTGATAAAACTTGTTAATCAGAATGATCAGAACTTTAGTGGATCTACAGGTTGTTTGGCATTTAAGTTCAGCCCCACTGAGTCTAATGGGGCTACTTCCTCCGTAGAATAAACGCACTTTTTTTTTTTTTTTAATTGTGTCTCCAGTAGTGATATGATTTGCTTCAAATGAAGAAGTGGACCTAGAAATGTGTTGCCTTAGGAGAAGGACTTTAATTATACAGCCTTGACGTACTCCTTTTCCTATTTGGCACCAGTCTGTTGTTCCATGTCCAGTTCTAACTGTTGCTTCCTGGCCTGCATACAGATTTCTCAAGAGGCAGGTCAGGTGGTCTGGTATTCCCATCTTTCTCAGAATTTTCCACAGTTTATTGTGATTCACACAGTCAAAGGCTTTGGCATAGTCAATAAAGCAGAAATAGATGTTTTTCTGGAACTCTCTTGCTTTTTCCATGATCCAGCAGATGTTGGCAATCTGATCTCTGGTTCCTCTGCCTTTTCTAAAACCAGCTTGAACATATATATTATTTGTGCTGTGTTGTGCTGAGTCACTCAGTCATGTTCAACTCTTTAGGATCCCATGGACTGTAGCCCACCAGGCTCTTCTGTCCATGGGGATTCTCCAGGCAAGAATGCTGGAGTGGGTTGCCATGCACTCTTCCAGGGGATCTTCCCAACCCAGAGATTGAACCCAGGTTTCCCACATTGCAGGCAGATTATTTACCATCTGTGCCACCAGGGAAGCCCAAATATATATATACACACACACATAATATAGAAAATATTCTATATTATATACAGTATATATTATATATTTATATGTATATATGTATTGTTTATATATTTTATGGATATTATACATAAACATCAACTCCTCAGGATTCTCCCTTTGTTGATACTTGCACAAACTGTTCACCTGAATCTGATTATAAAAAATTGGGGGGAAAAAAAGAATGAAAGCAGCACTGTATATACAATAGTGAAAGTGAAGTCGCTCAGTCGTGTCCGACTCTGTGACCTGTGGACTGTAGCCCACCAAGCTCCTCCGTCCATGGGATTCTCCAGGCAAGAATAATCACTCAAAAAAACCATTTTGTGTGGACAAAAGCATTATGACCTTCCAGGAGAAGTATAAGTCTATCTATTATCATCTGGTGAGAACATTCTCCACTGAAATAAGAGTGGAAGAAATGCCTTGATTTATTCATTTTTAAATGTTCTTGTATTCTGGTTTTATTTTCCTTGCTTCCAACTCTTTGGGGGAAAAAATAACATCAATATAAACTAAGTTCTTCAGTCTACTCCCAGGGAAAGGAACAAGTCCTTCTTTGTGCAATTTTGAGAGTCATCTCCCTTCATCTATTTTAATATATGAACTAACTCCTGATTCCCTGGCCAGCTTCTATTCCATGTGTATGAATTAGCTCCATGTTGCCTAAGAGTTTAAAAGGGCAGTAAAGTAACACCACTGAACCCCATTCACAAATAGAGGAATTTAGGAAAGTACTGAGAGCATTAAAAACTTCAAGCAAGGTACAATTAGCGTCAAACTATTCTACTTGTCCAATGCATAATTGTGCCACTATTTTCAAGAAAACAAAATTTGTGATGTAATACCGTTGTCAACTTATCTTGCTCTAAAGCTGTGGTTTTCAATTGGGGGAAAATCTCGCCCCTTCCCTAAGACATTTGGCTACCTGTGGAAAACATCTTTGGTTGTGTCAATGAGGAAGTTGGGGGGGGGGGCGGGGTG
>SJYT01065459.1:61217-96865 GCA_006410635.1 Cephalophus harveyi | reverse complement strand
AGGGGTAGGGTTGGGGGGAGGGGTGGGGGGAGGGGTCGGGGTCGGGGGGGGGCGGGGGGGGGGGGGGGGGGGGGGGGGGGGGGGGGGGGGGGGGGGGGGGGGGGGGGGTGGTGAATTTGCGTTCCTGGCATCTAATGTATAGAGCCCAAGGATGCTTCTAAACATCCTGTAATGCACAAGACAACCCTCACAACAAAGAATAACCTTGCCTCAAATTCCAAGAGTGTCAAGTTTGAAACACTCTCATTTCCATTTATAACATTTATAATCCCATGGGACTATGGAGTAAATATCCAATTAAAATAGATTTAAATTTTATGAGCAGAATTTTGGTTTTCAGACTTCTGGTGCATCTCATTGAAGACACAGCTTTGACAATTTCATGCCTATGTAAGTCACCCATGTAGCACTAAACCAGCTTCTGGAAATTCTCAGAGCAAAGCTCAGTAGCAACTAATTTCCTGAAACACAGATCTGGCACCAAATTGATACTCCAGAGATGAATACCAAAGAATGAAGCAAAGTGCACTGCACATAGTAGGTGCTGACAATAAATATCCAGTGATTTATTAACTCATTCAGAATGTGTTCACAGTTCAAGTTTCTGGATGGTTTGCTGATACCTACATTTATCAACCTGATATAGTATTCAAATCCACAAATTTCTATAAATGAAGGTCATGTATGATGATTTAGGAACATTTTAATCCGAAATGCTCAAATCAATCTTTATTTCAAGTATAAGCATATGTGTAGGTTTTGGTATAACTCTGTAACCACTGGGGACATCTTAAATTGGAAATCCCACATGTATTGTATTCTCTACTTTTAGGGGCTAACTACAACATTGTTAGCTACCAGAATGTAGATACTTGAAGGACTAATGACCTAGTGGAGCCACACCTCTCTTACTACAAATGAAGAAAGAGAAGCTCCCAGAGGTTAGAAGACTTTTTCAAAGCCTTCTAACTAACAATGCTGGTTAGTCGCCAGTCATGGACGAAAGCTCTGGTCCTCTCTTGGAGTATTCTGGGATTTTCCCAATAGACTAATTTTCTTTGCTTGTTTAGACTCAAACTTTCTGCTGCTACTGCTAAGTCGTGTCCGACTCTGTGTGACCCCACGGACGGCAGCCCACCAGGCTCCTCCATCCCTGGGATTCTCCAGGCAAGAATACTGGAGTGGGCAACTGTATAAATTTATGTCATCTAATTCACCATGAGTCTATAAACTTGATATAAGTCCCTAAATAAGTTACTTCTTATTGTTTTATCTAAAATTAAAATCTTTCCACTAGGCATACAGCACAATTCTTTAAAGTGAACCAAAAATTATAATTATACAGATTCAATAAATGTAATATATAATTCACACACAAGAAATGCCATTAATAATTTTTCTGCCATAATGATTTTTGAGTTATAGCAATTTGTGGACAATTCCTTTTCTCCCAGAATATCAACTTTTTATCCCCCCAAACACACTAAATAAACTATAAGAAATGATATGCCAATATATTAATTTAGGAAATTACCTACTCACCAATTTACCCGACACAAATTTTAGTTGGAAAACTCAATAGTATGAAACATATTTTGGGTATACCATGTCTGAATAAACGCAAAGAATTGTGTTTGGTCCTTACACCAAGCAAGAGAGATGAACAAGCTGACGGCTGTGGGCTATAAGTATCATTTTTTATATTTTTAAGCACAATCATACTTAATTTAATGCTTCTCTAAAAGTACCTTTCTCTGCTCCAACTTAATTTGTAAGTTGCTTATAATGCAACTATAAGCCTTAAAGATTGAAAACCTGATAAGAAAAATGGGTCCAAGAAAATGACAACAAACCTTCACAATATTGTATTTTACATATGAAATCTGTTTATGTACTTACCTATTCCATTTATGTAGCATCTATTTAATCTAATCTATGAAAGCTTTCCCCCCCGCCCCATTGAATGGTTTTCAGGAATAAAGTTAAGCAGAGAGAGAGTTGAAAGTGATTTGGGATTTTTATCATAAATCCGAGTAGTCAAGCACCATCCCCACTTAAAATACTACAGAGGTCACTTTTCCTTGTTCCCCAGTAGAACTAATTATTAGAACATTTCATTCCAGATCTTCTCTTTGCATATCTTCCCTTTATATCTCTTCCTGCCAGCTAAATACTGAAGCATTGTAACAGACACTTCAAAAATGCCTGGAGTCAGGCATGTGACTTTAATAGGAGGCTCTGGCTGGAGTTTTTTTGCAATGAAAACCAAATAATTCTGCGTTCAAATGGAAATGGAAATATTTCATCCTGAATTATCTTTACAAGATGATTCCAGCTTTTACATATGAAAATAACGGGAGATTTTTATCTGTGAATTTCTCAGGAGCTCCATTTTCAAACTATGTGGTCTATTTTAAACACACCATATGGATTATGTACTCTATGAACTACTCTGGGCTAAAAAAACTGTGCAAACACAAACCACCCAGTTCTCAAGTCCCAGCTGGCACTTCTGTTACCCATAAGTGCTCTTTTCTGTTTATGTTTCTTACACCCACATGTATATATGTTTGCAGTTGGAATCCTTCACCCTTGTCTCTTAAAAATTCCTTGAGCAAAAATGCAGCTCCGAATGGGACTTTGCTCCATTTCTGCAGGTCAACGTTCTGCCCAGTACTGTGGACATGGCCCAGGCTGCAGGAGGAAGGCTCCCAGGAGAATGCATGGCCCAGAATCTTCTCCCCCTCTTCCGTTCTAACTGGCTTGTCTGATGTTCCATTTACTTGAGGCTCAAATATCTACTTTTGAAGATGCCACTCAATCAGAGGAACCAGCATTTCCCAAAGTGTGAGCCTTAAGAAGGGTCCTGTGGCAAAAGTTTGGGGAGTCAAAACTTCTGAAAAGCTTTTATGCCTAGAGCTTTCCATGTTAATGTTCTTTGTGAATGTTCACGGTGATGGGTCTGTGGAGTACAGGCTGTTTTGTAGTATATTTAAATGTGGAATTCTTCCTTTTCTACTGAGTGTCCTCCAGGAAGAATGTTCCACAGAGCTCATTTTGAGAACTACTACCAATGTTACCAGGCTTCCCTGGTGGCTCACTGGTAAAGAACCCACCTGTCAATGCAGGAGACTCGGGTTCAATCCCTGGGTCAGGAAGATCCCCTGGAGAAGGAAACAGCAACCCATGCAGTACTCTTGCCTGGGAGATTCCATGGACAAAGGAGCTTGGTGGGCCACAGTCCATGGGGTCACAAAGAGTTGGACATGACCTAACAACTAAACAGCAACAACCACCAATGTCACCAGCTAAAAGGAACTTCTCAAGGTCTAATACTGTATCCCAGGGCAGGAGTCTTAAGTAGGACAGGCAGGCCTCCTAGATAGCTGCTGGGAAGCTATTTTTAAGTAAGTGGCTCTATTGGCACATGTCAGGACCCACCACACAAGTGCTTGACTATTTCAGCCCTGATAATGTACTCCTCTGTGACAGTCACGTTGTCACCCACCTAGGGGTGACAGCAATGATTCCAGGGATGCTGAGACATGAGGGGCAATGCAGAAAGTAGAGAGAAATTCAACTCTGTGATTTAGGGTTTGTGAATTACAAGTAGCAGCAATCCCGTTTGTCCTTTGGGTTGAGTACCTTGAGAGTAGGGCCAGGTTGTCCTGGCATATGTGTGCACTCAGTGAATATCTACAGAATGACTCAGTGATATAGCGATCACCAAATTTGGGCAATCTCCTTGGTTTTCATGTTACTTCCCTCCTCTCTGCAGTGCCAATCCCTACTTTCACAGACGACCATGGGAATCAGGAGATATAGCCATCAGAAACAACCTCTAGGCAACTGTTTGTCCCCAGTCTAAAAGTGACCTACATAAGGTGAGAGATCAGCTCTGTATTTAAAAACTCCAGTAAAAGAGGCTTCAAGGCATGCTTAGTACTCTGCTTCAGAGTTGCAGGACACTCGCAGCTAAGGAAATCATCCTCAGTCACACCTTCTATCTTGTGCAACTGTCTAAAAGGCACTTGAGGGAGGGTGGCCATCTCCCCTGAGGTGTCAAGTTCAACCGCAGTGTTTCCCTAAACACTTCGGCAAAACTGCCAGAGAACAAGATTTTTCCTGCTGCATGATTAGATGAAGGACATTCTCTGGAATCCATTCTCAACTTAAAATATATGTGTGTGTATACTTACAAATATATCTGCATGCATGTGTGTACATTTACACATGTGTGTTTGCACGTACTAGAACCATCTGCCTAATCACATATGTTCAAGACTTTAGCCATTTTCACATCCTCCTTCTGTGAACTTTGTTCATTTAAACAGCCATTGAATTCGATCAAGCTATTCCTGAAATGATATTCACATTCACTGGCTCCTCTCCAGATTTCTACCCTTAGTTCTGGACTTCTTTCTCTTTCGCTGACACTGTGCAGTAGGCTCCCAACTCGTAAAGAGATATTTCCAAACTCCCCACCCAGTACTGCATGTGTATGGCCTTTATAACTGCTGAACTGTTTTCCAATATGTTATTTAATGCTTGTGACAGCCTATGTATGCCGATGAGGTCACTGTGGATGGTAAACCACTAGCTCAGCGTCCCACAGTCAATAATTTATTTGTCAACAAATCACTCTTCCCCTGACCTTGTTTTTCCCCCATGGACCTTAGATAGTTATACAAACACAATTAAAAATTTTTTTTAAAGACTGCTACATAGGACCTTATTTAGTGGAAAAAGAAAGTTTGTCTTGATAGATCATTAATAAAGTTACCAGCCCTTAAAATAGTAAATTAAGCAACTATGGATGACAATTAAATATATTCTACTTAAAACCAGCTACTTTATACTACAAAAAATGGCGAGATACTTTTTTTTGTTAATACCTAAGGACAGGTGGTGCTTCCTACGTGGCTCGGTGGTAAAGAATCTACTTGACAATGCAGGGGACTCAGGAGACGTGGGTTTGATTCTTGGGTCAGGAAGATCCCCTGGAGGAGGAAATGGCAACCCACTCCAGTATTCTTGCCTGGGAAATCTCATGGACAGAGAAGCCCGGCAGGCTACAATCCAGGAGGTGGCAAAGAGTTGGACACAACTGAGTACATGCACACACATGAATGGCGGGTGAAAAGTGGTATGTTACCAGGAAAGAGATGCTCCCTAATTGTTGGGACTTGTGGGTCTTGCCAAGTAGAACGTACAGCACATCGTGGGGCATACACTATGTTTGTCTATGCTTTTTGCCCAGCACAGCCTGCCTCCTTCCAGGATCCCCAACCTGCCAAACCCTGCCCAGCCTCTAAGTCCCAGTTCACATGCACCCCTTCCTCCACTTTGCAAGTCTTCTCTGCAACCTTAGGTTGATGCTTTTAACTCCTGTAAGGGAGTCATCAGATTCTAGCCTGTACCCTGGTTATCTCGGTACATGCCCTCCAACCTTAGAGAATAACTCATTCAATTTACTGATTCAACAAATACCCCTTCAGTGATGCTACCATGCCAAGTGCTATTGTGAGCTCTGAAACAGAATCTTAAATAAATTCTGCCCTTGAGAGTGCAATCTTGTGCAAGCACCTGCCATCTTTGTTATGTCACATACATTGATGAATAGTGTTGCTGTGGCCAGTCCAGCACGTCTGATGGCAGACTTCAGTTTATAGAGCGCTGTTTACTCTTCCCCTCTCTGGTGTAGCCTGAGACTGTAAATCCAACACAAAGACATCTTACATTTCAGCCTTGCATTTAGCATCTAATAGCTGACTGCACTTCAAACAGAATGGTGCTTCTATTGAGAAAGAAGTATCCCTTACATGAAGCCAGCATTCCATTAACCAATCAAAGAAAGTGTTGTTTAAACATGCCATTTCCCCCTGAACTCTTCTCTTAGTTCATTGTGTAGCTCAGAGCATTAATGGTCATGAAGAAATCTGTCACAGTCAAACTTCTTTTCCACTAAGGAACTAATTAGAACTTCTTTTTTATATTGAGAGTTATATACAAAAGAGTTAATTTTGCCAAGTGTACTGAGTTCAAAAGTGAAGAGAAGGTTCCATGGCTTCCTTGAACAATTAGCAACAACTGTTTGAGTGCTTTGGTGTTAATTACAATTGTCAGCCCATCACTTATATAATAAACTCAGTGTAAGTGAATACAGCAAGGAAAACAAAGAGAAACTAAGGGAACAAAGGGAAAACAGCTTTCAGAAGTTCCAGTAGAGCTGAGAATTAGAGACTCCATCATTACTTTAGATCTTGGTGAATTCCTTCAAAGCAGGATTTGAGACAGTTCTTACCTAAGTACATAAATTCCAAGTAAAAACAGGAAACTGAGGTCATGAAAGGATGTAGACAGACGATGTACACTTATACGTTTGAGGAAAGTAAATAACAGATGTAACTCTGAGCTTTCTGTTGACCAGGGCAAAAAATGAATAATGAGCAGTAACTAGGTTCTTTTTAGCAGAATGGACCATGTATGTGTGTTTTCTCTTTGGCTGAACTCCTCAATTGAGATTGGGTGGTAGTTTATTCACCTCTGCCTTCCAGTTTGTTAAACTGGATCTCCCATTCCAAGTAGAGGTTTGGGGTGCATTAAATTTGACTAAATTTCCTGATGCTAAAGTTAAGCTCCAATATTCTGGCCACTGGATGCAAAGAGCTGACTCATTGGAAAAGACTCTGATGCTGGGAAAGATTGAGGGCAGAAAGAGAAGAGGGTGATAGAAGATGAGATGGTTGGATGGTATCACTGACTTGATGGACATGAGTTTGAGCAAACTCTGGGAAATAGCAAAGGACAGTGAAGCCTGGCAGGCTGCAGTCCATGGGGTCACAAACAGTTGGATGTGACTGAGCAACAACAAACTGTTGTAGCTTATAACTGGGATGCCTGTCTTCCCTCATGATTCCCTATAATTTATTCTTCAGAGGAAAGTTAGGGTGATCCCTCAGGACTGTAAATCAAAGCATGTCTCTCACATGCTGGCCATCCTCTGAAGGGTTTCCATTGCACTTAGCATAAAATCTAGACTCCTGTACCCTGACACCTCTGGCTCTATAAGATCTCAGCTCGCACCTCCCTTCCTTTCCCTCAACTCTGCTTAAAGCACTTTTGGGGTCTAAGATCCTGCTGTCCCCTCTGTCTGCAAAGCTCTTTCCCCTGATTTTCATATAGAGGCTTCTTCATTCAGCTTTCAGGTTCAATTCTCAAGGAAGCATTTTCCTGACCACTACAGAATCAGTCTGTGCATGACTTTTGAACCGATTATGAGGTCTTCCTTCCTTCCCTACACTCACCATCTGCAGGGACCTTAGTGCTTGTCTTGGTTGGCTTGTTTGTTGAGGTCCTCACACTACCACATGAACTCCTAAGAGAAAAGGATCTTTCTTCCCTCTCCTTCCCTGGAGCAAGGAGCCCTGCATGACAGGTGCTGGTGATAAACCAATCAACCCATAAAAGACAATACACTCTAAGCTGACTTGATTATAAAAATGAACAAAGTGAACAGATACATAAATATATCATGGCTAACTCCCTTCCCTTTGTGATTAACTTTTACCTCCTTTGGGATAAAAGTCCAAGTCATTCATCTAAAGCAGGGGTTCAGCCAACTTTTCTGTAAAGGGCCAGAGTATAAATATTTTAGGCTTTGAGGGACATGGTCTTTGCTTCAACTACTCAGCAGTATGGAAGCCACAGTATGTGAAAACACACAGTATGTGAACAAACAGGTATGGCTGTGTTTTAACAAAATTTATATGCAAAAATCAGCATCTGTTGGATTTGGCCTGTAATTTCCTAACTGTAGATCACAACTGGGTCTTCCCAGGTGGCCCTAGTGGTAAAGAACCCACCTGTCAATGTAGGAAACATAAGAGACAGGTTGGATCCATGGGTTGGGAAGATCCACTGGAGAAGGAAATGACAAGCCACTGCAGTATTCCTGCCTGGGAACATGGACAGAGGAACCCGGCAGGCTACAGTCCATAGGGTCACAAAGAGTCAGACATGACTGAAGTGACTTAGCATGCACACACAGACCACAATTATTAAGAGGCAAATACTAGCTAAAAGTAAAAAACCAAATAATCAGACTTATGGACACAGTGGGGGAAGGGGAGGATGGGATGAAATCAGAGAGTAGCATTGAAACGTATACATCACCATATGTAAAACAGCCAGCCAGCAGAAGTTTGCTGTATGATGCAGGAACTCAAACCTGGTGTGCCGTGACAACCTAGACGGGTGGGATGGGATGGGATGGAAGCTGGGAGGGAGGTTCAGAGGGAGGGGACATGTGTCTACCTATAACTGACTCATGGTGATGTATGGCAGAAACAAACACAATATTATAAAGCAATTATCCTCCAATTCAAAATAAATAAACTAAAAAACAGACAAACAGAAAAATTCAATGGCAAAAAACTTCCAGAAACACTAGAGTGAAAATCTGTATGTCTAGAAAAATACTGATACCATGTAATAAGTGGATTTAAGGTAAGAATAGTAAAAGAAAGACTGAGTGCCAGCAATGCCAATGGCCACATCATGGTTGAGGCTACACTCACAGGCTTCACTCTGCAATCGTGAAGTGATAACCCTCCCCTTCGAGAAGATGTTGATGAGATCACACTTGGAAAAATAGAGACAGGTCCAGGCATTTTATTAAAGGGAAAATGGGGGTGGGGGGGGTGCAGAAATGGACAAAAAATTGGAAAGCTTTAAACAGTCACTGGCATGCATTCAGAGGCACACAGCCAGAAAGAAGGCTCAGGAAGCTAATAGATGGAGAGGGATTAAAAAGACCCCAAGATCTGTAACAAGGGGGGATAAATGAAGACTACAGAGGACACACGGAAGTGCTCATGTAAGAACACTACAAATACTGTAGACAGAAGAGGTCTATGCCATTCATCTATCTGGAGAATTGAAAACATGAAATATTGTAGAATGAAAGTCAGAAAATATGTATTTAGGCCAAATTTCCCTACCAGAGTTCAGAATAAAAAATCTCAATATCTAGATTTTTAAAGTATATTCCAGTGATCCCAGAAAACATTTCCAAGAATATGAGTATTTACATTTATTTAACACTTCACAGTTGTCCAGATACATATAGACACTCCAGTCCAATTGGATCACTGAGGCAGGCGGGAAAAAATTGATTATCCACTTTTTGTAGATGAACAAAGAGGCTCAGAAAAGTTATTCATTAGCTAGGGAGTGGTGGTAGAAAGCCACAGTTTTGAAGATCTCAATTCAAAGTGTTCAAATTGTGAATTGGTCATATAATAGTTTAACAAAGAACTTACTCTAGACATACATATACATCTTCATGGACACAAAGAATGTTACACTTGGAAAATTTCTGGCTATACATTAGATTGAATGGAATGATTATTTTTCAATGAAGCAATGCCTGAGCCCCACCCTAGAGCAATTAAAGAAAAAATTTCTGGGAGTGGGATTCACACATGAGTAATTTTTTAATGTTTCTAAGTCATCACCAAAGTTGAGGATCACTGATTAAGTACCGAGGTCAGCAAATATTTTGTGTAAAGGATCAGACAGGAAATATTTGAGGCTCTGCTGGCCATATGGTCTCTGTCACAACTACCCTGCTGTTGCATGGTGAAAGCAGCCATAGATGATATGTAAGCAAATGGGCATGGCTGTGTTCCAATAAAACTTTATTTATAAAAACAAGTGATTGGCCAGATTTGGACCAAGGGCCATGGTGTACCAACCCCTGATGCAGTAGGACCTTTCTATGGAAGAGAGGCCTGGAGATGTGAACTATCTTACCCAAGGTCTAATCATGCATCAATAACAAACCCAAGGCTGGGCTCTGCTCTTCATTTACTGGCTGCTGTGGTTCCTCTACCAGTTCTCTGGGACTCTCAAACTACAACTTTGGACCTGCTATGCTTCATTTTGCTTCCCTGGTGGTTCATGCCAATGCAGGAGACATAGGAGACCCAGGTTCGATCCCTGGGTTGGGAAGATCCCCTGAAAAAGGAAACGGTAATCCACTCCAGTATTCTTACCTGGGAAATCCCATGGACAGAGGAGCCCGGTGGGCTACAGTCCATGGGGTCGCAAAAGAGTTGGACGTGACTTGGCAACTAAACAACAACAACAACATGCTTCATCTTTCACAAGCTTAAACATCCCTCTTGGAATAACTTATTTATTGGGAAGAAGGCTGTGTTTGGGCAGAAAGCTGTGATTTTGAGTCCCAGCTCTTCTACTTTACTAGTAGGAGAACTTCTGGCAGTTCCCTCAAACCATCTGAGGCTAGAGTGTCTGCATTGTAAGCCAGGGATGAGATTTCCAAAGGAAAATGTCTGTACGGATTAAATGAGTACTGTATGACCCAGTGCCATGCATGACACAGTATGTGCTCAGTAAATACTTATTTCACAACCTGAGAACTTTGACTACTATCAGATTCAGTTGTTTTTTGTTTGTTTGTTTGTTTGTTTGTTTGGTAATTTGTGTGGACAAAAATTTGAGAAACCTAGAATATTAGGAAAAGAGAAACATTTCATCAAAATTTATTCTCACTGTCAGAGACAAGGACATATGGAAAAGGGATGGGTAGAAGGGTAAAAGGGATATACAAAGAAGCTCCCTCAAGAGGTTGTGATGACCATGGTCCTGGCCAATCTCATCACCAACTGAGAATCACTAGCCTAAATTTTGATAAATTTCCCATCATCCCAGAAGATGAGAGGAGATGAAGAGAGTGTGATGATTCCTTGTTTTCATTCAGAGGTAGAAGATTCGGGTTGGGGGTTTGTTCACTCCATTCTCCTAAACTTGGCAACTTGAATATGAACCTAAATCTCCACAACCCATTATTCTCCACTGAACATGAGACACTATTAGCTAAATCATGAAATCAGGATTTAGCTGACATAAGATTGATTTATACTCAGTATCATCAGTGAGTTTACTTTTCAAAATATCCTGGGGGTGACCATCAAACTACCTATTTGTATACTGAGGGTTAGAAGATTTCTCTGACATATATTGTAAAATATTGGGATGGTCTAGAAGCAGAAATTGTTGGTTAACTTCTGTGCTAAGGGATACAACATGCATTTCCTTCCTTCCTTGCTAAGGGATTCTTATTTCATTCAAACATACCTCATTCAAGTGCCATGGTATGTTTCACGCTAGGAAGTTTGAACCTATTTTCAGCTCCAGCCAAGGACTTGATTTACCTAGGAGTTATATATTAGTCTTCTCATCACTGAGTGGATAGAGAACGGGTATGGGACTTTATTCTGGCCAATGAGAGCTAAGAAGTCAGGTAGGGGCTTCTGAGAAAGTTTTCTGATTCTCCTGAGAGGGCAACAGGACAGAGTGTCTCTCCTCTTTCTCTAGAAACTGTTGTGTCTGTAGACAATGCCTGACACCTGAGCTGTCATCTTGCATTCAAGTTAAGTCACTATAGTCATGTTCGACTCCTTGTGACCCTATCAACTGTAGCCCGCCAGGCTCCTCTGTCCATGGGATTCTCCAGGCAAGAATACTGGAGGGGGTTACCATTACCTTCTCCCGGGAATCTTCCTGACCCAGGGATCAAACCCGAGTCTCTTACATCTCCTGCATTGGCAAGCGGGTTCTTTACCACTAGCACCACCTGGAGAGCTGTCATCTTATATGTGTAGTTAAACCAATCATAAAGATGACTCTGGCAAACAGATACAGAACCTGGATCCCTGTGGGCATCATCAAGTCACAGAATCAACCACTCTGAACCCGCTCTGTTTATGGACACTTCTTTCTGTCACCTCAAACTTCTCCTTACGGTTTAAGTCAACTTGACTGAGAGTATCTTGATTCTGAACCCAAGCTGCTGAAACCGTTTATCTGATGCTATTTCCTGGTTGTGTTTCTCCCTCATCTCTTCTAAAATCAGTTTTCAACTCATTTTTTCCCCAAAATACAAAAAAGCACAAAGTAGATGTCTGGCTACATTTGGTAATCTGATGCTTCAAAAGGAAAGCAAATAGTCTGGCATTCCAGAGTTTAGAAGAGAAATGTGCTTTATTAACAAATTTCTGCAAGCGAACCTCACAGTTGGATGGTAATATACCCAGAGATGACAGCCATTTATACTTGAGGAAAGCAATGTTTTTAAAGCTCAGGCTACCTGAATGCACACAATTGAGGTAATGTTGTCTTTAATCCATCATTTCTAATTTACAATCAAATGTTCACTAGAGCAATCAAACAAGAGAAACTTGAATACACGTCTTCAAAATAACATAAGTTATTAATTCTCTCAGCTCAGTGTTTCAACTTTCTGTACTTACTCATTCCACAAATGCATGTTGAGCTTCTACTGGGTGTTAGGTTTAGGGAATACAGAAATAAAAAGGGCAATATCAATCCCTTAAGGCGATCAGAGGCTATCAGCACTGCCCATTAGAACCTTTTACAATGATGAAAATGTTCTCTATCTGCATGGTCCAATACAGTAGCCATTAGCCACTCTGGCCAATGAATACTTGAAATGTGGCTCTTGCAACTTAGGGACAGAATTTTAAAAACTTACTTTAATTAATTTTATATAGCCATGTGTACCTAGTGACCACCATATTGTACAGCACAAGTTGAGATGGTAAAGATGACAAGAAAACCAAAGGTAATATGATCAGTACCACAAAAACAGATTCACATCATCCTACAAAACAGGACTCCAGGGGATGAGCACTTAAGTAATTCAGCCTTGGGCAAGATAAGAAAACTCATTCAAGGAAAGCAGAGTCTTGAATCCAGCTCTAAAGGACAAAGAGCAATGAATCACCAAGTTCACTTTCTGCTTCTCTACTGTTTTTTTTTTTTTAATTGTATTGGGTTGGCCAAAATGTTCGTTCATCTATGAGAGCTCATGGGAAAATGTGAATGAACTTTTTAACCAATCTATTATTATAATAGTCTACCTTGTCATAAATTAGCATTTTCCATTATATTAGCATCTCCCATGTACCAGTTCACTTCATACTTATTTCTTTGTATGAAGCAGTTTCACTGTGTACATGTATTAGAGCTTTCCTAAATCAGTCACTCTGCATTTGACCCAGAGAGATACATAAGCAACATTTTTGTGTTAAATACATAGTACAAGGACATCCACATGCCCCTTTGAAATGGTTATCTGCTGACTTGCTGCTGAGTGAAAACTACCAAAATAATTTTCTCTGACCCCACTGTATGTATGTTTTCCTCTTTCATCTATTTTAAAGATCAGTTCTCAAATTACTATTCAAAATACGTATTTACCAAAATTATGTCTCCAGTTACATAAACACTAAATATGTGGAGATTCATTTTTCTTTCTGTCCCTTATTCACTGAGACAGTCCCTTCTGACTTCTGAGCTCTTTCTGAAGCCACGAGGGCCACCTGCCCCCTAGATCAACACTCAGTACCAACCTCTGTGAACTGTTTGTAGGTCCTGTCACATCTTCCATGTTCCCTAAACACAACAGTCCATCTCTTTCCAAGAGGGGAAGCTGGGAATATCTGACTTTCTAAGTACAGTGGACTTTATAAGACTAATAGGTGCAGAATGAAGACGACAGATGAGGGTAGGGACACTGCTCCCTGTTGAGTAGAATCAACAGGGAGGCCCTGACAAGGAGGAAATGGAGAGTTTATTACTGTAGGAACTCAGGCCAAAGCAGCAGGGATGGAAAAAGCTGAGGGGAGAGACAATGACAAATAGACTCTCTGTTTGGAAACCCACTGAATGCCAGAGGGCAGAGAGAGCCAAGACTTTAAAGTGGGTGATTGGACAAATGGTGTAGTCATTGTATAAACAATGCTGAGGAAGAGATGGCTTCTCTTGGGCTGTGGTGGGGTTCAGTTGGATTTTAGGAGCAATGGATTGTGGGAAATGCAATTTTGGAGGCCAGTGATACAGAATTCAGAGATATCACTGAGGCAGGTAAGAGAGATGGGAAGAAGAAGGAAATAAGGCACAAGAGACTAGGCAGGGAGCAACCACCTGGATGAACTGATGCTCTTGGAGGTTTTCAGGTCTTTGAAGAGGATCATGAGACCCTGATGAAGATTATTACATGAGCAGACTGGAGCAAGGGGAAACCTGGGATGGAGTTGGATAAGAAACTCTGGGTCTGGGATTCCAAATGAACAGTGGAGAATATGTTGGGAGGGAGCATAATGCAATGGTGAAGACCACAGCTTCTGCCAATATTGAACCTGTTTTGGAATCCTGATTCCATTGCTTCCTGGCCGTGAGACTTGGACACATCAAACTGTCTTCCTGTGCCACAGCTTCCTTCTCTAGAAAATACCAATGGAAACAATGTTGTGATGTGCCATGCTGAGGCTTGAGTTTACACCAGTGGCATATGCAACACAGGGAAGAGGGAGAAGAAGGCAAGTGGTCATTCAGAGTTGCAGATCTTGAAGATGGGACAGCTGTGAGTGATGGACGTAGCCAAGTTGGGTAGCAGAGGTGAGGTGAAGATGGAGGTCCATGAAGTGCTGGACGGTGAGGAACAGGCAGACAAGTAGGTTGGGAATGTCTTCAACATGAATGTAGAGATAAATGGGAGTGAAAAAAGAGTGGAAGGATGATGCTAAGTCTTCCTGGTAGAAGACCAATGGAATTCAAAATTTTAACAGATTATTAATCAAACATGCCAGCCTTGATCAGCAGTTTACGTATCTCTACCTCATCTTCTCCTCACAAAAGTCCTCTAAGGTCGATGCTTTCCTCCTCTTCAGAAAAGAAACTGGCACTCAAGGGTTCCATATATTTACAATGCCAAAGCTGCTACACATAAGACATAAAAAGGGGGCCCTGAGAACCTGGGCTTTTCTAACCATAGCTATGCTGTGGGGAAGTAGAAGTGGAGGTCAATAGGTTGGACCTCCAAGGCGGAGTAACTGTGGAGCTCAGATGGTGATGATGAGGGGAAGGCAGACTGAATAAAGAGGAATAGGCAATGCTGCAAGACCGAAGGATGGCTGACATTGGCTTGGGTACTCACAAAATTAAAAGAGAGCCAATTGGTTTCCATCAGTCCTTTCTGTTATTGCAGTTACTGAACTGAGAAAGCCTTTTGCTCTTTGCTTTTTCTGGGGAATAACATAATCATTCAGGTTGGGTTGAGTGTCTGACAGTATTTTATGTAGTCCTCTTATTTCTGAGCCTGAAAACTTATTCCCCATGTGATAGTTCCATATTCCTTTTGGAATGTGTAGCCTGATATCTGTCTCTGCCTCCTAGCAACCTGTCTGCTATGATATATACCATTTCATCCCTCTAGCAATTGGGAAATGCATTTCTGGAAGCCAGTCTTGGTAATTGATGCATCATTTTTCCATTAAAGAAAGTACTCATGCATTCACGAAGAATTGCAGGTTTAAAGTGTTTGGTAATGATCTCTGGTTGCTTGTCAAGCAGAATTTCGATCGGAACATGAAAATACAACATTAGTATGATTTGCAACCCTTCCACTGGGTTCCTAATTTCCTTCAACAACACAGAGTGATATTTCTCCATGCTTAAAATCCATTACAGGTGCTTACTACATTTGGTCTCCTTTGGAGGTACATCTTCTAAGTCTGACACAGGAAAAAAGTTAAAAATGTTCTAAATGAGTAATCCCCCTACCCCACAATCTTTTAACTCTGATTTATTCCTCAGCTGAAAGTATTCATCACTAGTTGAGCTAAAATAAACTAACTCTTATGACATATAATTAAATTACTGGCAGAAATAAAATCTAAAATTCCTCCAGAGTACTTCACATAAACATCAGCAGAAAAATTGAGTTGAGGTAAAATATTTTGTTGAAAGGCCCCCAAAAAAGTCACCTGAAGGAATTTGTTTCCCTAATCTCTGACAATGTTTAATTTTCTTTCACGATAATTATGGAAAAAAATTTCGCTTGTGTGTAAAATCCCCTCTTCTTTCAACTCTTCTTTGCCTGCCTTTCTTTTTTCACATCTTCACCAGAAACTGGAAATAAAAACACTAGGAAAATGTTTAAACTCTTAGCTAAATGATAGTCTCTCAAGATCTGGCTAAAAGAAATCATGCATTTACTCAGTATTCACAGCTTCTAGGTTAAAATTCTAGAAAGGAGTGTTATATTTCCATTCTATCCATCTGATTTCTCTTTTAGTTGGCCCAAGAACAGGCTCAACTATCTCAAAGACTTCATAACCAGGACACATGGGGGGGAATAGTGATTTCTCAGTCGCCAATTAAATCCTTCAGGAGAAACACACACACCTCAATCACTCTGTACTTTTGCCCATTCAAGAACTTGTGAGTCCCAGTCCTCAGCTCCATTTTGCTTAGGAGTTCGTCTTGCTTTTCTATTGCTTGAAATTCCAAAATGATACAGTCATTTTGGGAGCCAGAACTACGATGTCCACATTGCATGGAAAATTTTTAAGCCAACTTTTTCCAAGTTCACCACAAAATGAACAACAAGTCAATGCAACACTGGGTGGTGTGTGAGGCAATAAATTTTTTCTCTAAGATTCTGCAGTATCATTTTCATATTTACTTCTAAATTTAAAACAATTCTCTTAATCCACTCTTTCTTTTGGTGAGAAGCAATTGTGAAATTATCTGGTGGTTTGATAAATTTACCTTATTTTTCTCACCCTCCCTTCAACTGAACCAGTATTTGTCAGCCCATTATCCTTTCCAGATGAAGAAGAAAAAGAGAGACTGGACTTGGATTAGGAAAACCAAGATCCACCCCAACTCTGCCATTTGTTAGCCACGTGGACTGTGGCTGATCCTGGAGTCCCTCTGAGCCCTTAGGTTTATCTGTAAAAGAACAACATAAATAACTACAACATGAGTAAAGGATTCAAAGAAATGGGAATTTATGAAGAAGCTTTCTAAGTGCCCAGATGCCGCACATAGGTATTTTTTTTATTCAGACACATCTGTATGATGAGGAATATTGGGCAAAAGAATGCTTCAGTGTCTTCCTCTTGGAAGAAAGGGTTGTTGTTCAGTCACTCAGTCATGTCCAACCCTTTGCGACCCCATGGACTGCAGCACACCAGGCTTCCCTGTCCTTCACCATTTCCTGGAGTTTGCTCAAACGCATGTCCATTGAGTTGGTGATGCCATCCAACCATCCCATCCTCTGTCTCCCTCTTCTCCTTTTGCCTTCAATCTTTCCCAGCATCAGGATCTTTTCCAATGAGTCAGCTCTTCGCATCAGGTGGCTGAAGTATTGGAGCTTCAGCATCAGTCTTCCTGATGAATATTCAGGGTTGATTTCCTTTAGGATTAACTGGCTTCATCTCCTTGCTATCCAAGGGATTCTCAAGAGTCATCTCTAACACCACAGCTTGACAGTTGTCTCATGTATCAGCACTCAGCTCTCTAAGGACAAATGTCTTCCCACTCCAATCTCCAGAAAATTCTTTCTCAACATTCAGGACCCTCCTAGTCCCAGTCCCCAGAAGATAACACCACTCTATCATCTGAGGAGCTCTGCCTACTGGTAACATCTTCCTACAACTTCATTTCCTTTCATCTCTCTGCCCCTTCCCTTGTCCTCTTCTGCCTCTTAACCTTAAAGCTCCACTTCCCTTCCTGACCAAAGGAAGATGGGCTGCCCCTTGTCATACCTCCCAGGATTTGGGGGTCGAGGTAGAATGACTAGGAAGTAATGAAACACTCCCTGCTCTCCTCTGAAGCTTCTTGATTCCTGCTTTAATGTGCAGCTATATTTCTAGTTTTTAAGTCTTTTGCTATATGCTTATGCTTCTCCCCTTTGCCATTCATGTTTTTACATCCTGGGATATTTTCCTAGGTGCTTTAAGACATTGAGTATCTACCCCAATTTTCCCTTTCATCATCCTTTAAGGCTTTAACAACCCTAAGGACACCCTTTCAGACACCACACCTCACAGATCCTTGTCCTTCAGGGTACTAAGAACTTATTTCTTTGACTCTAACCCCTGAGCCACCAGGGAAGCCCCCTATTTCTTTGGCACCTCCCCTCTAAGGAAGCATCACACTACACTTCACAATTTATTGCTACCAAAATCTCAAACTGTGAGAGTCCTCTAAGAGGCCACAAGTTCCCTGCCTTTCAACTCTAGCAAATCCTTACAGCTCCCACAGCTCCTTTCTTGTCAGGATGTCAACTTCTGGACCCTCCCTGCTTTCCCAGTGGATCAGCATCTGTGGTCAAAAACAGGCCCTGGGAGGTGTCCATGACCTAATATCCAGAATCTGTCAATATGCTACATTATATGGCAAAAGGAACTTGTAGATGCAATTCAATTCAGGATCTTGAGACAGAGAACACTGGATAACCCCAGAGGGCCCAATGTAACCATGAAGGTCCATATAAGATGATGGGAGAAACAAAGCCAGACAAGGTGATGTGAGGATAGAATCAGAGACTGGAGTGATGTGGCTACAGGTTAGAAGCTGGAAAGGGCAAGAAACAGACTCTCCCATGGAGCCTCCAAAGGAACCAGCCCTACAGCAAAGTTTTAGCCCAGTGAAACTCAGTTTGGACTTCTGACCTCCAGAACTCTATGACAGTAAATTTTTAATTTAATTCCCTAAATTTATGGTGATTTGCTACAACAGTGACTGGAAACTAATACACCATTCACACAGTTGAATGCCCTCTTAACCCAGTTGGGAGAATGCCAATAATCAATAATTCCACTTTTGCCCTTATATTTACCCTATAATTCCTCATTTGGGGCCTTCTTGCATGTGTGCCTTCCAAACACCTGACCTTGATTGACTTCCATCCTAACAATGGACTTTCCATTTTGGCTAACCAGCTTCTAAATGATGCTGGAATAGATCTCAAACTAGTTATTAATAACTGGGTTCATTTATAAATCACTGGATTTTAGAATTCTTTTCCTTTGAGATATATTATTAGCGGTTTAGTAGCAGTTGGTACAACTATTTCTACTCTGCCTGGGACCCAAAACCCATCTCCTCCCATTTCACTGTTAGATGAACCTACCATTTCTCAGGTTAAGATCATCTACAACCTTTCAACTTTGCTTCTAACTACTCCTTTTTCTTCCCCACTGCCTCAAAATCAGTACCCTTTCTCCTTCTCCAATCCACATCCTCTCCAGGCCCTCTCGTTCTGATGTCATCCCATATATTCCTCAACTTCACTCTTCTTTCTAGCTTCTATCCTTGGAACACATACAGAGAGGTCATTAGCTCCACTCCTGTGTGCAGGGAAGCAGCATCTATGCCATCAGGGATAAATTACTCCCTAGCTTTTCCCTAAAGATTTCCAGAGTCAGAAATCCATAGCTTATTTTACTTCCCCTTATATTACTTGCTTGGGCTTCCCTGGTAGCTCAGCAACAAAAAAACAAACAAAAAAAAACATACACCTGCCAATGCAGGAGACTCAGGTTTGATCCCTGGGTCGGGAAGATCCCCTGGAGGAGGAAATGGCAGCCCACTCCAGTATTCTTGCCTGGAGAATTCCATGGACAGAGAAGCCTGGTAGGCTACAGTCTGTAGGGTTGCAAAGAGTTGGACATGACTTAGCAACTAAACAACAGATAATGCCTGTTTGCCTTAAAAATCAAGTTCTCAGACTCCCTTGGTTGCCCAGTGGTTAAGAATCTACCTGCCAATGAAGGGGACATGAGTTCAATCCCTGGTCAAAGAAGATCCCACATGCTGCAGGGCAACTAAGACAATGAGCCGCAACTACTGAACCAACATGTGCTAGAGCCCATGCTCCAAAACAAGAGAAGCCACCAAAATGAGAAACCCAAGCACCATAACTAGAGAGTAGCCCTCGCTCACCACAACTAGAGAAAGCTCTCATAGCAACGAAGATGCAACACAGCCAAAAATTTAAAAAAAGAAGAAGGAAAAGAAGCTCTCAAGTGGGAAGTAAAATTCAGTTGTTCAGCCTTTCAGAGACACACAGGAAAAATGGTAAACATAATGACATTAATAGGAATTCTCTGAGATCATGCAAATTAAAAAATTCTAGACCAACATCTTCATAAATATAAAATGGTGCTTCATTTTGTTTTGAAAAACAGAGCCACTCTGCCCATGAGTCCTTTGTGTTTTATGTAATAAGCACTAAATGTTTATTGAATTAAATGGTCAAAGAAGCTCATTGAAATGGAAATATTCCATGTGCTGATTATCACAGGCATAGAACTCTTAGCCCAAATAGCTGGATCGGCCTTCAGGTAAGAATCTCTCCATCTGTTTCCATAAGTTGGCTACAAAATATTATTTTCAATGTATAACCTTTATCATATGGCTGCCCCTTGTTAAAAACAAAATTATGTGCCTTCTACTGCTGACACTAATATATTCTTGTTATAGGTTTCAAAAACCTCACATAATAGTTCAAACAATTTTTGCTGCCAATTGAAGCCCAAGGATGAAGAGAAAGAAGCATAAAAGGAGAAAGCTATTTTAGAAAAACAACTGACTTTATGTAGATGTTAAAGATGTCAACATTTGTGGGGGGAAATCTTGCTTATTTTAAAATGTCTAACATTATTCTAGCCAAATAAATACAGAACTAAGCTTTTGCAGAAATATAATCCTTGTGGAAAAGATATAGATTTTTTTCATACAGCTATTTACTTTTGTCTTAAATTAATTGCATGTGTATGTAAAATCCACAGACTTACATTTTAAAAACATTAAATATATTAGCATTCTCAAAAATTACATTTTCAATCAATGAATTTACATACACATGAAATATGTAAGCCATTTCAATGACAGTGTAAAAATAGGTTAAAAACTCAATTTATGAAAACTAGTGAGAGCCCTCCTCCATTTTACAGATGAGAGGCATTTGGGGTTCAAATAGATTCAGTAATTCATATGCCCATGTCACACAAACAGTAAGGACCAGAATTATCTTTCTTTCAAAAAATCTAGTTTATATGCCATCAAATTTAACCTTTTAAAGTACAGTTCAGGGGTGCGCAGTATGTTTGCAAAGATGTGCAACCATCACCACTATCTAATTTGAAAACATTTTCAGTATCATGCATCGAACCTGGACTGGCAATGCTTGGGGCTGGTGCACTGAGACAACCCAGAGGGATGGTATGGGGAGAGAGGAGGGAGGGGGGTTCAGGATGGGGAACACGTGTATACCTGTGGCAGATTCATGTTGATGTATGGCAAAACCAATACAATATTGTAAAATAATTAACCTCCCATTAAAATAAATAAATTTATATTTTTTTAAAAAAGAAAGAAAACATTTTAATCCCTCTAAAACCCCAACCCAATAGTAGTCACTTCTCTCCTCCCCACTCCAGTTCTAGGCAACCACTATCGTACTTTTTTTTTTTTTATCTTTTCTGTACCTTTCTTATAAGTGGAAACATACAAAATATGGTCTTTTGTGATTGGCTTCCTTCATTTAGGATAATGTTTTCAAGGTTTATTCATGTGGTAGCATGTATCTGAACTTTGTTCCTTTTTCCAGGTGAATAATATTCCACAACAGAAAAATATATACTTTTAAGCATTACACTGTGAGACAAAAGTGTTTGTGGTCATAAAGTTCAAATACCATGTTTCAGAAGATATAAAAAGGAAACACCATTTTTCAACTATTGGATCGGGCAACATCTAAAAATCTTACAATACTCTGAGCTGCTGAGGCTGTAGGAAAGCAGCATTCAAGTATTGCTAGGGCAACAATGATGAACTGACCCATTCATTATAGAGGGCAATTGGGAAATATCTATTAAAATTACAGATTTCCTTTCTGGAAATTCATTCCATAGATACATCAGCACATATGTGAAATGATGCATTTGTTTTAACACCATCTGTTGCAGCAAAAGAAGGGAAGCCACTTTAAAGTACAGTACTACTGAACTGGTCAAATAAATGTGGTATGTCCATACAGTCCAACACTCTAAAGAATAGAAAGTTCCTTACGTACCAACATGGAAAGTTCTCTATGATACTGTCATACCTGAAAGAACAAGCAGAAGAACACTACATAAAGAAAGATAACTTTTATAATAAATAAAGGGAGTATAGTAGAGTACATATATCTTATATGCATAAAGAAACTCTGGAAGGATAACAAGAAGCTACTAATTGTGCTTACCTGCTTGGGGGAAGAGGTTAAAACATTATGACTGGGGAATAAGTTGAGAAAGACTTTTGGCTGCACACATGCATGCTGTGGTGGGCAAAATTCTACTAACAAAACTGTCCAAGCTGCCTAACTGCTGACTACTTCCTCAAACATTCATCTAGGTAATGCTGTGAAAGGACCTTTCAGATGGAATTAAGGTTGTGAGTCAGCTGATCTTAAAGTAGGGAGATTTTCCTAGAATATCTGAGTGGGCTACTGCTGCTGCTAAGTCGCTTCAGTCGTGTCCGACTCTGTGCGACCCCATAGACGGCAGCCCATTAGGCTCCTCTGTCTCTGGGATTCTCCAGGCAAGAATACTGGAGTGGGTTGCCATTTCCTTCTCCAATGCATGAAAGTGAAAAGCAAAAGTGAAGTTGCTCAGTCGTGCCCGACTCTTAGCAACCCCATGGACTGCAGCCTACCAGGCTCCTCCGTCCATGGGATTTTCCAGGAAAGAGTACTGGAGTGGGGTGCCATTGCCTACTCCATCTGAGTGGGCACAAAGTAATAATATAAGCCCTTAAAAGCAGGAGAGGAAGGCAGAGGAGTCAGTCAGAGAGATGATGAAGGAGGTGAGACTTGACTCACTGTTTCTGGAGGGGGCCACAGAGAAAGCAAAATAAAAAAATGCAAACAACTGCTAGGAGCAGAGAGTACTCTAATAGCCAGTGAGGAAACAGGGACCTCAGTCCTACAACCACAAGGAATCAAACTGGCCAACAAGCTGAATGTGCTTGGAAGCAGATCTTTCCCAAAGCTTCTTTAGGACAGCACAGGTAGCTGACACCTTGCTTTCCATCTTGTGAGCCCTAAGCAAAGACAGCAGCCAAGCCAATTTTGACTTCTGACTCACAGAGCTGTGACATTTTGTGGTGTTTTAGGCTGCCATATTTGTGGTAATATGTTCCAGCAGCAATAGAAAACTAATGCATATATATGCTATACTGCTAATCTTTTTATGATAAAGATTTAAATTTAAAGGAAATCCAAATAGACTATATAAAATAGCTGAAAATAAGGTTAACTTTCCAGGGGCATAACTATCAAGTCAAAAGTTCATGGTACTCTTCTTTGTTTTATGTGACCACACTTTAATAATTTCAGTCTGAAAATCACAATTTTGATAAAAATCCCCTGGGAAGCAAGTCTTATAAAACCTGAATGGTAGGCTTGTTCTCCCAAGGCCCTCTGTCTCCTAAATCTAATGTCTTCTCTAAAAACTAAAATGCCAGCATATAAGCACAGTTTATTTAATTCCTAGTTAGAACCGATAACATTAAATTGATAGACACTGAAGAGACAGACACTTGGCTTAAAGGAGAATGTTTGCCTTCTCTAATTGAAATGTCTAAAGGTTAAGCCTGCACTTTGTCTAACCTTTAACTACACATTTCTTCCCTTTGGTATTGGGTATGTTCCAGAGTTTTGTTAAAGGAGTTTATTGTTCTTACATGGGGGAAAAATGGTCAAGTAAGTGATCTTTGATACAGAATTAAGATGAAAGTTCCAAGGACACCAGTTCTCTTTATTATCATTTAGTTCTTTATACCTAAAAACTTTGTATGAAAACAAAAACCTTCCAAAATTAACTACTTTATGTGAGGAAAAGCAAAAATCAATTTCCTTTATAATTTGTTAGAAAAGTTAAATCAACTTCAATGTTGAGAAAAACTTACTAATTAATGTCATTGCTAGGGAAAACCTACTTATTTTCAAAACTATCTCTCCTCTTCTAAGGCCTGTGTCTACTTCTTGCCATCCACTGCTGGTCAATACCTATCCCAGTGATTCTCAACGAGAGGCAATTCTGCTCCATGGGGCACACTTGGAGATATTTTTTTGTTGGCACAACTGTGGGGGGGGGGGGAATGCTACTGGAATATAGTGGGTAGAGGTCAGAGGTATTCTTCAACATCCTATAGGGCACAGGACACCCCACAACAGAGAACTATCTGGCTTCCAAATATCAATAGTGCTGATGTTGAGAAATCCTGGTCTAGATGAATCTTGAAGGATGGGTCGGTAATGAATAAAGATGTGAGGTTCTTCACTGAGGAAAAACAAGGAAAGCCATGTTAGTACAGGCAGATCAAAAAAGGGAGAAAAAGAAAGAAGGGAAGGAAGTTCCTTTCTTCAAAGTTTCCCAATAACTGAATTGAGTTTCATTATTAAATTTAAATTCATTAAAAGAAAGTAAAATTTAAAGTTCAGTTCCTCAATCACATGCACTCCATTGCAAGCCATGTATGACAAGTGACTAGCAGATTGGGGGCATGAATTCAGACAGTATTCCTGGGACGTGTGTGTGTGCATTCATGCTCAGTATCTTCAGTCATGACCAACTCTTTGTGACCCCATGGACTGTAGCTGCCAGGCTTCTCTGTCCATGGGATTCTCCAGGCAAGAATACTGGAGAGGACTGCCACGCCCTCCTTCAGGGGATCTTCCCAGCCCAAGGATTGAACCTGTGTCTCCGGCATAGCAAGTGGATTCTTTACCCATTGAGCCACCTGAGAAGCCCCATTCCTGGGACATAGATAACATTTAACATACAGGAAGAAAGGAGGAAGGGCAGTGAGGAAGGGAACAGAGGGAGGAAGGTAGGCGGGAAGACAGAGATGTGGAAAAGGGTCACATTAAGGAAAGGGAAAGACAGGCAAAAACCTAGTGATAAGAGCAATGAGAAGACCAGGAGGACAGAGGGTCACAAAGACAAGGAGATAGTTCTAAGGAAGCAAGGCAGACTGCTGTGAAACAAGAGCACCAAGAGATTAGTAAGGAAAGCCCATGACTTTCTTACTAGTGTATCATGAGCTACAAGCATTCAGGGAACAGATGAACTTTATGGAAGATTTCAAGGAAGATTTTTTTTTTTGAAGGAGCAGGAACAGATGTTCCTTTTAATTTATGTTTATTTCATGTGTTTGTTTTCTTGCCTTTTTAGGACAAGGAAAAATGGAGAATGTGGTTATACTGATAAAATGACCACCAAGCTGTCTCAAAAGTATTACTGTGCCAAAAATTCTCCTCTGAAATAATTAGAACTGCAAATCATTTCACAAAATTTTCACAACTGAAGCAATCATGTGTGAAGAGGCATTTATCATGGATGACCTTTTAAGTGAGGTATAAACTGTTTCTTGAAAAAAAAGAAATAATCTAGCACAAAAAGATACTCTTCTCTCCTTGTCCCTTTTATGAAAAAGTGAAAGTGTTAGTCGCTCAGTCATGTCCAACTCTCTGCAACCCCCTGGACTGTAGCCTGCCAGGCTCTACTATCCATGAAATTGTCCAGGCAAGAATACTGGAGTGGGTTGCCATTTCCTTCTCCAGGGGATCTTCCTGACCCAGGGATTGAACCCATGTCTGCTGCATTGTAGGCAGATTGCTTACCATCTGAGCTAACAGGGAAGCTCATCTATACCCAGTTGTAAGGCCAGTTAATGAAATATCTTTAAAAAAAGGTGATTAAGTGTAAACCATCATTCAGCTGGGGTGAGGGAAATGCAGAAAGGAGGAGGTTTTGGTTACATTGGTATCTGGCATATGATCAATAAACTGATTTGCTTCTGTTTGTTTTTCATTTTTCAGCTTTTTTTTCTGAATGATATAGAGAGCTTATAGAGGAGGAAATGGCAACCCACTCCAGTATTCTTGCCTGGAAAATCCCATGGACAGAGGAGCCTGGTGGGCTACAGTCCATGGGGTCGCAGAGTTGGACACGACTTAGCGACTTAACAACAGCAGCAACAGTAAGCTTAAGTCTGATTTCCCCATTTGAATTCAAAGTGGATTGACATCATAACTCTTTCTTTGAGTAAACCGTAAAAAAATATTCAACTACTATTCATCCTGGACAGTTGGTTATCCTTCTGGACCTCAGAAGCCCTTCCTTTATGGAGAAACTGCTCCTGTGACCCCACACAGCCCTGAGGGGCATCTCAGTGGCTCCTTGGAAGGGAGCTGAGAGCTGGAAGTTCACTGCTGAGTAGCAGACATGAATCACTCCCTTTTGGAAAGCACAACAACTAGGAACATCTATGGATTTCAGATTTTGGGGAGGAAGCCTGCTCATCCAGTCTCCAAAAGGGGAACATTTTCACTGTAGCACTGTTTACAATAGCCAAGACATGGAAGCAACCTAAATGTCCATTGACAGAGGAATGGATAAAGAAGATGTGGAACATATATACAGTGGAATATTACTCAGCCATAAAAAGAATGAAATAATGCCATTTGCAACAACATAGATGGACCTAGAAAGTGGCATACTGAGTGAAGCAAGTCAGACATGGAAGGAGAAATATCATATAACACCCCTTATATGTGGAATTCAAAAGGAAATGATACAAATGAACCTTACTTACAGAACAAAAACAGATGCACAGACTTAGAAAATGAACATATTGTTGCTGGGGGAAGGGACAGTTAGTTAGGGACTTTGGGAAGGTCTTGTACATACTGCTATGTTTAAAACAGATAACTAACAAAGACCTATTGTATAGCACAGGGAACTCTGCTCAATGTTATTTGGCACCCTGGATGGCAGAGGCGTTTGTGACCCCATGGACTGTAGCCCACTAGGCTCCTCTGTCCATGGGATTCCTCAGGCAAGAATACTGGAGTGGGTTGCCATTCCCTTCTCCAGGGGGAGAATGGATACATGTATATGTATGGCTTAGTCCCTTCACTGTTCACCTTGAACTACCAAAACATTGTTAATCAGCTGTACCCCAATAAAAATGCTTTTGGTGTTAAAAAAAAATAAATAAAAGGGGAATATTTTTGCTCAGACCCTTGAGAGCATTCGGTTCTAGCATTCTCTTGGCTTTGAGTTATAGAATCTAGCTGAGAAAGATCTGATAAATATCACCATGCATTCACTCTGCATTCACTCTCTTTAAAGTCATTGACATGCCAGCCTGGGGGCTAGAATTGAAGTCCACTGGCACATGTGTTTCCACCTCTGTAGGTTGCTGAGCTTTGCCTTACCTCACACTGTCTCACCCTAAATAGGTCTACAGAAACGGTGTGGATAGATCTGCATGTTCTACGGAACTGTTTTTGCTGTTGTTTAGTTGCTAAGTCATGTTTGACTCTTTGCGACCTCATGGATGGTAGCCCGCCAGGCTCCTCTGTTCACAGAATTTCCCAGGCAAGAATACTGGAGTGGGTTGCAATTCCCTTCTCCAGGGGATCTTTCCACCTCTGGGATCGAACCTGTGTCTCCTGCATTATCAGGTGGATTCTTTACCACTGAGCCACCAATAAAACACCATCCTTCTGATATAAAATCTGTAGCATCTTCCATGTAAAGGGATAGCATTCTATTATCCCTGGTGATAAAAGTAGACGCCATATAGAAGATATTCACATAAACAAGTCTATTTCCGATTCATAAGTAGCTGAATTTTCCCACCGTGCTATGCTCTCCTGCTGAGTTTGCAAATCAAGAGCCCTCAGTCTGTTTCTCCAGTCCCTGCCTGCCCCCCTTGAAGACTTTTGACTTGACACACACTTCTGTCTCTCTAATCCCTGCCCATCCACCACTTTGTCCAACATTTCAGAAGGACACCACAGGATCTTGGCATGGAGCTTGTGAGAAGTTGCCAGGCCTAACTGTATCAATGCCCCTACTGAATGCTCATACAATGAAATTATAGTTTAGTATGAAAAACCCCATCGCTTTTATAAATGTGGTGATAACACTCTTTACACCAGTACAGAGCAAGAGAAAGGAGCTCAGACTTAATCCGTTTTAATCATAGTTATTTCCTAATATAAAAGACTGTGGGACTTTTCACATTCTTTTGGAAGGATTAGTGAAGGCAAACATGAATAACAAATTGACATTTCTGAGTTCTGGAAGAGCCAAAAGCAATACAAAAGGAAGGCAGACAGATCAAATTTCTGAGCAGAATTATTTTTCTAAGCAGAGTTTAACAGTTAACATTAGGAACAAATGTTAAACAGCTCAGCACAGTTATTTTTCTATACCTAGAACACATTTTGCCAAACAGTTAAAATGACAAGTTTGAAAGACACATCATGATGTTAGAAAGACAAAGGAACTTTGTCTATGTGACAAGCATGAGAGAATTTTTTTTTTAAAGAAGTGTTTCTTGAATAACAATTTGTATATTCCTTTGTCATTTTGTTGTCTGAGGTATTCCAAAACTAATGGTATCAATTTTTTTAGTGAAGAATATGTTGATTTCTTTTAAATCATTGAGTACTGGTGTTAAGAGAGATTTTGAAATCATCTACTTTGGCCTCTTCCTTTTGTCAATGAGGAAAGCAAGATCTACAAAGAGTTTCCAAGCCATCCAACAGTAAAAACTCAGAGATCCATAACAGTTCAGGAGTAATAACCTGTTTCTGTGATGATAAACTCAATGATCTTTTCATTTATTATTGTACTTTCCATGAGAACATTATATTTTATTGTTGTGTAGTTAGTATTAACTTGCTCCTCCATTATAACCCCATTTCAACTTGCTGCAATGTATCTTGAATCAAAATAACATGAACAAATTGGTTCTTGAGGTTTTACTTGTCTTAATGCTCCCACAAAGTCACTGAGCAATGCTGTGAGAATGGGATCCACCCAAGCCCTTTGAAAGCAATTCTCATCTAACTCACAGAAATCGTCAAAGGAAAAGATCCCTCAGGGACTAGGTCCTTAATGGGATTCTAGATCTTAACACACTCCACATTCACGCTTCAGCCTAGATGTAGGGTGTAGTCTAAACCCGGGGTTCTCAGCTCTAGCACTGTGAACTCTGAATCAGTCATTGATGTTGAGTGCCATCCTGTGCATTACAGAAGGCTTACCAGTAGCCCTGGCTTATACCCACTGGGTGCCAGTAGCACCTTATCCATGAGTCGTGATAACCAAAAATGTCTTCAAATGTCCCTTGACAGGGGGTGGGGGTGTAAAATCACCCTGGATTGAGAACCACTGGTCTAAATCCCTCAGCACCTATATAAACCTTGACATGCAAGAGGCACAAAAGCCAAGATGAAACGTGGGATAAAAAGGAACTCACTGGTACTTTCAACTATGAACCTTCTTTAGCTCCAAAGCCATTTTAAATGTTTTGGTGGAAAAAAAAAGGAAACTTGTTTTAATCAACTCTAGGCCTTTCCCCACTCCCACCACACTTCTGCCTTCAAGTGTATTTTTGTTGCCATGAAAACAGAGCTTGCATGTTTGTAATTATAATACTATTCTGTAGCAAATTTCACTAAGAGTCAATTGGTGCACTTCCAACTCTTTGCGACCCCATGGACCCTCCAAGTCGGTCTCTCCTCTTCTCCCTTCTTTAGCCAGTAGTTTGGACCTGCTCACCACACTTCAAGCATCACCTTGCCTCTGCCCCAACTTTGTGCCATAACAAGGTTCTCATTTGCTCAGTATGTTCACCCAAGACCACAGAACGTTGGTGAGATGGTCAGGACTCAACCATAGGGATATGATGAAGGAGGGGATGGAAGAGCCAAATCACCCATGTTTAATCACAAAGAGACAGGAGATTTTATTCATAGCTTAGATTACTTCTTTGAATATACCAATGATAGCCATGTTGTAGGAATTTGATAGAAATGTTTGATAGCTGTGATTCTTACCTAATTTCTTCTCTACCTTTCTTCTGGCTTTTCCTAGATTGTGATATAATAAAATGCTCAAATCTGAAGTGTAAAGCTCTGTGAATGCTTACATAGGTATGTGCTGTGCTGTGCTTAGTCACTTAGTCCAGTTCGACTCTTTACGACCCCATGGACTGTAGCCTGCCAGGCTCCTCTCTCCATGGGGACTCTCCATGCAGAATACTGGAGGTTGCCATGCCCTCCTCAAGGGGATCTTCTCAATCCAGGGATCGAATCCAGGTCTCCTGCATTGCAGGCAGATTCTTCACCATCTGAGCTAGCAGTGAAGTGAAGTGAAGTCGCTCAGTCGTGTCCGACTCTTTGCGACCCCATGGACTGTAGCCTACCAGGCTCCTCCATCCATGGGATTTTCCAGGTAAGAGTACTGGAGTGGGTTGCCATTTCCTTCTCCAGGGGAAATTCCCAACCCAGTGATCAAACCCAGGTCTCCCGCACTGTAGGCAGATGCTTTACCATCTGAGCCACCAGGGAAGTCCCTGAGTCACCAGGGAAGCCCATGAATACTGGAGTGGGTAGCCTATCCCTTCTCCAGAAGATCTTCCCTACCCAGGAATTGAACCGGGGTCTCCTGCATGGCAGGAGGATTCTTTACCAGCTGACCTACCAGGGAAGCCCTTACATATGTATACATTCACATATTAAAAAGCAAAGACATCACTGTGCCAACAAACGTCTGTATAGTCAAGGCTAAGTCTTTCCAGGAGCCACATACGGATGTAAGAGTTGGACTATAAGGAAGGCTGAGTGCTGAAGAGCTGATGCTTTTAACCTGTGGTGCTGGAGAAGACTCCTGAGAGTCCCTTGGACAGTAAGGAAATCAAACTGGTCAATCCTAAAGGATATCAACCCTGAATATGCATTGGAAGGACTGATGCTGAAGCTCCAAATCTTTGGCCACTTGATGCAAAGAGTTGACTCATTGGAAAAGACCCTGATGCTGGCAAACACTGAAGGAAGAAGGAGAAGGGGGTGACAAAGGATGAGATGGT
Source organism: Cephalophus harveyi (assembly GCA_006410635.1). Lineage (NCBI taxonomy): Eukaryota > Metazoa > Chordata > Mammalia > Artiodactyla > Bovidae > Cephalophus > Cephalophus harveyi. The sequence continues at coordinate 66,025 of SJYT01065459.1, read as the reverse complement.
TGGATGGCATCACCGATTCAATGGACATGAACTTTGGCAAACTCTGGGAGGTGGTGAGGGACAGGGAGGCCTGGCGTGCTGCAGTCTATGGGGTCGCATAGAGTAGGACAAGACTTGGCAACTAAACAACAATATTCGTGTCACTGCCTCCCAGATCAAGATATAAAACATTTCCATTACCCGAGCAGGTTTCTTTACCTTCACACAGTTAAAACCCACCTGCCACCTCCCAAGGCAAGCAATATTCTGATTTCTGTTAATGCAAACTAGCTGTTTATTTTATAATTAAGTTGTACAATATGTACTCTTTGTAGCTTTTCCCCCATATAACATATTTCTTAAGTTCATGCATATAGTTTTTTTTAATTTTATTATTATTATTTTACTTTACAATATTGTATTGGTTTTGCCATACATCAACATGAATCCGCCACGGGTGTACACGTGTTCCCAATCCTGAACCCCTCTTTTATGTGTCAGGTTTTTGTTGTTGTTGTTGTTGCTATGTAGTATTCCATCATGGAAATAAACTGCAGACCTTGTTAATGGATATTTGTGGAGTTTAAAAATATTTGGGGACCCTTACAAAAATGCTGCAAAGAAAATGCATAAAAGTCTTGTCTGGATGTATACATCTGGTTCCTTTGGGTGTAAAACTAGAAGTCAAATTCCAATATTAACAAAAAGAAAATGTCAGTCATTAAACTGAAAATTTTAAATCATGGCAAAGACTTAAAGGACACAATGCTCATTACTCATTTATCTTGAATAAAGGAAAAGTAGATGAACTTTTAAATTAATGTATCAAGAAAATACATACTTAACATACCTAACAGTAGGTGTCTTGAAATTGGGAAACTTTTCAGAGTACAAAGGGCACTGTTAATACTGGCATTGTTGTTTAGTTGCTAAGTTGTGCCCTACTCTTTGCAACCCCATGGACAATAGCCCACCAAGATCCTCTGTCCATGGAATTTTCCAGGCAAGAATACTGGAGCGGGTTGCCATTTCCTTCTCTAGGGAATCTTCCTGACCTGCATCTCCTGCTTGGCAGGGAGGTTCTTTACCACTGAGCCCCCTGGGCAGCCCTAATATTTGCACTGGGGCCATGTAACCTGGACTTCCCTGAGAAAACTAAGTCTCATGATCATTCAAGCTAATTGTGACTGAAAAGATGAAAGCAAGGGCCAGATAGCTAATGTCAACTTCAGGATCAAGTTCCTTTCTGACCCTGGCCAACTTCTTTAAACCCTTATCCTTTAATCATGACACTGGTCAGAATCTTCTCTATTGAAATTTTATAAATACTTCATAAGAGGCAAGTCATAAATCATACATCTCAAAGCCAATAGAGCTGCCTAAGAAGGACTGAACACTAGAATGCAGACATCCAGAGCTGAGACACACGCTTTCAGGAGCCTGAATATACCTGCATCTAAAGTGCCACTCAACTAATTTATGAGGTTCTCTCTTCTATTTCATTTTCTCTTTCAGTTCTCAATACATTCTGACTTCCAAATAAACTTAGGCTGGCCACATGTGCTCTATGTTATTTCGCTGAAAAGAAGAGAACTGCAAATTACATCAGCGGTTGCTACACATTTGGCAATATCTTTCTTCTTCATGCTTCAGTCACTGGACTTCCACTGTGATGAGAATCCCAGAAGCCCAGTGGACAGTGCCTGAAATCTTTACTAAATCAAATACCATGAAATTGTTTCATCAAGCTGATTCTCAACACTGGATGGGAGGGGGTAAGGGCTGCCCCATTGAAGCAGATACTCTTAGGCTTATGTGACAGAAGGTTTTCTTTCCATAGTATTTAAAAGTGTGAAAGCTAAATAAGACAATAGCCATAACTTAGCAATGCCTTTTGAATATGAAGGGCTACCAGTTGTTACAGGCATTGAAAATTGTTTGTCAAAAAATAGAGAGAAGAGAGAAAATTGAAAACTAAAATAGGACTCCTTGAAAGGAAAATAATATATACTGGCTACACTTAGCATGTTCCCAGATTTGCTATACTGAAAGGATCAGTTGCACAGAGAGAGTAAATTTTAGTGGAATATGATGATCTGATATTAAGGACACTGTGCTTTCCTATGCTGGAGAAGGCAATGGCAACCCATTCCAGTACTCTTGCCTGGCAAACCACATGGATGAAGGAGCCTGGTAGGCTGCAGTCCATGGGGTCGCTAGGAGTCGGACACAACTGAGCAACTTCAGTTTCACTTTTCACTTTCATGCATTGGAGAAGGCAATGGCAACCCACTCCAGTGTTCTTGCCTGGAGAATCCCAGGGACGGGGGAACCTGGTGGGCTCTGGGGTCGCACAGAGTCGGACACGATTGAAGTGACTTAGCAGCAGCAGCAGCTTTCCTATGCAGAAAAGTAGCCACTCTGGGTAAATTTACTGGGAGTCAGAGCCTGTTATAAAATTATACATTGGAACAAGGACTAGAAATACAATACAAGATTAGAAAACTGAAATAATGCTTAGGACATGAATTCCTGTGGGGAAAAAAACTTCTTTGATAAAATCATCATTATCTTAATGTTAAGTTCATCCTCTCTAACATTTTTGGCTGAGTCTATACCTTTTCAAGGGGCTTCCCTGGTGGCTCAGTGGTGAAGAATCTCCCTGCAAGGCAATAGATGTGGGTTTGATCCCTGGGTCAGGAAGACCTCCTGGAGAAGGGAATGGCACCCCATTCCATTATTCTTGCCTGGCAAATCCCATGGACAAAGGAGCCTGGCAGGATATAGTCCATGGGGTCACAAGGAGTCAGACACAACATCTCAACTAAACAAAACATATCTTCTAAAAATTAACCAATGTGCTCACATTTTGGCTTTAAAACATCCCTAGCTACATTAATACACAACCCAGTAATCAGACTCCTGGGCATCTATTCCAGAGAAATGAAGATTCATGTCCACATGGAAAATGAAATGTGTGTGCACACATGGGAAGCACACGTGCGCTCAGTCATGTCTGACTCTTTGTGACCCCATGGACTGTAGCCCGCCAGGCTCCTCTGTCCATGGATTCTCCAGGCAAGAATACTGGAGTGGGTTGCCATGTCCTCCTCCAGGAATTTTCCTGACCCAGGGATTGAACTCATGTCTCCTGCTTTGCAGGCAGATGCTTTACTACTGAGCCACCAGGGAATCCATCTACATATAAACCTATACACAAATATTCATGGCAGCTTTATTGATAATAGTCAAAAAGGGGAAACAGCCCAAACATTCATCAACTGATGAACAGACAAATTAACTGGTATGTCAACACCATGGAATACCACTTAGCAACAAAAAGGAACAAAATCTTGATACATGCAACAATTTGGCACACTTCAGATAATTATTCTAAGTGAGGAAAAAGCTAATCTCAAAAGGCCACATAGTCTATAACTCCATTTATATAAAGGTATAAAAATAGAACACTTATAGAGATGGAGAAGAATTTAGTGGTTGCCAAAGGTTAGAGATGGTAAGGAGGAGTGGGCGTGACTCTAAGGGGCAGTGCATTAACGAGTCTTGTGGTCATGGAACATTTGTGTATCTGCACTATGGTCATCATTACACAAATTTACATATGTGATAGAGTAGTACTACACCCATAGATTGTACCAATGTCAATTTCATGACTATGACACTGTAGTATATTTGCATAAGATATAACCACTGGAAGAAACGGGGTACATGGCACATGCAATCTCTATTATTTTTGCTGCTGCCTGGAAATCTAATTATCTCAAAGTAAAACCTGTTTTTAAAAAGGTAGAGCCACATTTATATCTGAACACACACACACACACACGCAGGTCTTGCCCCCTACTTTTTGAGAGTCATTACCTCTAGAAATACTAGAAACCCAATCCTTTGGCCACCTGATGCAAACAACTGACTCAATGGAAGAGACCCTGATGCGGGGAAAGATTGAGGGCAGGAGAAGAAGGGGGTGACAGAGGATGAGATGGTTGGGTGGCATCACCAACTCAATGGACATGAGTTTGAGCAAACTCCGGGAGATGATGAAGGACAGGGAAGTCTGGTGTGCTGCACTCCATGGAGTTGCAGAGTTGAACATGATTGAGCGAGTGGACAATAACAACAACAACCTCTAAGGAAAAAAATACCTCCTAAAGCCAATTTTATTAAGTAAGAAATAAATTCACTATTAATAGCAAAGGGAAAAGTTTTCATGCATTTCTAACACCTCAGATCAACTTATGTATGCTAAGGAAACACCAAGTCACGTTCAAAAGAACCCAGTCATGTTAGTATTGTAGACAAGTTGTGACAACACAACAAGGAAATGGTCTTTTAATTCCTCACCAAAGGACATGTCTATCTGGACATGTTTCACTCTTTCCTAGCAGTCATGTACCATGCATGGAAGTCTGTGATCATAACACCTGCACTATCAGTGATAACAGTATAGATGGTGCCTGAGGTCATGATTATCTGAAACAAGAAAACCAGGCAATTTCTCAGAGGAAGAGGTAGTAGATGCCATGTGCCTGTTCCCTTTCTATGGCACACAGCTGCCCAGAAGGTGGGGTGGTGGTGAATAGAGTCCATAAATATAAGCAGTGATACTAGAAAGGCCCATAAATATAAGTAAGAATATTAGGCCAAACTTTCCTAAAAAGTACAATTCTTATAACCTGAATGGCACAAATTGAAAAGAAGAGAGGCTGAAGTGGTATATTACTAAATCTTCAAGGCAACTTGCAAGTGGATATTAAAAGTATTAGGAAGTTTGTTTCTCAAATTATCTTACAGTTTCAACATTCACA
>SJYT01065459.1:38490-60914 GCA_006410635.1 Cephalophus harveyi | reverse complement strand
ATCAAAAAAATCTGAAAAAGAATATATATATATATATATATATTTTTTTTTTTTGATCACTCAGTCATGTCCAATTCTTTGCAACCCCATGGACTGTAGTTGCCCCCAACAGGCTCCTCTATCCATGGGATTTTCCAGGCAAGAATACTGGAGTGGGTTGTCATTTCCTCCTCCACGGGATCTTTCTGACCCAGGTATTGAACCCATGTCTCCTGAGTCTCCTGCAGTGGCAGGCGGATTCTGGGCATACATGCCTACAAATGGTAGTGCTTGCCATGGGTCCTTGATCTGAAAGGAAATGATGGTAGACAATTGTTCCCTCCAGATCCCTTGAAGTCCTTTCCACTCCTTCTGGGCCACCTCCCCTGCTGTGGGTACAATTGGGCCTCCAGGGACGGCCCATGGAATGGCCCTTGGCCTAGGGGAGCAGCTTTAGCTGCATCCTGACACACCTAGCAGTTGACCCTTAGATCATGACCAATAAGAGAGGAGCATGTAAACCAGCTCAGTTCCTGGCACCAGAGGAGGTGGCAACCTCTGAGCCGCTGTGGTAGCCCCTGTGGTATATCAGGAGGATGAGACTTTGCTCAGCATCATATCCCTGCTTGCCTTCTACCCTGGCTGCCTGCTCACCCAGCCCCTGAAGCTTATTTCCTGCAAGCATTTTCTTCATCACTTACATGCAGACCCTCATTTCAGAGTTTCTGGAGACCAAACTGAATATAAACCTATTTTTCACATAAAAATTCTTCTAAAGTCAAAGAGTATCTTACAACTGCAATGAACATTTAACGCAGATTTTGCTACTGAAAACTCTATTATTAAATTGATGCTGCATCTTAACACTGATGACATCTGAGATTATAAGCGGTGTGAAGGCAAGGTGGGTCTATCTTACTTTCCACTGTGCATCCAGTGCCCCCAACATCACCTCAAACATATTGAACTCATTCAATTTTTGTGGAATTAATGGATTAAAAAATAGTTTTATAATTTGTCTCATATAATTCAAGCTACGAATTTTCTCAATGGTAGGGCAAGAATTGTGTCTGTATTTAGGCTTCTCATAATACTTAATGTGACATCCTGTCCAAATTCACCAGCAACAAATGTTATCTATAACTGGAACATAGATGCAAAACATTTTTATAGAGGGAAAACTATTGACTAGGAGAAGCTGACCAGAGAGGACAAAAAGTATGGGGAAAGAAGAGTTGAGGACAAGGAAAAAGGGAAGACAAGAGAGGGGTGAAATCAAAAGAAATGGCAAGTCGTGGATGTAGGTCAACTTCCAAGTGCCAACAAAGAAGAGACTACAATATCCATAATGGCTTGGAAGAAGACGTGAGCAAGAGGCATTTTTTCAAGAACAGAAAATTAAGATCTGGACTAGATCTTCCAGAGTGTGCAAAATTCTCCATCCAGTAATTATGGACCAGAAGTATGAAGATGCCCTAACAAAGCACCATAACACAATGGCTTGTAGAGCTCACCATGATGCTGGGGACCTTCTAGACACAATCACAATGTGAGAAGACACCAAAAGCCAAGGTGGAAACACTGAGCATCTGTATTCTTTGGACCAGCCAATGCAGGAGACACAGGTTCAATCCCTGATATGGGAAGATCCCCTGGAGAAGGAAATGGCAACCCACTCCAGTATTCTTGTCTGGAGAATCCCATGGACAGAGGAGCCTGATGTGCTACAGCCCATGGGGTCACAAAGGGTTGGACATGGCTGAGCGACTAAACATATATGAGTACCCAAATGTCCTTCCATCTGTCCTTCACCAAAGCCAATCATCAGGACTGAGTCATCCTCCTCGAGTGTTCTTTAAAGACAGCCACACAGACATGGGGGTGCTATTTGTAGTTTGGTGCAGACATGATCAAAGGTAAGGTGACTTTTGAAGCTGTCCTGCATGAAGAGGTGTCTAGATAAGACAATAGAGTAGAGGAACAAAAATACACTATTTCAGTGGGAGCAAAAGCACCGTTATCTGTGTTTGCGTTAAAGCACACATGTGTCCATGTGTGCGGTGATGTGTCTAATCACAGTTGGCAAGTACAGCTGTGGAATTTGCTGAGTGAAGAGAGTTGGTGTCATTGGGAGGGAATGAAGTCAACGTGAAGGATGTGGTGCTTCCTTTGAGACACAAAACTCAGCTCATTCGGATGCATCTCCCCCCTTTTACCTGGGATGCCCCAACTCTCCAGGAAGGGGCAGAGGGCAGTAAAAAGGTGAAGGGGACAGGAAACACAGGGCAGGAGAGACCCAGCAATTGGGGGCCCAAATTCAAAATCTATTAAGGATGGGAATGGGAGTGGTATAGGCAAGGCCATGGCCTCAGCTGCACCCCTACCCACTTTCTTGCCCACTCAAGGAGGGAGGAATGCCGCCGCTTTTACCCAGGCTCTGTCTGCAGCCTGGGTGGTTGGCTCAGCCTAATTTCCTTTGCACACAGGGCTCTATCCCCTCGTCTGAAATGAGTCATCCACTAGCATGGCAAATGTGGCTCAAGCAAGTAATGAGGAAGTATTAAAAGACATGAGAAGAAAAGAGGAGTCACTTAAGAAACGTATTACAACTGGAACCTCGTAAAAATGAGTGGTTCTCGACCATGGGCAGTTCTGCACCCACCACGACAGCGCTGGACAACATCTAGAGGCACTTTTGGTTGTCATAACTTGGGGATGGGGCATGGATGCTGTTCGTTTCTGGTGGGTAGTAGCCAGGGATGCTGCTAAACATTTTATCATGCACAAGAGACCTTCCAACAGCTGAGAATTATGGGACCTCAAATGTCACTCATGCTGAGGCTGAGAAAGCCTGACCCAAAAAGAGCCCATCCCAAAGGTCAGCTTGGTGGTAGAGAAGCAGCCAGAATACATGGCCAAGGGCACAGGTGGAGAGAGCCAGGCGGGTGCTTCGCAGTCACAGTTCAGAGCCCGCCTCTTCAGAGCTGTGTATTACTCCACATTTCTCAGGCTCAGTGTGTGGAGTGGCCACCCTGTCAGTGTGGCTATCAGGATAAAGTAGCCTCTGCCATTTATGCCTCCTCCAGTGCCAGCTTCTGGGTCCTAACATCTGCCCAGGAATCTGCAAGGGTTAAAGCACAGGTCGACCACAAAGCACTTCTCAGGCCTTCCTCAGGCTTTCAACAAAGAGCACTTCCCTCCCCTTTTCCGGCTCTGGATCATTGCTGGAATGAAAATCACAGAGGCAGAGGGAGGAGGGGGACGGTCTGATCCTCTTTCCACAACCCGACATTTCCAGAGTCCCTTGGTGCCACTGCCCTTCTCCTCTGTTTTCTTTCTCCTCTAGCTCCTTTTGAGGATGGAGAGCTCCCTCCACCAGCAATCAAAGGTCTGGGCAGTAGCCGGAGTGATCTCTTTTTGCACCTTGTGACTCAATAGATCCAGCAGTGTGAACTTACCAGGGCTTCTAGGCACAAAAGAGCCCAAGAAGCCCCTCGGAAGATCCCTCACCCTAAGAGAGCCAACAGTCCACCACCGAAGTATGCTTCAAAGGCAACGGGTGTGCTTTGAAAGAAAGGGTCATTCTGAGCACACCAGAGGTCCCAGAATAGAATGGCTCTCTCGTTCGCTCAGTGTGGAGTCACCCTGAGTCTCTGGCCAACGAAAGTCTAATAAATATCCACTAGAATCCAAAATTGTTTCTGCAAGATTTCTGAGCACTAACGAAGGGCAAAGGATCACAGAATCTGTGATGGTGGAGGAAGAGCTGGTGTTGGAGGAGGTGTTGATTGGCAGGGGCTCCTTTATTCTGATGACTATACTGGTGGCATGGGGGCCAGTACGCACACTCTCGGCAGAGGCCACTGGTGGCAACTGCAGCAGCCACGCCCTCGAGAGATATCAGCAGCGGAAGTAGTTCCTCCGGGGTCATTAAAAGCAAGCAAATTCCTCCCCACTGAGACCAGAGGAGGGGAGGGGAGAGACAGCCGGCACCCCCACACCATCAGGAAGGCACCTTGGGAACACAGGAGGCCACCCGTGGGAACCCCAAGCACTCTGGAGGGACCACACAAGCAGCGGAGGCAGAGCGGTCAGATAAACACTGGTGTGCTCACTGGTGCCTTCTTTCCTTATTTTCAGAGAAATACATGTACTTTAACAACTTTCTGATCACAAAGTAACACACCTTTTAGCAAGGCTGGAATCTTTAACAACAACAAAGAAACATAGTGACTGTCAATCACGCCACTGCTCAAAGAGGACCACCTGCCTGGAGGTTGCAGTGTCGTTGCTCCGGTCTTGTACTTTTCTGTGGGTATTTTTTACATCGTTGGGAACATGCTGGATGTCCATGTCCGCACTCACCCATTTTTCCAGCTCACATGGGGATGGTCTAAGAAGTCAAAGCTGTAGGAAGACTTCCCATGACTCCCACCCACCCAGCTCCATGAGGTGTGAGGAAAGTGGAGTAACTCTTCTTATAACTTATCAGTTCTCTCACCAATGCTTAAAGATCACAGCACCCTCACTTCCCCATTTCAGAAAATATGTTTTCTTAAGTTCAAGGCTTTCCCCTTTACGGGGCGGGAAAGTGAAGCCAAGGTGGTTTGACTTGCCTGGCACCACATTAGGAGACAAAGGCAGCCCCAGGAGCCCTCCCTCACCCAGACAATCATGGTACAGTCTCCTCTGGAATCAGACTGCCTGGAACACATACAGTGTAAATACAGAGCTAAGGAGGAAATAAAAGCCTAGCTCTCTATGATATATTAGAGGAATGCAAAATATTAGACCTAAGGCCTTCACATTCAATCTCCTACATTCCACTATTTCTGTCTGAAGCTCCTTTCCTTGCTCTTTATGTCTCTATTTTTTGACAGGATGTTAATCCTAAATCATGATTGTAAAACTACACCATTTAAAATACATGCCTGGTTAGCAAAAAGGATCCCAGGTTTTAAGAATCATTTTTAAAATTAGATTTTTCAATTTCATTCAATAAACATGTATCGAATGTCAGCCCCAGAGTCTCCAACTCCATTCATTTGTAGGTACTAAAGGCCCCCAGAGGCAAGCCCATGCTAGCCCAATCCCAATTAATCTGTCCTCCAACCGGTAATAGACCTCTTTCCATCGAGGGCTTCCTATATGCTGGGGCGCTGGGCAAGAGCTGTTGGAGTTCTCTATCTAATACATCTATAGTCGACACCCATTTCCGTCTTTACTGTAGAAAAGAAATATTTCACTTTCCTCTTAACTCTCCTATATATATATTTATGTATAAATGTATAACTCTTCTATATACACATTTTACATATATAGGATGATAAATGGCACCAAAGTATGGCTTCCATGTTAGGTGTGTGTGTGTGCTCAGTTGTGTCTGACTCTTTGTGACCCCATGGAATGCAGCACACCAGGCTTCCCTGTCCTTCACCAACTCCCAGAGCTTGCTGAAACTCATATCACATCGGTGATGCCATCCAACCATCTCATCCTCTGTTGTCCCCTTCTCCTCCTGCCTTCAGTCTTTCCCAGCATCAGGGTCTTTTCCAATGAGTCAGTTCTTCGCATCAGGTGGCCAAAGTATTGGAGCTTCGGCTTTAGCATCAGTCCTTCCAATGAATATTCAGGGTTGATTTCCTTTAGGATGGACTGGTTGGATCTCCTTGCAGTCCAAGGGACTCTCAAGAGTCTTCTCCAACACCACAGTTCAAGAGCATCTATTCTTCGGTGCTCAGCTTTCTTTATAGTCCACCTCTCACATCCATACACGACTGCTGGAAAAACCATAGCTGCAGTCCACAGGGTTGCAAAGAGTCGGAGATGACTGGGAGACTGAACAACTATGGAAAGCAGTTTGGAAATACCTGTCAGAATTAAAGCGTCCATTCTTTCTCCATCAGCTAAGTGTTTATCCAGTCCTAAGTGTTTATCCTGCAGAGAGACTATCACACGTGTAAAATTATGTATGTTCAATATTCATTGTGGCATTGGAAACGACATACATGCCCATCAATGTAAGACTAAGTAAATACAGTACACCCATACAATAGAATTCTGTATTGCTATTTAAAACCTGAAGCAGCTTTATATAGGATGACTTCACAGATAGAATGCCAAGTTTAAAAACAAAAACCAACAACACAAGGTGCAGAACACCATGTGCTCAGTCCTACATCCTGTCTGACTCTTTTGTGACCCCATGGACTGTAGCCCACCAGGCTCCTCTACCCATGGGATTTTCCAGGCAAGAATACTGGAGAGGGTTGCCATTTCCTTCTCCAGTAGAACATTATATACATATGCTAACATTTGTGTGTGCTTTTTAAAAAAGATGTATACATATGTAATTGTCTATGCTTCAAGATGGCCATGGGCCACTGAATCTCAGTGTTTCCATGAGAGGAAAAAAAAAACTCTGTGTGACTCTTGATTTAGGGCTTTTGGCCATTCTGCCAAGGCCTTCAGGTAGCTGTTAGGAGCACCACAGTTATCCCCATCCGTAATCCCCAGCCCCTGTTTCCAGCCGGGCATTCCAGTTTCTCAGTGCAGCTGGAACCCTGCTCTGAATAGCTAAGAGAAGCTGTGATCATCAGACTTGACCATCTCTGTTTCCCTGGGTGGCACACTGCCTCTGGCCTTCCCTGGCCACTCTGTCTCTTGCCAGTAAATACTGCCTGGGATCATGCAGCCTGCCCAGGATAAGCCCTGACTTTGCTGTGCCTCTATGAACATCAAGGAATGGACTGCTGTCTCTTCCTTCTGAATCAAGTCTTTCTAGGGACTGGTTAGAGCTCCAAGCTCTATTCCATGGAACACAAGAATCTCATTACTTACACAGATAAATAAACCTTACAAATTTTGCATACTCTTGCATATGCATAAGCACACTGGCATAATAATGACTCTGAAGATTGCAGTGTAGAAATACAGTTGCCTGTTTCCACCCAGCAGCTACCCAAGATTATCTGACTAATGACTCTTCCCTCTCTTTTTTGAACACCTGTGAACATGATGCAGGGTTAGTATTTCCCAAGCATGAGCAACAAAGGATGAAATGGTTGGATGGCATCTCAAGGGACATGAGTTTGAGTAAACTCTGGGAGATAGTGAAGGACAGGAAACCCTTGCATGCTGCAGTCCACAGGGTCGCAAAGAGCAGACACAACTCAGCGACTGAACAACAACAATGCATACCACAATTGGGAAAATCTATTCTAACCCAAGTCCAGCTTCTCTTCTTTTCTCCAGCTTGTCCTTTATAAAAGAGATTCCAGTGAACTTCCCTAACAAAGCCACAGGGTTTATGGTCAACCATAAAAAAAAAAAAGAAAAGAAAAAATAGAGAGAGACTAAATAGGAGAGGGAGAGAAACCCAATAAGGAGGGAAATTTCAAAATTAAATATCTGATTCTGTGATTTGATAGTTATGTTCATTTCAGGCAGAAAGTGAACCAGATCATGGAAAGTAATAAATCAGAAAATCAGAAGGCAAGCAGGCGGGAGAACAGATAGGAATGTGGAAGGTCACAGCAGGCAATGGGTCATAAATCAGGAGCTAAGAGAATACAAATGCCTAAGAGGAGGTCAGGGTCAGTGGTTCCACTCTGGGAAGCTCATCAGAAACCAAAGCCACTGGAGTGAGATAGTTATGGACTCTTACCTCATAGAAGGTTCAAAGATGACTACCTCTTAAGGTGGATTGATCTGAATCCTTAGAGGCCAACGTGATAATACACCTTGTATATCTAGAGGGAACCATTAAGATGGCAGATACTGCAGATACAAATATTTATTGCCATTTTACAGAGGACTTTTTCTAGCAAAAATTTTATATTATGGTGGTCTAGAAAGAAATTCTATTTCTCCTTCATGCAAAGGTGTCATACGAGTTGCAGCAGCCCTTCCCCAAAGGTCTACTCAGTCTACAGAAGGCCATGGGGTATTGGGCAAGACACCAGCTCTTCGAGTCAAGTGACCTGCATCCCACTCCTGGCTCCACTGGATACCTTCTTCACCCTTCTAGGTGAGAATGTTCCTCAGTGGCTAAGTGGGTAAAGAATCTGCTTGCAGTGTAAGAGATACAGGAGACATGGGTTTGATCCCTAGGTCATGAAGATCCCTTGGACAAGGAATTGCTAATTCACTCCAGTATTCTTGCTTGAAAAATCCCATGGTGAGCCACAGTCCAAAGGGTTGCAGAGTCAGAAACAACTGAGCAGTTAAGCATAGGCTGGAATGTCCTCATCAGCTAAATGAAATTGAGCACTAGACAATCTTTCAGTTATTTGATTACACTATACATTTTCCCACCTCTGATTTTTCAAACATCCTGTTGCTTCTACTTGAAATACTTGTCCTTCACTCATTGCTGAGTGAAGGCTGAGGCTGAGCCTCCAAATCGTTCAGATCTCAGTATGATGCCAAGTATTCTAGAAGACCTTTACTTCTACCATGCTTAGGTCCCCTAATGAAAACTTCTTCCATCTTCCACCAACATAAATCACATCAGATTTTACCTTAATTTTGGTGTTTGTCTTTCCCACTAGAGTTTAAACACCACCAGGAAGAGAAATATCTCTTTTGTTCAGGGCTATTTCTTCACCACCAAGAATACAGTTCAGTTCAGTTCAGTCGCTCAGTCGTGTCTGACTCTTTGTAACCCTATGAATCGCAGCATGCCAGGCCTCCCTGTTCATCACAAGAATACAGTAGGAGCTCAATAAATATTTGTTAGATGATCTCAAAATGGTGAGACCACCAAGTCTCATTTTTAAAGATTTTTTTCTAGATCTAGTATACTTTTTCATTTAAATTTAGCAAAATAAGCCAAATTCAGTAGTCTCCTGCTTAAGAAAGTCGTCTTGAATCCTGATTTCTTATTTTGACCTTTTCTTTCTAAAAATAAAGTGTTATACAGGTTCAAATACACTCCTATAAAGTTGTATATTTTGAGTATGTGAAAATTGGTTTCTATTTTAATTGTATTCTGCCACTTAGAAAAGGCTTAGAAAAATGCCTAAGTGAATAATACATGTTGGATATAATTTTTGTTATTTTTAGCTCTCTATTTGTGGGTGGGGCCTTGGAGGAAGTTGTGTTTCTAAGTTACAGAATGCATCCAGGTTCTCCAGCCTAGTTCAAGCAATTAACAAAAACTGAAATGGCAGGATTTCTTTGGGTTCTCTGGGAACCCAAAAAGCTGAGGTCATTTAGAGGTCACACTAGAATCGCTTGGGATCTTCCAAACGCTCTGATTTTGGTGTGGGCCATGGCAGCATGGGAACAGATAGAAAGCAGGGTAGAGATGCCAGTTAACAAGGGGAGGGTGACAGAATGAGAAAACACCAGCCCTGGAGAAACAGAGGTTGGAAATGCCAGGAGACAAAGATCATCCATGTCCCTGGTCAAATGTTGGCCAGGCTTTCCTTTCTAGATGTCTTCTAAAGAAGAGCATAGCAAGTGCCTCATGGTAGGATGCATCCAGAGCCTAGAAGCTTTATGATCATCCTCCAGTGTTTTAACTCAACATGAAGAATCTCACTGAACAGCACAGAGCGCTGAGCTGGAAGATGAAAAGAGAAATTAAGTTTCACCATCAATAATTTGTTAGCCTATTGTTCCCAGGTTATAGCTTTGTACCATTTCCTGCCATGAAATACCACAAACTAGTTTTTACCTAAAGCTGTATAACGCTTGACGTTTGTGCATTTGGAGACTACTGATTCATCACTAAGTTGTCAGGGTGATGTATATGTATTAGCCTCTCCCAAGAGGCCATCTGAAAGAGGAAGACACTATCATTAACTTCACTTCCAACAGCTGGCCCATTATCATCTGGTTGTTCCTTCCACAAAGCATCTGTGACATTGCTGGAAATTGTCATTATGACCCTTGGCAGCACGCTCAACCTTGCATCCTTGCTGGGCACTGGCTTCTTACTGCACTGTTTTTTCCCCCAGTGCCGCATGCCGTGCCTGAGGCCTGTGGCTGGGCTTGCAAATGTAATTAGCCCAGGTTTCCCTTCAAGGCATGTAGGAACTCTCAGTTAAGTCAAATGAAAACAATAGGCAGGGTGATGTCAGTTTTTAAAACTGTTGATTATTTTCCATATTATATCATATAGTCATGAGGATTTCTCTGCACTTACAGGTAAACTATTCAGCTACTCATGAGCTCAGTCCAGACACATTGAGGCTTGTCTTGGTTAACTAAACTTTTAAGCCATGTGACACAGGGAAAAAGAAATTCCTTCTCCAAGAAGTCTTAGACTGAATATGGTACTAAGATCTCCTTTCCTCATGGGATTTCTAGTAATTTTTCTCACAGCACAACACTTCTAGAGACAGGATTTGGAACAAAAAGTAACAAAATGATGATATCTTTAGCAAGGACCTACTGTACAGCACAGGGAACTCTGCTTGGTTATATGTGGCAGCCTGGGTGGGAGGGGAGTTTAGGGGAGGATGGATACATGTGTATGTATGGTTGAGCGCTTTTGCCGTCCACCTGAAACTATCACAACATTGTTTGTTAATAAGTTATACCCCAATATAAAAGTTTAAAAAAAAATAATGGTATCTTGAATCTCTCTTTAGAAGCTAGAGGTACATTTTATGAATATATCATTGGCCGATTTTTCAAACAGGGTGACAACAGAATTAAGCACTTCCTGGTAGTAGCATAGGTTGTCTCGACACTTCCAACATACCAAGGCCACAGGTTACCCTAGCATAAGAAAAGAAGCTTCCAGATGTTAACTCTGTGGCATGTGTTATATACCCTTACTTCTTTCTCCAGGGATTCTCAAACACTGGTCCAGGGACCAGCAACATCAGCATCACCTTGGCAACTTGTTAGATGGGCAAATCCTTGGGACTCCCCTAAGACACAGTGAATCTGAAACTCTGGGGGTAGAAGACAGCTATCTAAGTCTTAAGGAACTCTCTGGGTGATTATGATACATCTCCCTCAGATGAAGCTCCACTGCCAATCACCTAGCCAAGGAGATAAGGGCAAAGCCAGTCTGTACAGATGTTGGTGGAATCCTGGGAGCCTGGAATCTTCGATCACAGAAAACAGTGTTAGGATCATTGTTAGTCCTACAAAGAAAAGGAAGAAGGAAAAAAAAAATCACCAATTTCCTGGTAAATTTCCCCAATGGTTTTAGCAATCTTTACCATATGCAAAGCATAATGTTCTCAAAGATTAAATACCACTCTTGAGACTTAAAGAAAAGAGGAATAGAAGACCATACTTGGGAAAAGAAATTTCTCTCTTTCCTGCTATGGAAGAAATATAACACTTATTAGGTCATTCCACAAACTACTGCCTTGGTTTCTAAGACAAAGAAAACTTTTAAAACAGAATGGCCAAGACGAATCAGAATACCTGTGTGTAGTGACTTTCCCAGTGTTGCTGACACACAACCTCTCCAAAGAAATTTTTCCTAAAGAGATTAACCTAATTACTCAAGTTCTCTTTACGGCAGTCACAAAGGAAGGTGGTGGGCGGGGGGTGGGGGTTCAGGTGAAATTGCCTTGAAATCAGAGCCCCAGACTTCGGCACATTCTTCACATTTGTGGCATTCTTGAGGCCATCAGACCACCCCTAATGACAGAGAAAAGACAACTGGCTGGAGGCAGCACAAACACCAATTATTAAAGCCATTTCTAAGTGGGTATCTCACGAAAACACGGTTCTTTATAGCCATTAAGTGGTGGTAAGGTTAAGGGAGGGCATGCCTGGTAATAGGAGAGTGTGACTGAGCAAGAGCCTTCCTGAACTTATCAGCAGGAGAAGGCTTTGAGGGGATACAGATGCCTGGGCACTGAGCTCATCTCAGCTCCAGCAACTACCCTACCACTTTCCACTGCTGTCCAAATCCGATTGTTTATTTGGATTAGCTCTACCAATTTATAAGAGATGCTTCAAGGAAATCCAAATAATTTATTGCAATCAGTTAAATTATAGGACCAGCACTGGCCAGGTAATTTAACCTGGAGGTATGACCACTTTGTTCATTACCATTGACCTTGGTCAATTGATTAAATCTCTCGTTGCTCCAGTGACCCCATAAGTCCAGTGGGAATATTATCGTCAGCTTATTACAGGATGACTCCTGAGAGGAATGGATGAAAGGAGCTGGGCATTCTACAATTTGCAAGGTATTTTTATTTTTTTCAATTTATTTGTTTACTTTAATTGGAGAATAATACTTTACAATATTGGGATGGCTTTTGCCATACATGCAGAGCACCATAGATATTTTGAGCTTGAAGAACCAATTAAAAGTGGTCCATATTCCAAGTCTCTTTCAATGAAGTTGAATGGGAAATTACTGAGCCAGGGGGCAAGCATCCTATTGTGCATGACATTGACCATTAGAAGGAAATCAATCAAGTATTTCTTTTAACAGCAGAGCTTTTCTTCAGAGAGAGAGAGAGAGAGAGAGAGAGAGAGAAAATAACGTGTGTGCGCACATGCACACAGGCACACGTAAGAAAGAGTAATTTAAGGCAACTAAAAGGTTGGATTCTCAACAGTTCCTAGGAGTCGAAGAAGTTTGAGATAAGTGAGAGTGACGTAAATGGCACTAAGCACTGGTGCTTTCATAATAAATATTCTATAGCTATCTGGCAATCCAAGCTTTCAACTGAGGAAGTAGCTTCACTATCTGCCTACTAATGGCATTTCTTGGAGCTACCTGGAACCCTCCCTAAGTAGCACCAGTTCTTCAGGCTCAGCCCTCTGTGGCTGCCATGACCCAAGGGCAGGACAATTAACATTCACTAGTCAGATCAAGGGAAGAATTCCAAACTCTGGGCCCTCCACCAAGAATGCAGCATCCTGACCCTCCTACTTCAAGACCTGAGAAGTTTTCAGTAAAAATAACCCTCACTAACCATCACTCTTGTGGAAGACAAAGATAATTTCGGTGAAGTCACAAGGAGCTGAAAAGAAGTCTTTAGAGATCAAAGAGTTATACTCAGAAGGGGTCAGAAAATTCAGGATACAATGATTCATCTCACATCTGCCTGCTCTTTCCAAGCCTAAGACGGGGCTGGGAGGAGGCTATCCGTCCCATAGGTAAAGCTTAGTGTTGAATTAATTCCTAGTTCCATGCTGAAAAGAAACCTCATTTCACCATCTCAAATAAATTAGTATGCACCTAAGGCAGAGAAGGCAATGGCACCCCACTCCAGTACTCCTGCCTGGAAAATCCCATGGGCGGAGGAGCCTGGTGGGCTGCAGTCCATGGGGTCGCGAAGAGTCGGACACGACTGAACAACTTCACTTTCACTTTTCACTTTCCTGCACTGGAGAAGGACATGGCAACCCACTCTGCAGGGGGCCAGCGTGAGGAACTCCGCCCATGGCAAAGGTCATGAGGAAGGAAGCTTGGCATACGCAAAGGCGTGATCAAGCCTCAGGAAACCCCCTGTTCCCGAGCATCTAACCCCAAAATCAGAGTCTGTTTTATGCTCTCACCTACACCAGAGTACTTTACGGGGGGCTCTCCCCCATAACCATTTCTCTTGGAGAAGGAGTTAACTTGCAGCTCCAAGTTAATAAAAATTCCTGGGCGTGACAAGAGTGTTTCAACTTACGAACTCTGAAGGTTATCTAGCCTGCCTATATAGGTTCGTCTGGCCACATGTGATTATTTACAGCCCCCCAACCATGAGAGGCACGAGATGTTTTAGACTTACTAAAGGCAAATTCTTGTGGGAAGTTAGAAATTATTAGTATAGTGGGTTGGTTAGGAATTATATTGGTGAAGGGTTTTTTCATTTGTTGTGTCAATAATTGCTGCTAATTCCCTGCCCTGGGTGGGACAAGGGTGTCTCAGGTCAAACCTCTCTGCTGACACATGATTGTTTACTACCTCTCAACCATAAACAGCACAGAGAGTTTTGGAGTATTTTGAAAGTCTTAATTAGCATAGGNATTATATTTGTGAAGATTTTTTTCGTTTGTTGTGTCAATAATTGCTGCTAATTCCCTGCCCTAGGTGGGACAAGGTTGTCTCAGGTCAAACCTCTCTGCTGACACATGATTGTTTACTACCTCTCAACCATAAACAGCACAGAGAGTTTTGGAGTATTTTGAAAGTCTCAATTAGCATAGGGCTTTTCTTCTTGTTGAGTCAATGATTGCTGCCAGGCCTCCATATCCTTAGGCACCTGGGAATATATTAATCAATGTATTTGGAATATAGAAAAGGAAATATAGTAGTTTTTAAGGTTAGCAATACTAGACTTTTTGAGTTAATGAATTTCTCTTTTGATATAGATCACTGTACTTTGTTATAAATCACTGTGTCCTTGCTATGTAAAAATGTAACATTATCACTATCTTAAGACTAAATAGATCTTAAGGGGAGCATTGGTGAAAGGATTTTCATTTGTTGGGCTGATGTTTGCTGCTAAATCTCCATATTCCCTGCCCTTAT
Source organism: Cephalophus harveyi (assembly GCA_006410635.1). Lineage (NCBI taxonomy): Eukaryota > Metazoa > Chordata > Mammalia > Artiodactyla > Bovidae > Cephalophus > Cephalophus harveyi. The sequence goes on along the minus strand of SJYT01065459.1, from coordinate 46,477 downwards.
AATGAATATAACTAGCATATAGGAGAAATAAGTATCAACCTTTAAGTATATAGGAGAAATAAATATTAACCTTTAAGCATATAGGAGAAATAAGTATTAACCTTTAAGATTAATCATGTTAACCTTGGGTGAATAAATTCCTTTCTTGATTGTAACTCACTACACCCTCACCCTATAGGAATGCAACTTTATTTGGAGGGTGGTGCCTGGTTTAAGAAAAAAACACCCTTGGAAAAAATAAGTTTTTTGATTATCAGAAAGAAAGGGTCATAAATGTCAGCAAGCCTCATGGCTAGAATATGATGTAAAAACCCCTAAGACCTTTTTTTAATACATTTATGTGAAGCACATGATTTTGATAAAGGTCAGGACTGCTGACCCCCACGTTACTCTGTATTCATCCCTATGTGTAACAAAAGGTATATAAGCAAATGCAAAAATAAAGAAATCGGATCAGTTTCCAGAAAGACTGATTCCCTCATGTCGTTCTTTTCTGCTCCCCATTTTTCTGGCTGAATTCCCATCTGGAGCGTGGGGCCCTCCAAGTCTACTTACTTGCCCCGGCTTTCAAGCCCACGCAAGAAGGAGCCCAAGGAGGGGCATCTTCCGATATTCAAGTGGTGCCAGTGGCCCAACGTAGGTGGTGCAAATTCCTTGTCTTGGAATTTTATTGGTATCCCACGTAAACCAAGTTATTCAGCCTCTTTTTCTCTCCTATTTTTTTCCTCTATTTTTAATTTTTTCTCTATTTTTCTCTCCTTCTATTAACTTTGCATGGGCTTCTAAGATCGGACCGGGTTGGGGGGGGGAACTCAGTGCCTCCTCTCCTTCGGAAGAACGGGAAGACGCCTGCAGCCTACGTAGGTGGTGATTGGTATTCCATGTAAGCCAAGTTATTTGGCCTCTTTTGTCTGCTAACTTTCTAATCCCTCTCTATCTGTAATTAATTAAGTTTTTTCCAAGGACGCTGACTCCATCCCCACCTTCAAATTCCCTGGATCCACCGGGGCTGGTCCCCATCAAAGAAGATTCACAGAATTGGGTAGAGAAGAGAAGGGGGATGGAGGAGTTAGAGGCGACTTGGTGGAGGAAAAAGGAGAGTCAAAAGGAGGAAAGAGCACTCAAACCAGTAATGACACTCCCAAGTAAAAATGGGTACTGAAGATTGGGTTCTTAAATGTACAATTTGATAAAAAAAATAACAAAAAGCAAAAATTTAAAATCTAGAGTAGAGGTTCAGTTCAGTTCAGTTGCTCAGTTGTGTCCGACTCTTTGAGACCCCATGATTGGCAGCACTGCGGGCCTTCCTGTCCATCACCAATTCCCGGAGTTCACCCAGACTCACATCCATCGAGTCAGTGATGCCATCCAGCCATCTCATCCTTTTCTATGGTGGCCTTTTCCATTGCTCAGAGTTGATGCCTTGTAGCAGTTTGGATATTGTATCTCTGATAAGAAACCCTATGGAGTATTATTCATGGGCTTTTTGCTTTTGGAAAGCACTTTAATTATACTTAGCTGCTGATGGTTTCTTTCTGAGAGTGTTCCAGTCTTGCTTTGTATGCATGTGTTTACTTATGTATTTAATTTTGGGTGTGTGACACCTGACGTGTTCAAAGGTAGGTGTCATGTCGAGTCCAGCAGCCTTGTGAATCTCACATGTCCATCAGCGATCGTTTTCATGCTGCGGTGGCAAAGGAAATCCTCCATGCTGGAAGGTTTCTTTCTTCTGTCCTCTTTTAGGATGGCCTGCACCACCTGAGAGTTTTTGTCAGGCCAATTTGTACACTCAAGTAAAAGGATCCAGGTGATGTCACAAATCCTGGTGACTGATCACTTTGGGATGTTATTTTAAGTAAAAGTTCCTATTCTATTTAAGTTGATTGCCAAGGATGCACTTCTTTTCCGTGTCCAGATTCTTGTTCCATGGCACTGAGACTAGCTGATGTATTCAACTGTGCTTGTTTTCACCTACATATTATTAGAGTGTGTTTCATCTACCACTCTTCCTGAAGTAAGTTTACATGGATTCTCTATTTTATATGTATCTGTGGGAAGAACCAAATGCCAAGCTCCAGATGTATCCCTTCCATCTACCAGGGTACCCTGCTACTCATAAGTTTCTTGTCAGGTTGGGTGTCCACGTTACCTTTGTGTGGCTGCTCACTACTTCAGATTTTTGTATCCTGCCTGTCCATTGCATCCCATGATGTTTTTTTGAATTGACCCTACTTAACTTAGTGTTATGATCTCTGGATTTATCTCTATCTCTGTACACGGTCTACATTCATATTTCAATCCTTGATTCAAAATTTATTCTAGACCTGTATCACGTTTGTTTATCCATTGTTCTCTCCTGGTACTCTATCTTTAGTTTCATCTCTTCAATGTTCTGAATGGTACGAAGGGATTCGGTTTGGGGTGTGTGGTGTTTGAAGTCTGTTCATTTCTGAAATATTCTAGGGGGTGATCTGTTTTATCATACTGTCTCTACCTCTTTATTTATTTATTTATTTTTCTCTCATGGGAGTGTACTTTTCTAGTCATGATCATATGGCTCTTACCAGGTCCATCCCACCTGTACCCTAAAGTGTCCACTGTAGTAATATTACTCTATCATTTATGCCATGTCCAGCTTTCGACAGTGGCCTTTTTCTTGCTCAGGCAGAGGTGATGATGTCCATGCAACTTTGATGTTTTTATCTCTTAGAATTCACCTAATATGGAAATTGTCATGTCCTTTTTACAAGGAACATGGAATTGTGCTTATCCGTTCACATCCCCTTCCTTTTAGCTTTCCCTGTATTTACATTAGCTTTTTCCCCCCTCTGTGAGCCCTGGCAATTTTTTAAGTGTAGGTATCTGTTTGAGCTCAGCACCCTTGTGAATAGTGCATCCATCAGCAATTAGTTTAAGGTTGCTGTTTGAGAAAATGTCCACAAGGCGGCAGCATTTCTTCATTCCCTCCTCTTGTTGCTATGGTAACAGCTGCCTCAGTGGTTCTCCTAGGCCTGGTTGTAAATGAGAGTAAAATGAGATGCTGGAAGACAGCAAAAGCTTTTTTCTCTCTGGACTTTGAGGATTTTTCTTTAAGTGAAAGTTGTATTTCTTTTTTTTTTTTTCTTTTTAATTTAAATTTTATTTTTTTACTTTACAATACTGCATTGGTTTTGCCATACATTGACATGAATCCACCACAGGTGTACATGAGTTCCCAACCCTGAATTCCCCTCCCACCACCCTCCCCATATCGTCTCTCTGGGTCATCCCAGTGCACCAGCCCCAAGCATCTTGTATCCTGTATCAAACCTAGACTAGTGATTCGTTTCTTACATGATAGTGTACATGTTTCAATGCCATTCTCCCAAATCATCCCATCCTCTCCCTCTCCCACAGAGTCCAAAAGTCTGTTCTTTACATCTGTGTCTCTTTTGCTGTCTTGCATATAGGGTTATCATTACCATCTTTCTAAATTCCTTATGTATGTGTTAGTATACTGTATTGGTGTTTTTCTTTCTGGCTTACTTCACTCTGTGTAATCTGCTCCAGTTTCATCCACCTCATTAGAACTGATTCAAATGTATTATTTTTAATGGCTGAGGAATACTCCATAGTGTATATGTACCACAGCTTTCTTATCCATTTATCTGCTGATGGACATCTAGGTTGCTTCCATGTCCTGGCTATTGTTAACAGTGCTGCGATGAACATTGGGTTACACGTTTCTCTTAAAAACTCCTAGAGGGGAATATAGGTAAAACACCCTCCAACATAAATCACAGCAGGATCCTCTATGATCCACCTCCCAGAATACTGGAAACAAAAGCAAAACTAAACAAATGGGATCTAATTAAAATTAAAAGCTTCTGCATAAAAAAGGAAACTATAAGCAAGGTGAAAAGACAGCCTTTGGAATGGGAGAAAATAATAGCAAATGAAGCAACTGACAAACAACTAACCTCAAAAATGTACAAGCAACTCCTGCAGCTCAATTCCAGAAACATAAATGACCCAATCAAAAAATGGGCCAAAGAACTAAACAGACATTTCTCCAACGATGACATACGGATGGCTAATAAACACATGAAAAGATGCTCAACATCACTCATTATCAGAGAAATGCAAATCAAGACCACAATGAGGTACCATTTCACACCAGTCAGAATGGCTGTGATCCAAAAGTCCACAAGCAATAAATGCTGGAGAGGGTGTGGAGAAAAGGGAACCCTCTTACCCTGTTGGGGGGAATGCAAACTAGTACAGCCACTATGGAGAACAGTGTGGATATTCCTTAAAAAACTACAAATAGAACTGCCTTATGACCCAGCAATCCCACTGCTGGTCATACACACCGAAAGTTTTATTTCTTATTTAGGACTGTTTACTCCATTGTAGTTATCGCAGGTAAACAGATTATCCTACCCTTCCACAAGTACCTAGAGTTATTCAGCTGCAGTTATTGTCACAGCTATGGTTTTAGAATATGTTGAGAACATGTCTCTTGATACAGGAGGTCCATGTGGATTATGAATAGGTATTTGTGGGAATAAGTTTATTCCAGCCTTCACCTTTTGGCCTCTCACCCATCAACAACATTCGCTAACTGCAATTTTCTTACCAGGAGTGTAAGCCCATTTCACTTTTGTTTGGGTACTAATATTAAGTTACAATTTCTTAATGGTAAGAAATAATGGTAATAACTTAATGAAAATGGTCTGGACTGGTTTCAAGGGTGGCCTTTTCCAGAGCTCAGAGTTGATGTCACTTGGCAGAAATCTAAAGATTTCATATCTCTGATAAGAAACCCAGCTGACCATTATTCATGTGGTTTTTGTTTTTTGAAAGCACTTTGAGTTGTATTTACCTGGTGATGTTTACTTCCTGAGTGTGTCCTGCTTTTTTTTTTTTTGGTTTGTTTTAATTACTCTTTTTTTTTAATGTGTTAGCCCTGACATGTTGAAGGGTAGGGGACTTGTCGAGTCCACTGGCCTTGTGAATATCAGATGTTCATCAACAATAGTTTGAAGGGTGCAGTTACAGATAAAAGCCTCCATGCTGAAAGGTCTTTTTAATTCCCTTCTCTTTTAGGATGGCTAGTGCTGTCTTAGAGTTTTTGTCATACTTGGTTGTAAAGTAGAATGAGGCAGAAAAGCCAACAAACCTGGTGTCCTCTCACTCACCTTAGCTCAGCCCTCCTTAGCTCTCCTTAGTGCAGCTTTACTAGCCCAACTCTCCTTAACTTAACTCTCCTTAGTAGTTAGCTCTCCTTAGCTCAGCTGTCCATAGCTCTCCTTAAGCTCTTGTCTAAGCCCGCTAGGCTCCCCTTAGTGTAGTCCTCCTTAGGATAGCTATCATTGTCTCAGCTCTCCTTAGCTTAGCTTTCCTTAACACAGCTCTCCTCCTGTTAGCTTAGCTTTCCTTACCTCGGCTCTCTTTAGCTCAGCTCTCCTAAGATAGGTATCATTAGTTCAACTCTCCTTCAGTCAGTCAGTTCAGTCACTCAGTCATGTCCGACTCTTTGTGACCCCATGGCCTGCAGCATGCTGGGCCTCCCTGTCCATCACTGACTCCTGGAATTTACTCAAACTCATGTCCATTGAGTCGGTGATGCCATCCTACCATCTCATCCTCTGTAGTCCCCTTCTCCTGCTTCCTTCAATCTTTCCCAGCATCAGCATCTTTTCAAATGAGTCAGTTCTTCGAATCAGGTGGCTAAACATTTGGAGTTTCAGCTTCAGCATCAGTCCTTCCAATGAACACCTAGGACTGATCTCCTTTAGGAGGGACTGGTTGAATCTCACTGCAGTCCAAGGGACTCTCAAGAGTCTTCTCCAACACCACAGTTCAAAAGCCTCAATTCTTTGTCACTCAGCTTTCTCTGTGGTCCAACTCGCACATCCATAAATGACTACTGGATAAACCACAGCTTTGACTAGATGGACCTTTGTTGGCCAAGTAATGTCTCTGCTTTTTAATATGCTGTGTAGGTTGGTCAACATTTCTTGCAAGGAGTAAGCATCTTTTAATTTCATGGTTGCAATCACCATCTGCAGTGATTTTGGAGCCTCCCAAAATAAAGTGTGTAACTGTTTCCACTGTTCCCCCATCTATTTGCCATGAAATGATGGGACCAGATGCTATGATCTAAGTTTTGTGAATGTTGAGTCTTAAGCCAACATTTTCACTCTCCTCTTTTACTTTCATCAAGATGTTCTTTAGTTCTTCCTTGCTTTCTGACATAAGGGTTGTGTCATCTGCATATCTGAAATTATTGATATTTCTCCCAGCAATCTTGATTCCAGCTTGTGCTTCATCCAGGCCAGCATTTCTCATGATGTACTCTTCATATGAGATAAGAAGCAGGGTGACAATATACAGCCTTGACATACTCGTTTCCATATTTGGAACCAGTCTGTTGTTCCACATGCAGTTCTAACTGTTGCTTCCTGACCTACATACAGGTCTCAAAGAGGCAGGTCAGATGGTCTGGTATCCCCATCTCTTTAAGAATTTTCCACAGTTTATTGTGATCCACACAGTCAATGGCTTTGGCATAGTCAATAAAGCAGAAGTATATATTTTTCTGGAACTCGCTTGCTTTTTTGTTGATCCAACGGATGTTGGCTATTTGATTTCTGGTTCCTCTGTCTTTTCTAAATCCAGCTTGAACCTCAGGAAGTTCATGGTTCACGTACTATTGAACCCTGGCTTGGAGAATTTTGAGTATTACTTTACTCATGTGTGAGATGAGTGCAATTGTGTGGTAGTTTGAGCATTCTTTGGCATTGCCTTTCTTTGGGATTGGAAGGAAAATTGACCTTGTCCTGTCCTGTGGCCACTGCTGAGTTTTCCAAATTTGCTGTCATATTGAGTGCAACACATTCACAGCATCAAATTTTAGGATTTGACATAGCTCAACTGGAATTGCATCACCTCCAGTAGCTTCTTTCATAGTGATGCTTCCTAAAGCCCACTTGACTTCACTTTCCAGGATGTCTGGCTCTAGGTGAGTGATCACACCATCGTGATTATCTGGATCATGAAGATCTTTTTTGTATAGTTCTTCTGTGTATTCTTGCCATCTCTTCTTCATACCTTCTGCTTCTGTTAGGTCCATACCATTTCTGTCCTTTATTGTGCTCGTCTTTGCATGAAATGTTCTCTTGGTATCTCTAATTTTGTTGTAGAGATCTCCAGTCTTTCCCATTCTACTGTTTTCCTCTATTTCTTTGAAAGCTCTCCTTATCTTAGCTCTCCCTTGCATAGCTCTCCTTAGCTCAGCCATCATTAGGCTAGCTCTTCTTATTTACTTATCCTTAGCTTAGCTCTCTGTAGCTCTCTATAGCTTAGCTCTCATTAGCTAAGCTCCCCTAAGCTCAGCCCTCCTATCTCTCCTGAGCCTGGCTCTGCAACTGAGTATGGCTCTGCTCCTGAGCATGGCTCTGTTCTTTAGCATGGCTCGCCTTAACTCAGCTCTCCTTAGCTTGGCCCTCCTCAGCTCAGCTCTCCTTAGCTCTCCATAGCCCTCTAGGAGAGCTAATAAGAGTTAAGATAAAGAGAGCTAAGCTAAGGAGAGGTAAGCTAAGGAGAGTTAAGGAATGTTGAGCTTGGCTAAGGAGAGCTAGGAAAAGGGGGCTGAGCTAAGGACAGCTGAGCCTCCCTTCAGTTCAGTTCAGTTCAGTTCAGTCGCTCAGTCATGTCCGATTCTTTGCAACCCCATGAATCGCAGCACGCCAGGCCTCCCTGTTCATCACCATCTACCAGAGTTCACTCGGACTCACGTCCATCGAGTCCGTGATGCCATCCAGCTATCTCATTCTCGGTCGTCCCCTTCTCCTCCTGCCTCCAATCCCTCCCAGCATCAGAGTCTTTTCCAATGAGTCAACTCTTCACATGAGGTGGCCAAAGTACTGGAGTTTCAGCTTTAGCATCATTCCTTCCAAAGAAATCCCAGGGTTGATCTCCTTCAGAATGGACTGGTTGGATC
>SJYT01065459.1:27038-37516 GCA_006410635.1 Cephalophus harveyi | reverse complement strand
GCATTGCCTTTCTTTGGAATTGGAATGAAAACTGACCTTTTCCAGTCCTGTGGCCACTGCTGAGTTTTCCAAATTTGCTGGCAGATTGAGTGCAGCACTTTCACAGCATCATCTTTCAGGATTTGAAACAGCTCAACTGGAATTCCATCACCTCCACTAGCTTTGTTCGTAGTGATGCTTTCTAAGGCCCACTTGACTTCACATTCCAAGATGTCTGGCTCTAGATTAGTGATCACATCATCATGATTATCTGGGTCGTGAAGATCTTTTTTGTACAGTTCTTCCGTGTATTCTTGCCACCTCTTCTTAATATCTTCTGCTTCTGTTAGGTCCATAACATTTCTGTCCTTTATCGAGCCCATCCTTGCTTGAAATGTTCCCTTGGTATCTCTAATTTTCTTGAAGTGATCTCTAGTCTTTCCCATTCTGTTATTTTCCTCTATTTCTTTGCATTGATCGCTGAAGAAGGCTTTCTTATCTCTTCTTGCTATTCTTTGGAGCTCTGCATTCAGGTGCTTATATCTTTCCTTTTCTCCTTTGGTTTTCACCTCTCTTCTTTTCACAGCTATTTTTAAGGCCTCCCCAGACAGCCATTTTGCTTTTTTTGCATTTCTTTTCCAAGGGGATGGCCTTGATCCCTGTCTCCTGTACAATGTCACGAACCTCATTCCATAGTTCATCAGACACTCTATCTATCAGATCTAGGCCCTTAAATCTATTCCTCACTTCCACTGTATAATCATAAGGAATTTGATTTAGGTCATACCTGAATGGTCTAGCAGTTTTCCCTACTTTCTTCAATTTGAGTCTGAATTTGGTAATAAGGAGCTCATGATCTGAGCCACAGTCAGCTCCTGGTCTTGTTTTTGTTGACTGTATAGAGCTTCTCCGTCTTTGGCTGCAGAGAATATAATCAATCTGATTTCGGTGTTGACCATCTGGTGATGTCCATGTGTAGAGTCTTCTCTTGTGTTGTTGGAAGAGGGTGTAGGAGAGCTAAATGAGGAGAGTTATGAAGAGCTGACCTGAGGAGACCTGAGTTAAGGAGGGCTAAGCTAAGGAGAGTTATGGAGAGCTAAGGAGGTCTGAGCTAAGGAGAGCTAAGTAGAGCTAAGGAGAGCTAAGCTAAGGAGAGCTATGGAGAGCTACAGAGAGCTGAGCTGAGGAGTGCTGCACAAGGAGAGCTAAGCTATGGAGAGCTAAGGAAGGCTAAGCTATGGAGATTTGAGATAAGAAAAGCTTAGATAAGGAGAGCTATGGAGAGCTGAGTTGAGGAGAGCTGAGCAAAGGAGGGCTAAGGTCAGCTGAGCCAAGGATAGGTGAGCTAAGATAAGGAGAGCTAATTAAGGAGAGCTTTGCTAAGGAGAGCCACACCAAGGAGAATTGAACTACATTAGTGTTAGTTGCTCAGTCGTGCCCGACTCTTTGTGACCCCATGGACTGTAGCCCACCAGGCTCCTCTGTCCATGGGGTTTTTCCAGGTAAGGATACTGGAGTGAGTTGTCATTTCCTTCTCCAAGGGATCTTCCCGACCCAGGGATCAAACCTGGGTCTCCTGCACTGCAGGCAGATTCTTTACTATCTGAGCTACCAGGGAAGCCTAAGGATATCTAAGGTAGGAGTCTAAGAAAACGAAAATCACGGCATCTGATCCCATTACTTCATGGCAAATAGCTGGGGAAGCAGTGGAAACAGTGACAGCCTTTATTTTGGGGGGCTCCAAAATCACCACAGATTGTGACCACAGCCATGAAATGAAAAGACGCTTACTCCTTGGGAGAAATGTTATGACCAACCTGCTGCTCCTGCTAAGTCGCTTCAGTCGTGTCCAACTCTGTGTGACCCCACAGACGGCAGCCCACCAGGCTCCCCCGTCCCTGGGATTCTCCTGGCAAGAACACTGGAGTGAGTTACCATTTCCTTCTCCAATGCATGAAAGTGAAAAGTGNGCTCCTGCTAAGTCGCTTCAGTCGTGTCCAACTCTGTGTGACCCCACAGACGGCAGCCCACCAGGCTCCCCCGTCCCTGGGATTCTCCTGGCAAGAACACTGGAGTGAGTTACCATTTCCTTCTCCAATGCATGAAAGTGAAAAGTGGAAGTGAATTTGCTCAGTCGTGTCCAACTCTTCAGGACCCCATGGACTGCAGCCCACCAGGTTCCTCCTTCCATGGGATTTTTCAGGCAAGAGTAATGGAGTGGGGTGCCATTGCCTTCTCTGATGACCAACCTAGATAGCATATTAAAAAGCAGACACATTACTTTTTCCTCAAAGGTCCACGTAGTCAAAGATATGGTTTTTCCAGTAGTCATGTATGGATGTGAGAGTTGTACTATAAAGAAAACTGAGCACCAAAGAATTGATGCTTTGAAACTGTGGTGTTGGAGAAGACTCTCAAGAGTCCCTTGGCCTGCAAGGAGATCCAACCAGTCCCTCCTAAAGGAAATCAGTACTGAATGTTCATTGGAAGGACTGATGCTAAAGCTGAAACTCCAATACTTTGGCCACCTGATGAGAAGAACTGACTCATTTGAAAAGACCCTGATGCTGAGAAAGATTGAAGGAGGCAGGAGAAGGGGGACGGCAGAGGATGAGATGGCTGGATGGCATCACTGACTCGATGGACATGAGTCTGAGTGATCTCCGGGAGTTGGTGATGGACAGGGAGGCCTGGCGTGCTGCGATTCATGGGGTCACAAAGATTCAGACATGACTGAGCGGCTGAGCTGAATTGAACTGAAGGATTTCAGGACTTTTGATCAGTAGAGCACTCCTGGCCCAATAGAATATTAATAGGTGAGTGCCCTCGCTAAAGTCTCCATCTCAACGCTAAGACTAAGCCACACCCCAAAGCCAGCAAGCTGTAGTGCCAAACATCCCTCGCCTATTGTTCAGCCAGATAGGGGCGCAGCCTTGCACATCGGCAGACAGGCTGCTCAAAGACATACTGAACCCATACATTCCAAAGTACACTAGTGGACATAGCCACTGCCTTTCTGAGAGACATGATCTAGCTCCACCTACCAGAAGACACACACAAAACACCCCAACCAGGAAACCACCACAAGGCATTGGTTCAATCCCACTCAGGAGAGGTAGACTCCATAGTTAAAAGGAACTACAGCCTTTCAACCAAGAAAGGGATCACAAACACAGTAAATTAAAAAAAAAAAAAAAAGATGACAGAGAAACATCCAGCAGATGAAGAAACATGGCTAAAACCCAAAGGACTGAACAACAGAAATTAACAAATGAGACCTAGGTAACTTAAAAGCTCCAGGTAGATGCCTCCTCCCTGCCTCATCATAAACAAGCTCTCCCACCCACCAGTCAACCACAGCTTAACTCTTGTCACTTAAGAACACATAGATTGGCCCCGGCCCAAATCCATTCATGCCAGGTCAGCGAACAGACCTTCATCTGCTTGCTTTCAAAAAGCAAAAATCCCATGAATAGTACTCTATAAGGTTTATTATCAGAGATACAAAATCCAAACTGCCACGAGACATCAACTCTGAGCAATGGAAAAGGCCACCATGGAAAACGGACCGGACCGGAAAGGGTAGATGAACATTAGTCAGTGGGATCCTTTTATAGTAGTGGGGGCATATCAGTGGGAGGACCCAGGATAAGAATCACTGTCCACATGCCTTTAAAGAAACAAATTAGAAAGTATGACAGGGCCTCTCCACTAAGATCCTTCAGAGATACACAGATTTTGAAAACCACACACCCCAGAGCATGCACTGCAGCAGGATTCCCAATGCCCAGAGATGAAATGAAAGAAAGTACATGGGGACGGAGAGATGAATGGATTGAAGAATGGGATATGGCTTCATGATGGAATATGACTCAGGCATTGAAACAAGGAAATACTGTCATTGTCAGAGTTACAGATAAGTGTGGTGATAATCAGAGTCAGTGAGGAGTGGGCAGATTAGAGACAGGTCATGGTATTTCTCTTTCAAATAGGAGCGACAAAATTGCTGCAGTGAGTACTCTGACCGAGGTGAAATGGACACCCAGTGCTGGGAACTCCCTGATGCTTAGCGAAGGGGATGTGTGAGAGAAAAGCTTACATCGAAAGGCAGAAATTCAAGGACTCCCACAAATACTCATCAAATAAATAATCCACAGGGACTGAAGTAGTAAGATTGATGTACTACACACTTGCAGAGAGCAGGTCAGAGGAAATCAACACTGCTGAATACCTTTGTGTTTTGGTGTAAGGGAGCAAGAATCAGTACAGCCACAAAAAGGCAACTCTGTACATCAGCTTTGTCAAACATGAAATATGAACCAAAGTAAAACTGAAAAGGAAGGAGATAAAAGCTTTTGGGTGTTGGGGGGTGCGGTGGGGTGGGGTGGGCAGCGGGCTTCCTCTAGCGCATGCTACTCTCATTTACAAGTGGAAATGCACATACCTCTGAGGATGCAGTTACCATAGTAACAAGAGGGGGTCAAAGTAAAACTGAAAAGGAAGGAGATAAAAGCTTTTGGGTGTTGGGGGGTGCGGTGGGGTGGGGTGGGCAGCGGGCTTCCTCTAGCGCATGCTACTCTCATTTACAAGTGGAAATGCACATACCTCTGAGGATGCAGTTACCATAGTAACAAGAGGGGGACCCCGAAGAAATGCTGCCACCTTGTGGCCGCTTTCTGGAACAGCAACCTTAAAATGTGGCCTGATGGACACTGGCTCTTCACAAGGCGGCCGGGCTCTAAATGACACCTACCTTTATGAAATGGCCAGGGGTCCCACACCAAAATAAAGACCAGAACAAAGCACATGATGAGGAAGGAAACCTCAACAGGTAAATACTTAGTCAATGCTTAGAAAGATTTACATGCCCTCTGACAATGCAAGAGGGTTGCCTTTTCTCCACACCCTCTCCAAATTATTGTTTGTAGAATTTTTGATGATGGCTATTTGGACTGGTGTGAAGTAATACCTCATTGTAGTTTTGATTTGCATTTCTCTGGTAACTAGTGATGTTGAACATCTTTTCAACTGTTTGTTGGCCATCTGTATGTCTTCTTTGGAAAAATGTCTACTTAGATCTGCCCGTTTATTTATTTATTTATTTATTTTCAATCCTGGGCTACATGTGCTGTTCGTATATTTTGGAGAATAATGCCATGATAACTAGTGAGAACTATCTGTATAGCACAGGTAACTGTCCTCAGTGCCATGTGATGACCTGAATGGGAAGGAAACTGAAGAAGGATGATGCATACATATATATACAAATACACACATCCATGCAACTGATTCACTTTGCTGTACAGCAGTAAGGAACACAACACTGTAAAGCAACTACATGTGCACATACTGTTGGCTCCATTTATAGAAAGTTCTAGACGAGGCAAAGCTAATGTTTACTGATAAAGCTGAGAACAGGGGTTGCATGGGGAAGGGGCCCAAGAGATTTTATGCGATGGTGAGAAAAAATATTGCAGTGAACATCATATATATAATCTTCGTGAAATTGCATAAATACTTCTGCAATGTAAATTCCAAACAAGGTCTTGCTAATTGGATCCATGTGTTGATAAATTTACTAGATACTGTCAAATTGTCCTTCAGAAAGCTACATCACCTTATGCTTTCACAACAACACATGAGCGCTCATTTTCCAACCTCTCATCCTCAATTTGGAGGAAATTTTTGGTATCATTAAATGCTTTCATTGAACTTTTGGCAATTTCCATGTTGAGAAACTGTATTCCATTATTGTTTTGGATTGCATTTCTTTTATCATCAATTAGTTTTAACATTTCCTCCTGGGTTTTTTTTTTTTTGGTAATTTTTTGTATTTTTCTTCTGAGTAATTTGTATTTCTTTGTTTCCTTTGTTTACATCATGTTTGTCTTCTATTGGGTTTTTCATCTTTTCTTAACTTTTGAGCTCTGCATAAATTAGGTAAATGCATCCTTTGTCAGCTGTCATCTCATTTCTCAGTTGTCATTTTGTAATTCCTTGTTTATTATTTATTTACCCACACAGGAATTTTTCTACAAAGTGCAAATTTCCCCTTTTTAACCTACTGGACAAAGATCACTTAGATTAAAAAATTGAAATAACAGGGAAAACTCCAGGTAACTAGAGGGTGTAGCTTGAAAGATTGCAGGGAGGGGGTGTAACTCTGAGTTCACCTGTGTGTCTTTCCACATGCACTTCTCAATAAACTATTCTTACTCTCTCTCTCTCTATATATATATATATATAGAGAGAGAAGTAAGTGAAGGCAGGTACTGCCATGATGGGCCAACATGAATCCAGGACGGGTGGGACTGGACCTGGCATTCCAAACAGGGGAGTCAGCCATAGGCTTGGCTAGCCCTGTGAAATCAACAGGGACAGGTCTCTGGAGCTGTGATTAGAGGACTCAGGGAGCCCCAGCACGTGCTCAAAGCCAAGATCACGAGGAGGGAAGCACAAGCAGGGCGATGATGCTGCCCAGTAAGCCTGTCTCCCTTGGGCCAGAGGGAAGGTGATGCAACTTTTATTATGGAAAATGTAGTCTGTGGATACTGGGAAAAGAACTTGGTCAGTGCACGCAGTGTGAAAAAGTAAATAAAATCCATGTTTAATTTCACTACAGTTCATATTTTGTGGCTTCCTTGGTGGTTCAGTGATAAAGAACCTGCCTGCCAATGCAGGAGTCAGGAGTTAGAAACCTGGGTCAGGAAGACCACGTGGAGAAAGCAATGGCACCCCACTCCAGTACTCTTGCCTGGAAAATCCCAGGGATGGAGGAGCCTGGTCGGCTGCAGTCCATGGNCTCAGTGATAAAGAACCTGCCTGCCAATGCAGGAGTCAGGAGTTAGAAACCTGGGTCAGGAAGATCACGTGGAGAAAGCAATAGCACCCCACTCCAGTACTCTTGCCTGGAAAATCCCAGGGGTGGAGGAGCTTGGTCGCCTGCTGTCCATGGGGTCGCTAAGAGTCAGACACGGCTGAGCAACCTCACTTTCATTTTCACTTTCATGCATTGGAGAAGGAAATGGCAACCCACCCCAGTGTTCTTGCCTGGAGCATCCCATGGAGAGAAGAGCCTGGCGGACTACAGTCTATGGGGCTGCAAAAGAATCAGAAACGACTGAGGGACTGAGTACACAATATTTTATCCTATCTCCTTTGCATCTTTGTTTAGCTCATATTTTTTTTCAGGACTGGGATTTAGTGGGTCATACAGAAAATGTATGTTTCACTTCTTAGAAAGTCCTAAACTGTTTCCCCAAACGGCTGTATCATTTTACATCCTCACCAGCCATGTAAGAAGTGTAAGATTGTTCCCTTTTCTCCACACCCTCTCCAGCATTTATTGCTTGTAGACTTTTGGATCGCAGCCATTCTGACTGGCGTGAAATGGTACTTCATTGTGGTTTTAATTTGCATTTCTCTGATAATGAGTGATGTTTAGCATCTTTTCTTGTGTTTGTTAGCCATCTGTATGTCTTCTTTGGAGAAATCTTTGTTTAGTTCTTTGGCCCATTTTTTGATTCGGTCATTTATTTTTCTGAAATTGAGCTACAGGAATTGCTTGTATATTTTTGAGATTCTTTGTCAGTTGCTTCATTTGCTATTATTTTCTCCCATTCTGAAGGCTGTCTTTTCACCTTGCTTATAGTTTCCTTTGTTGTGCAGAAGCTTTTAATTTTAATTAGGTCCCATTTGTTTATTTTTTTATTTCCAGAATTCTGGGAGGTGGGTCATAGAGGATTCTGCTGTGATTTATGTTGGAGAGTGTTTTGCCTATGTTCTCTTCTAGGAGTTTTATAGTTTCTGGTCTTACATTTAGATCTTTAATTCATTTTGGATTTATTTTTGTGTATGGTGTTAGACAGTCTTCTATTTTCATTCTTTTATAAGTAGTTGACCAGTTTTCCCAGCACCACTTGTTAAAGAGATTGTCTTTTCTCCATTGTATATTCTTGTATCCTTTGTCAAAGATAAGGTGTCCTTAGGTGCATGGGTTTATCTCTGGACTTTTAATTTTTTTCCATTGATCTATACTTCTGTCTTTGTGCCAGTACCATATTATCTTGATGACTGTTGCTTTGTATTAGAGCCTGAAGTCCAGCATATTGATTCCTCCAATTCCATTCTTCTTTCTCAAGATTGCTTTGGCTATTTGAGGTTTTTTGTATTTCCATACAAATTGTGAAATTATTTGTTCTAGCTCTGTGAAAAGTACCATTGGCAGCTTGATAGGGATTGCACTGAATTTATAGATTGCTTTGGGTAGTATAATCATTTTCACTATGTTGATTCCTCTGATCCATGAACACGGTATGTTTCTCCATCTATGAGTGTCCTCTTTGATTTCTTTCACCAGTGTTTTATAGTTTTCTATATATAGGTCTTTTGTTTCTTTCAGTTCAGTTCAGTTCAGTTCAGTCGCTCAGTCATGTCTGACTCTTTGCAACCCCATGAATCGCAGCACACCAGGCCTCCCTGTTCACCACCATCCCTCAGAGTTCACTATTTTTTTCCATTGATCTATATTTCTGTCTTTGTGCCAGTACCATACTATCTTGATGACTGTGGCTTTGTATTAGAGCCTTAAGTCCGGCAGGTTGATTCCTCCAATTCCATTCATCTTTCTCAAGATTGCTTTGGCTCTTCGAGGTTTTCTTGTATTTTCATACAAATTGTGAAATTATTTGTTCTACCTCTGTGAAAAATACCATTGGCAGCTTGATAGGGATTGCACTGAATTTATAGATTGCTTTGGGTAGTATACTCATTTTCACTATATTGATTCCTCTGATCCATGAACACGGTATATTTCTCCATCTATTAGTGCCCTCTTTGATTTCTTTCACCAGTGTTTTATAGTTTTCTATATATAGGTCTTTTGTTTCTTTAGAAACAAAATGTATATTCCTAAGTATTGTATTCTTTTTATTGCAATGGTGAATGGAATTGTTTCCTTAATGTCTCTTTCTATTTTCTCATTATTAGTGTATAGGAATGCAAGGGATTTCTGTGTGTTGATTTTATATCCTGCAACTTTACTATAGTCATTGCTTAGCTCTCGTAATTTTCTGGTGGAGTCTTTCGGGTTTTCTATGTAGAGGATCATGCCATCTGCAAACAGTGAGAGTTTTACTTCTTTTCCTATCTGGATTCCTTTTATTTCTTTCTCTGCTCTGACTGCTGTGGCCAAAACTTCCAAGACTATGCTGAATAGTAGTGGTGAGAGTGGGCACCCTTGCCTTGTTCCTGACTTTAGGAGAACTGCTTTCCATTTTTCACCATTGAGGATAATGTTTGCTGTGTGTTTGCCATATATAGCTTTTATTAAATTGAGGTATATTCCTTCTATTCCTGCTTTCTGGAGAGTTTTTATCGTAAATGGATGTTGAATTTTGTCAAAGGCTTTCTCTGCATCTATNTTCTTCTTTTCCAATTTGGATTCCTTTTATTTCTTTTTTCTGCTCTGATTGCTGTGGCCAAAACTTCCAAGACTATGTTGAATAGTAGTGGTGAAAGTGGGCACCCTTGCCTTGTTCCTGACTTTAGGGGAAATGCTTTTCATTTTTCACCATTGAGGATAATGTTTGCTGTGGGTTTGTCATATATAGCTTTTATTATATTGAGGTATGTTCCTTCTATTCCTGCTTTATGGAGAGTTTTTATCATAAATGGATGTTGAATTTTGTCAAAGGCTTTCTCTGCATCTATTGAGATAATCATATGGCTTTTGTTTTTCAATTTGTTAATGTGGTGCATTATTGATTGATTTGGGGATATTGAAGAATCCGTGCATCACTGGGATAAGGCCCACTTGGTCATGATGTATGATCTTTTTAATGTGTTGTTGGATTCTGATTACTAGAACTTTGTTAAGGATTTTTGCATGTATGTTCATCAGTGATATTGGCCTGTAGTTTTCTTTTTCTGTGGCATCTTTGTCAGGTTTTGGTATTAGGGTGATGGTGTCCTCAGAATAAGTTTGGAAGTTTCCTTCCTCTGCAATTTTCTTGAAGAGTTTGAGTAGGATAGGTGTTAGCTATTCTCTAAATTTTTGGTTGAATTCAGCTGTGAAGCTCTCTGGACCTGGGCTTTTGTTTGCTGGAAGATTTTTGATTACAGTTTCAATTTCCGTGCTTGTGATGGGTCTGCTAAGATTTTCTATTTCTTCCTGGTTCAGTTTTGGAAAGTTTAAAAAAAAAAAAAAAACTTGATAAATTACATACCACCATTTTTTTTCTTTATTTTACAGATTTTATTTCTAAGAGTAGTATTAGTTTTAGGTTTGCAGAGAAACTGGACAAAAATAGAGAAAGTCTTATATGCTCTCCCATCTGCCCATGAACTCATTGCTGACCTAAGATTATTTGGATTTTCCCCTCTGTTACCTTCCAGAAGTTTTAAACTTTGTAATTTAAATTTAGTCTACAATTCATTTTGAATTAATTTCTATAAAAGACAAAAGACCAGTATCTAGATTTTCTTTTTTTTTTTTTTTT
>SJYT01065459.1:0-26958 GCA_006410635.1 Cephalophus harveyi | reverse complement strand
TAGTCTACAATTCATTTTGAATTAATTTCTATAAAAGACAAAAGACCAGTATCTAGATTTTTTTTTTTTTTTTTTGTCATGCGATCTCCAGATGTTCTAGTACAATTATTGAAAAAAATTATACTTTTTCCATTTGGTTGTATTTGCTGTTTTCTCAAAAGTTAGCCAGCTATAATGATGTGGTTCTATTTCTGGGCTCTCTTTTCTGTTCCATTGATCTGTTTGTTCTTTCCCTAAGAATAGACAATCTTGATTACTAAGCCTTGAAGTTGGGTGTTATCAGTTCTTTGATTTTGTTCTTCTTTTTAAATATCATGATGACTATTCTAGGTCTTTGGATTTCCATACAAACTTTAGATTTAACATCCTAACAACAATATGTATTTCTATTCATGAACATGAAATATATCTACATTTATTTGTATCTTCCTTAATTGATTTCATTAGAGCTTTGTAGTTTTCCTTATATGTATCTTATATATATTCTGCTAGAGTGAAACACATATTTTTTCAGTTTTATGGTGCTAATGTAAATAGATTGCACTTTTAATTTCAAGTTTTGATTGCTCATATCTATATATAGGAAAGTGACTGACTTTGTTTAATTCCTTGTGTTTTGCCACCTTGCTATAAATGATTTTTAGTTTCAGGAATTTTTGTTTAATTAAGACTTTCTATATTGACCGTCATGCTATCCATGAACAAGGAGAGTTTTATCTTCCTTTCTCAGATCTATACCTTTATTTGTCTCATCTTACTGCATTAGTGAAGGCTTTCAGTATTGTCTTAAATAAGAATAGGAGTTGGGAGCATTCTTACCTTATTTCTGATTTTGGGGACAGCATCTATTTCTCACCTTTAAAAGTGATATTACTTTTCTTAGCTTTAGGATTTTTTTTTATAGATGTTTTTTATTAGGTTTATACACTTCCTCTCCACTCTTAGTTTGCTGAGAGTTTTTATAAATGAGTGTTGGCAGAATTAATTTTAAAGAACATCAAAAAATTGTGGAATAATGAGTACTAGAATAGATAAAATTAAATTAACTAAAATGTGATTAAAATACCAGAGAGGGAGGAAGTCTTCATAACAAACTTTATCGTCGGGAGACATTTTCTCCCAAGTAGGGATTCGGTAAATCTATGAGTGGCAGGGAAATCAGATTTGTCTAGGAGGAAACTCTTTATTAAGCCAAAAAAAAAAGTCAAAAACTTCAAAGTTACTTGGGACTAGCTTGACAGCTTGGAAATTAGTCAATCCATAAAACAGCCTGAATTTACACTGGCACATTTTATAACTTCTAGGATGGCACATGGGCTGTTTGAACCAGGAAGAAAGAGGGAAATCACCCACAGTGTCACAATGCTTACCATACACATCTCTGATCCAGGGGGTAGTGGACTCAGGAAGTGCTGGCCACAGAAGCACAGTGGGTCTCTCCTTTAAGACATAAATCAGGTTGTGAAAGTGTGCAGGATGAAGCTAAAGAGTTAAACTCAAAATCTGTGAGGGATGGAATAGAGTCTTCTATAACCTGTTAGCTCTGAGGAATCATACCCACTGTGCAGTTAATCAAAAGACTAAGAGGAACCTACTCTTAAATGTGAACCCAGTAATCTCTCACAGAAGCAACACTTGCAGATAATAAATCCACTTTAGATTAAGTGCTAAAATCAAGAACCAGAAGATCCTATGAGTGAACAAAAACAAGTGGGCTATGGTTGGCATGAATTTCCAATTTTTATGACTTTTAGCCTCAGGCAGGCTGCTGACAGTGCTGTTTAGATGGCTAAATCTTCAAAAGAAAATGTGAAATCTTTCTAGCATGAAGAAGAAAGCACTACAACTACAGTACAGGGCTGAGACAACTACAGGGCTGAACAATGAGAGATAAATCCCAGAAAGGTTAGCAACAAAGGAAAACCTCCAATCTGTGTCTCAACAGTGTGTAAATATCTGGATCACCCTTGAGCCACATAGACATGGGACAGAAATGGAGCAGCTGAGGATTGGAGAACTGGACTTAGATTTGAGCCTCCCTGTAAAATGGCTTCTTGTTTGACTCGAATCAAGTAATGGCTTGTTAAAATTAAAAAAAAAAAAAAAATCCAACAACAAATGTTTGATATTTTGATGCTACTGACAACTTGTCTTTTAATATTTTTGACTTCAGTTAGGATGCTACCTTTGGTTATATTTTAAGTTTTGAAGGATAAATTATTGTGAAAAATTACATAACATTATTCTGAAATCAAGACATACACAAGAATAGTTAAAGCATTGTATAGTTTGCCACCATGTATTAAGCTACAAAAGATGTAAATTCAAATGAATATCACTTACACTGATGTATTTGTATGTTTAGAAGTTTTGTCACTATAGTATTAATATTTGTTTCTTTGGGCTATTTTGCTGCACTGGAGGCAATTTTGCCTGCCATTTCTTTAGGGACTGCCAACTTTCATTAGGAAAACACAGGAAGCACATTAAAATACAATCTGAGACATTGAGATGCATATAGCATTCAACTTCACATACAAACAAGTTCACTGTTTGAAGTATTGTATGCAGTCTGTGAAACAAACCCATGAATTTTTGTGATCTCTGTTTCACACAATTTTTGACCACTCTCAATATTATCTATCTATCCACCTACCTATACATATTATACAGTTACAAGGAGAGACTACCCATCATAAGGATCAATGAAGTGAATGGCACACTTAAAATTTACACAGCTTGTGATGAGAGCAATTTTCTACAAAATCATTTCTAGATCCATGTATTTAATTTTCTTTCCTCCTACTCTACCTGTATAGTTCCAGTTCCTGGTCCTATAGATTACATTTGCTTATGAAAGGTTGTTGTTGAATCACGACACCGGGATTCTTGGCCCCGGGAGGAGAAGAATTCAATCCGGGGCCAGAGACGAGGCTTGATCACTCAGAGCTTTTGGGTAATAAAGTTTTATTAAAGTATAAAGGAGATAGAGAAAGCTTCTGGCATAGGCATCAGAAGAGGGAAGAATGAGTGCCCCCCTGCTANTTGGCCCCGGGAGGAGAAGAATTCAATCCGGGGCCAGAGACGAGGCTTGATCACTCAGAGCTTTTGGGTAATAAAGTTTTATTAAAGTATAAAGGAGATAGAGAAAGCTTCTGGCATAGGCATCAGAAGAGGGAAGAATGAGTGCCCCCCTGCTAGTCTCCAGCTGGATGTTATATAGTCACTAGCAGTCTGTTAATGAAAGAAAGGAATGTCTTAAAACTCAGAATGGCACCAGGCCCCTCACACATAAGATGCATTTTGGGATAATCTTGGCACCAAATGGTTTATCTTGAGCCATAAAATGATTAACTTGAATCTTGAAGAAGGGCAGATCACCATACAAATAGTTTTGTTTACATAGATTAGAGGAACAATATCTGAGTATAATATACTGGTTTATCAAGTAGGTTCTGAGCCAAAAGGCAGAACTGACTTGAAGACAGAGTTTGGGGTAAATGCATAGTACATTAGCATAGCTTAAGATAAACATTTCTATAAGAAAAAGGCATTGGTTATCTCTAAGTTTGAGAATAGTTAACTTCAGGTGAAACCAGGTGTCAGGGCAACACAGAATTTTAAGAGAAACCTCCTTTTAAATTTGTATAGAGAAGGGAAAAATATCACTAGTTTGTTTCCTCCTGCTGCTTAAGAGAGATAAAAATATCTGACACTTGCAAGCTATTTCCTCCTTTTGGAGACCCTGGCCTTCCTGCCTGTTACCCTCTCACTTAGTTGCTCAGTAGTGTCCAAATCTTTATGACCCTTTGGTCTGTAGCCTGCCAGATTACTCTATCCAAGAGAATTTTTCAGGCAAGAATACTGGAGTAGGTTGCTATTTCCTCCTCCAGGAGATCTTTCTGAACCATGTTGGAATCCACATCTCCTGTCTCTTGCATTTCAAGCAGATTCTTTACCAGCTGAGCTATCTAGGAAAGATTGCATTTGCATAATGTAAATTTTGTTTGCATAATCTGTATTTCTTGGCCTCTTATCACAATGCTGGGTAAGTCAGCACCTTGGAGGACAGTTCCCAAAATGGAGATGGTTAGCCATTTATTGCAAATTCCAGAAAAAGTTCACTTTTCACGTTCATGCATTGGAAAAGGAAATGGCAACCCACTCCAGTACTCTTGCCTGGACAATCCCAGGGACGGGAGAGCCTGGTGGGGTGCCGTCTATGGGATCGCACAGAGTCGGACACGACTGAAGTGACTTAGCAGCAGCAGCAGCAGAATCAAAAGTGAAGGATTTCCTGCCTCAGTGCTTCCTCAGTGAGACCCAAAAAAGTTTCCATACTTAACCCAGTGTTACATAATATGAGAGAAAAAAGACAGATGATAAGGTAAAACACTAAGGTGTAGCAGCTTTTAACATCTGCATTTAAAATACTGGTTTGGCAAATTTTACAAAAATATATAGTTTATTTGCAAATACCCAGTGATCTTTCTGAGGTTTGAAAGAAGTCCATGCAAGTGAAAGACTGAAAATTTGAGTTTTATTAGCTTCATTGAAAATTCACTATTACATATTGTTTATGTAGCATGGTCAGAAATTTGTGAATTATTAGTTGAAATCCCTAATGAAGATATCAATAGAATAAAAAGTCCAGCACTTTTATACATATCTTGAAGTAGAGGCCAGGGACTTAGCAGAGTCAAAACATACATTTTTCCTCATTGATCTATGGAAAACAAAAAAATTAGAATTCTTAAAATTGCACCTGTTTGGAAATTATTAATCTGTGAATAGTAAAACTAAATTTACAGTATTTTCAAGTCTATTTTTATTTCAATCATTTTGAAGAGGAAGCAAATGATTCCTAAAATTGTTCCCCAAAAAACTCATTAATTAAAACTATCTTTAAATTTTATCCCCCTTCCCCTTTTTTTTTTTTTGACATTGGCTAAGGAAAATGTATAAGGTTACTTTGCTTAGTAACCAAGATTTCTCCTAAGCACTCTAACATCTATTCAACTAATGTCTTTTATATTTGTTTATACTTCAGCCAGATTTATGTGTACCATGTAAACTTATGTGTACCAGTAAATATGTGTACCGTGTATTTACCATCATCCATGTTCTTTTTTCCTTTCTAGAGTATTTTACTCTCCCCTGTGAATAACTCCTACCCTCAAGAACCAACACTTCAGTAAATCATTCTATCCATCCTCAAGATTCACATGATGTAATGAATCTTTTTTTTTTTTTTTAATGGCAAGGAGCTTATGTCTTTCACAAGAATTTCATCTTTCCTATTAGTTGCAAACTCATAAAGATAAAAGACTACATATTTTTATTTTTATATCTAGATAATTATTTGGCCCACAACAGACAAAATTATACTATGTGTATTAACAAAAATGACATTGCATTGTATTAAAATAAATAACTTGGACCCACAAAAATGACACAGTTATCAAGAAAAAGAACTAACTTTGACACTCTGTGTATCAGCTATGGGCCACCTTTGCTCTAGATCCCACGGAGTCTTCTCACTTTTCTCCTATTTCTCTAATTAGATGTCTTAGTTTACATATTTAAAGATTATCTTGTTATGAGAAAAACACACATAATGAACAATATTGTCTGCACTGTACACATTTATTTCCCTTTATTTTTATGTTTAGCCTCAGTAGAGTGACCTAATTTTTTTTTTTTTTTTGAGTCAGTACAAAATAACAAGATAAAGAACCCTTATTTATAGTAGTTACCTTGCACAGCATAAATGGAATGTGCCCTTACCTCATAAATCATTAAGTACCAAAGGAATGTGAGAGAATGATATACAAAGTCCATCATTAATAGAATAAGGGGAGTTGCAAGCAGGCTAAAGAGAACTCCTACAGAGTTAGATCTCAAAGATACCAGACAAAAAGTTATCCAAAGAGGCAGCATACTTAGAAAGAAAAATAACCATCTTGTTTGGCGTAATGGGACTATGGTCTGAGAGTTGATGGGGGCCTTCCTGGACAAACTTATCATGACAAAGGAGCTGAAAAAGTTAGGAAGAAAGAGAAATCCCTTGGATATACCATATTTGTAGGAAGCTGTCTGTTGCTGAGTATGATGAAAGAATGAATTGAGTAGTCCTATGTCAGAGGATATCTGAAGGCAGTGAATGATAAAGCTAACACAAACTCACACATATAGCTTGGATTATAAATAACTTCACTGAGAACTAAAGGAAATTTCTCTTATTCTTAGAAAATCATTTAAAAAACTTTACTAGCATGAAATTATTGAATTAAAAAAATAAATGGCCTGCTACAATTCTGTATCAGGTACTTTCGTCTTGTTTGCCTCTGTGTTCGTTTTTCAGCAGTTAGTGGCATGACCACTAGTATTTTGTTTTACCTATTAAGTGGTCCTTCTGACATTTAAACACCATCACTCCACTACTATTAAACATTTTTGTGAAAATTAAATAATTGTTGTAAATGCTTAGTACTCAACCTAAGAAAATTTTTAATATTTCTGTTAATTATTGCTAGTAGAAATAGTAGTATTATATCAATATAAGTCCACTTAATAATGTAAGTACTAAATAAGTTTAATTGATAAATATATTTCCTTAAATTATAAAATTGCAAGCATTTAAAATAAATCTCAGATTTGTATGTGGCAGGAATTATGAAAACTGTATTAGCCTATGATTGAGTTATGAGAAAGTAATCATTAAGTAAATTGAAAAATTAAGTAAGCCACTTACTTTATTCAAATGACTCAAGCTAAAATATTTAACTCATTATGCTTGATTTTAAATTTTTTTAGATTGCTAGCT
Source organism: Cephalophus harveyi (assembly GCA_006410635.1). Lineage (NCBI taxonomy): Eukaryota > Metazoa > Chordata > Mammalia > Artiodactyla > Bovidae > Cephalophus > Cephalophus harveyi. The sequence continues at coordinate 20,132 of SJYT01065459.1, read as the reverse complement.
GACTTTTGTTCACCACTTGCCCCATTTTGAAACAAAATGTAACAATTTATAGATTATTCTTTTGTATTTTTGTACTTTCATTAGCAGAGGTGTTAGAACCAATTAGATTTAATTTTTTGTTTTTTAATTCTCAACAAGGAATTGATATTTTCAAACTGTGGTGCTGGAGAAGACTTTTGACTGGGTTGATTTAAGGAAATCAACCCTGAATATTCATTGGAAGGACTGATGCTGAAGCTGAAGTTCCAATACTCTGGCCACCTGATGTGAAAAACCAACTCATTGTAAAAGGCCCTGATGTTGGGAAACATCCAGGGCAGGAGGAGAAGGGGATGACAAAGGATGAGATAGCTGGATAGCATCATCAACTCAATGGACGTGAGTTTGAGCAAACTCTGGGAGTGAGTCAAGGACAGAGAAGCCCTGCATGTTGCAGTCCATGGAGTTGCAAAGACTGAGTGACTGAACAACAACAAAGAAATATTTACGTTTTATAGATCAATCACTTAATTCTAACCATGTTCAGACATTTTAGAGATATATCCTCACTTGGAAAAATACAACTGAATAAGAAAGAACATCTGATGTAGGTAATACCTACTATGTCAATACTGACAGCATTTGCTGAGCTTAGTAGGTGACCCTTTCAGGAAACAAAGTACAAGGCAATTCTTTCATATCCTACTAAATGCAAACTTGGTTTTCATCCTTTGGAATAGTGGAAGTGAAAATTGTCTTTACATTTACAATAGGTTCTTGTTTGCTGGAGAAATAATACTACAGCAGAGCCAATTGTAAATGCACAATGAAAAGCATTTTGAAGATAAGCAAAATTCTACTATGCTTGAAATGTTTGAAATGTGTTCAGTATGAGAACATGTGTTAACAAGTGTGTAGATGATGACTGACATTAAATTAATAGTTCTCACACATAATGGAAAGCAAATAAGGTACAGTAAATGAGCTTGTTTCCAGTTAAAATGTTAGGGGAAATGCATATAGATTCAGTAGGTCAGTACAGGGTGTGTATGTGTGTGTATGGGTAGTGATGTTTCCTAACATAAAGCTCTGGAAAATTTAATCAGTACACAGGGGATGGCATGAAGGAATTCATAATCTAAAATAAAGGTTGCCTTCTAATAATGAAATTTGCACAAATGGGCACTGAGGAAATGAGATTAGTAAATCTCTCTAAAATAACTAAAACTAAATGATTATCTATAAATTACTGACTAAAATGGATTTTGATAACCTTATTCTAATCAAGGTTCTTAGAGTATAGTTCTTATCACAGGATCATTTTAGTAACTTAGTCAAGTATATTTTATCTGTATGTGCTATATATTTCTTGTCTGCTTCATCAAACTCACTCTCCAAGCCTCTCTCCCATACTTTGTGCTGAGAGAGACTGATTTTAGGAAGTGAATCAAAAAAATGCAGAACTCTCTGCTCTTGACATCTGATACATCTAACAAGAGGTATAAACAAGAAGTCAGCAAAGAGAGTGGAGTTATTCTTGGGATATTTCCTCTAAATCCATCATCCTTGCAAATTTGCTGCAGAGTGGCTGTTTTGAGTTTTTGTTGTTGTTGTTTTAATGAAAGCTATAACTAATCTTCCCAAATTCTGATAACTTTAGGCATAGGAGTGGATTCCCTTATTGCAAGCTTAAGCTCCTTTACTATTCATTATTGGCTTTCTCTTACCCACATCTGTACCATTTAAAAAATTTCCTTTATTAAATTATGCTCAAAGTGCAAAGTGTCATTTACTTCTTGATGAATATGCTAAAAAAAGAAAGAAAAGGAAAAAAAAAAAAGCTTTACCTTGTCAGGGAACTAAAATTTCACATGCCATGAGGCATGGTCAGAAAAAAAAAAAAAAATTGTTTGTATGAATGAAATAAATATTTACAAGATCTAAGCTTAAAATTGCTGAAGAAAAGAATAACTGGGTCAATAGATGTCTCCTTCTCTTTAGGTGATGTTTCTTGTCAATTGCTTAAGACAGTCCAGTCATATTTCCCTAGAGGATAGCTTTATCGAGTGATCACTGTTGGCATTGGTAATGTCACTGAATAGTTTGCTAGTGTTTATTCTTATTGAGTACAACTCATATTAATATAAGTGCCAATGTCGGTTTGTAATTACAGAGTATAACACATAAAACAGCGTTAAAAGTTTTCAGGTTCTGCATGATTATATCCTGTGCATTATTCCCTGAGAGTTGGCTTAGTGTGATTTGATACTCTTGGCTCTAAAGAATTCTTAGTCCACAGTCCAGAGAGGAGTCCTGGACTTAAATAGTTAATAATCAAACCTTATTAGTTATGTTTTAACTCAACTTATGTCACCCTACAAAAGACCAACTAGACAGACATGTTCCCTTGGTGTCATGTCTTTGAACTCTAATTGCCTTCGAACTAAAAAAATGTTTAAACATTGATTATTTTCCAAAATTTCTTTTTCTGTAAAGATAGCCACCTAACTTTCCATAGCAAAGGTAACATTGGTTTATGCAAGCAAGTCAGCTTCTGCAGTTGTGCTGACTTAAATAAATAACTAGACTGAAAAATAAGCAACAAAAGTAGAGTTACCATATGATCCTGCAATTCTGCTCCTGTGCATATATCCTAAAAAAACTACAATTTAAAAAGACACATGTACCCCAAGTTTCACTGCAGCTCTGTTTACAAAAGCCAAGACATGGAAGCAACCTAAGTGTCCATGAACAGATGAATGGATGAAGAGGATATAATATTACTCAGCCATAAAAAAGGATGAAATAATGCCATTTGCATAAACATGGGCAGACCTAGAGATTATAATAATAAATGAAATAAGTTAGAAAGAGAAGATCATTATATGATGTCATTTATAAGTAGAAACTAAAATAAGGCACAAATGAACTTAGATGTGGAGAATAGACTTGTGGATACAAAAGAGAAAGGGGAAGAGAGATAAATTAGGAGTTTGGAATTAATATATAAACTATTTTATATAAAATAAATAAGGTCCCACTGTACACCACAGGTAACTATATTCAATGTCCGATAATAAACTATATGAAAAAGAATATATATTTATGTGTGTGTGTGTGTATGTATCTGAATCATTTTGTTGTAAACCAAAAACTAAAACAATATTACAAATTAAATACAGTTCAATAAAAATAGTAAAATAAAAGAATAATATATTTCCAATAAAGAGTATAATTTTTGTTCAGTAACAAATATAAATGTTAAGAAGTACCATTAGCAAGTATTCATTATAAAGTTAAAAGAATACCAATGTAAAGAGAGGTCAGGGCTCATTCTATTAGCATTGTACTTTTTCCTCAAAATCAATATATCGGTATGGTATCTATGAGTAATGTGTGGTTGATCCTGCCCTAAACTATGGGCATTTCTGTGGACTAGATAAGGAAGATGGCTAAAACAAGATTCTTTTTTTCTTTGATTTTAATAAAATGATTAAGTACTTCTTATGTTACATGCGTACATAGGCCAGAAACATGTTGAAAGCACAAAGATAGCCAAGATATTTTAATCCAAGAGGCAAAAATCTAATAATCATTACTGTAAAAGTAGATGGAGTCTTAAGGGTATTATTACTTTCTATCTACTGACTGCTCCTGTATCTGTTTTACGAGTATAATCCAAGTATGATGATACAATGAAGTATCCTTGACATGAGATTTCTTGGGAATTCCTTACACAAAAAAAAAAAAAAAAAATGAAGCTGTTTCTTTGAAGAAAGTAGCAGAAAGGTCCATAACATCACAAAAACTGTGTTCCTGAGATACTAACAGATTTTAAGCATGTACTCAGGCATTAAATAATGATTTAACTTACAGTTAATGTCTTACAAATAAATAAATAAGGGGTGCTTAAAAGCATATAAATGGGAATTAAAAGTATTGAGCAGAGTTCTCTGTGCTATACAGTAGGTCATATGTATGTAATATATATGTTCTATGTAGCATGTGTGAGAGAGGGAAATGGCAACCCATTCTGGAATTCTTGTCTGGAGAATCCCATGAACAGAGGAGCCTGGTGGGCTGCTGTCCATGGGGTCGCACAGAATGGGACATGACAGAAGGCAGAAGCAGCAGCATGTAGCATGTGTGCTCAGCTGTGTCCTACTCTTTGCAATCCCAGACCTCTGTCCAAGGAATTTTCCAGGCAAGAATACTGGAGTTACTATTTCCTTCTTCAGGGGATATTCCCAACCCAGTATTTGAACCCATGTCTCCTGCATTGGCAGCTGGATTCTTTACCACAGTCCCACCTGGAAAGCCCTATGATCTTTGTCGGTTCAGTTCAGTCACTCAGGCATGTCCGACTCTTTGTGATCCCACGTACTGCAGCACGCCAGACCTCCCTGTCCATCACCAACTGCTGGAGTTCACTCAAACTCACGTCCATCGAGTCGGTGATGCCATCCAGCCATCTCATCCTCTGTTGTCCCCTTCTCCTGCTCCCAATCCCTCCCAGAATCAGTCTTTTTCAATGAGTCTACTCTTCGCATGAGGTTGCCAGAGTCCTGGAGTTTCAGCTTCAGCATCATTCCTTCCACAGAACACCCAGAACTGATCTTTAGAATGGACTGGTTGGATCTCCTTGCAGTCCAAGGACTCTCAGGAGTCTTCTCCAACACCACAGTTCAAAAGCATCAATTCTTCGGCGCTCAGCTTTCTTCACAGTCCAACTCTCACGTCCATACATGACTACTGGAAAAACCATAGCCTTGACTAGACAGACCTTAGTCGGCAAAGTAATGTCTCTGCTTTTCAATATGCTATCTAGGTTGGTCATAACTTTCCTTCCAAGGAGTAAGTGTCTTTTAATTTCATGGCTGCAATCACCATCTGCAGTGATTTTGGAGCCCAAAATATAAAGTCTGACACTGTTTCCACTGTTTCCCCATCTATTTCCCATGAAGTGATGGGACCAGATGCCATGATCTTCGTTTTCTGAAAAATGATCTTTATAGTAGTGTGCATATGGTAATTTCAACCTAATTCATCCCACATCTTCCCTTACCTCCCAGTAACCATAAGTCTGTTTTCTAAATCAGTGAATCTATTTCTATTTTGTAAATAAGTTCATTTGTACCATTTTTAAGATTCCACATGTAAGCAATATCCTATCATATTTGTCTTTCTCTGTCTGACTTCACTCAGTATGGCAATCTTTAGGTCCATCCATGTCACTGCAAATGGCATTATTTAATTCTTTTCTGTGGCTGAATAATATCCCACAGTATATATGTACCACATCTTCTTTATCCTTTCCTCTGTTGATGGATATTTAGGTTGCTTCCATATCCTGACAATCGTAAATAAAGCTTAAATGAACATTGGAGTGCATATATCTTTTCAAATTATGATTTTCTCTGGGTATGTGCCTGGGAGTGAAATTTCTGGGTCATATAATAGCTCTATTTCTCATTTTTTTAAGGAACCTCCATACTGTTCTCCATAGTGGCTGCACCAATTTACGTTTCTACTAACAATGATAGAAGGTTCCTTTTCTTCACATCCTCTTCAGCATTTGTTGTTTACAGATTTTTTAAAATGATTATCATTCTGATCCATGTAAGGTGATACCTCATTATAGTATTGATTTGCATTTATCTAAAAATTAGTGATGTTACACATATTTTCATGTGCTTTATAGCCATCTATATATCTTCTTTGGAAAAATGTCAAAATGATCTTCAGTCCATTTTTTGATTGGGTTATTTGTGTGTGTGTGTGTTATTGATCTTCAAAGCTGTTTGTATACTTTAGAGATTAACCCCTTGTCAGTTGCTTCATTTGCAATATTTTCTCCCATTCTGATGGTTTTCTTTTCATTTGGTTTGTGGTTTCTTTGGCTGTGCATAATGGCCTTTATGAGAAAAGAATCTTAAATAGGTGGTTATATGTATATGTATAACAGATTCATTTTGCTGTACACCCGAATCTAACACAACATTTTAAAATCAAATTGAAAAATAGTAATAATACCTACCATTCCCCAACTATCATGGGCCAAGTTCTTTAGATATATGATCCCTAAACCATTCAACAAAGAGTATGGTATTTTTAACTCACTTTACTTGTCAAGAACCTGAAATTCAGAAGTTTTGAGCAGCTAAATTTCAAGTTACAAAGAAAGAAAAAGCTATGAAACTCAAGTTTTTCCAACATATCACACGCAATTCATGTGGCTATTACTCATAAAACTAAGCTACTAAGCATCAAACAATAGCCACTGGTAGACATGGCAGGAAATACTTCAAGAGATCATTCAATTCTTTCTGAAATGACAGCTTGTAATTTCTAAAACATCCTTTCTAGTGAAACTTGGGTGAAGCCAAAAACAGAGCAAGTGATTGAACCCTGCCTAGAATTCAATGAAGTACTTTGCACCTAGTAAAAAGAACTGGAGCTACCTCACTGGGATCCTCATTGGGCTTCCCAGGTGACGATAGTAGTAAAGAACCTGCCTGCCAATGCAGGAGACTTAAGAGATGCCCGTTCAATTCCTAGGTCAGGAAGATCCCCTGCAGAAGGAAATGGCAACCCACTCCAGTATCCTTGCCTGGAGAAACCCATGGACAGAGGAGGCTGGCAGACTACAGTCCATAGGGTTGCAAAGAGTCAGACACCACTGAAATGAGTTAGCACACAGCACACTGGAATCCAGCACTAAAAAGAAGGTGTCTGGCTCCTGAACCAGGCATTGCCAACATCAGTTTAATCTAGGCTCAAGTTCTCATTAAGACAAGATAAACCCTGTGCTTCCTCCCATGACTTTCAAATTCATGAGATACTTCTTCTAGTCAGAATGATAGCACATTAAGAAAAATGGAATTTTTGTACAGTATTATTTCTTTGAAACAATTATATAGAATCTAAAAATGAAATTGGAAATTGGGACAAAAATATGGTAAAACATTTCACAGTTTCTGCTTGATCTTTATAGTATCAAATACTGTAGCTGGGTAAAAAGTTAAATAAAAATTTCACTTACCTAATTTTTTTTAAAAATGGAAAAATTAGAGTCAGTATGAGAATTGAAGAAACTAGTCTAGAAAAGAGAGTAAAGTAAGACTGAAATGATGAAAAAATAACAAACATGAAATGATAAAGGTAACAATGAAACGATAAAGGTAACAATGAAACATACTATAAGCAATGAAAGCAAGATGTTTGACATTTAGGAGAAATAGAAGATAAATTGTTGGGAAGTTCTGAACTCTATTAAGCACTCAAAATAATGACTTCACACCATAAGCCTCTGTCTTGCAAAGGTGCATGTGTGCTAAGTCCCTTCAGTTGTGTACAGCTCTGTGCAACACTGTGGACTGTACACTATGAGGCTCTTCTGTCCGTGGGATTACTTAAGCAAGAATACTGAAGTAATTTGTCATGATCTCCTCCAAGGGATTTTCCCAACCCAGGGGTTGAACCAAGATCTCTATGTCTCCTGCATTGGCAGGCAAGTTCTTTAATACTAGTGACACCTTGGAAGCCCTAATTCATTTTTTAATCTTCATTTTTAATTGATTCATAGCTTTTTATGAGATATACAATTTTTAAAATATGTTAATTATCTCACAGAATTGTGATTTCCCAAAGAAATACCTAAAGAAAAAAAAATCTTATCACATCTGCTATGGTAATAAAAAAAATTCTAATATAAAATAATTTTCCTGTACTTTAAAAGTTCTCTCCTAGGCACTCAAGCTTATTTGCAAATGAATCTTTTATAGTGGTCTCCAAGGACTCTTCCTTTCTGCAGCATTTTGTCTTTCACAGGTGAGAAACTTCAAGTGCCCACAGTAATTTTATTTGATCCTGTACTATCCTTTCAAAGCATGTGCAAAAACCTAAAGAGCCATGATATTCATCACTCAGCAAGATTTTTATGTCTGTAACACTGAAAGAAAGCTGCAAATTTGATTTGAGATTACTTTATAGAGTCCTAGGAGAACTGAGTTATTAGTCAGCATCATGACTAACATAAGCTCTTTTAATCTCTATTACATTGATTATCTCTCTTCTGACGTCAATGAATTTCATTTAAAGTCATGCCCATATTCTCAAACCTTTCCTTCCTCTACTTGACAAATAAGAAAAATAATGGTTAATGAAAGCAGCATCTGTATATAGAGCAGAAGGGACTATATCTAAAATGTGATATCAGAACTCTACATTACTCTATGATAATATAGGTAAAATTCTGTTTGGATAGAAGTTATAATAACAATAAACTATAATAATTTTTCATGAAAGTGATAATACTCATCATTACTGTTGTTTATATAATTTTGCATCAGATTTCACTAAAAAGATAAGAATCCAAGAATCACTGAGCCCAATTCTTTTATATTTCACCTGCAGTACCTATAAAAGTATATTCTTTCCCTTTCTGATATTTCAAGGCTATCAATAGCATTGTCTTTCTAGAAAATGACATTTACTAATGTAAGCTTGTGGCTTTGTTAATTAAAGAGTAGATAATAGGCCAGTTTCATGAAAAGATTTGTAGGTATTATTTTAAAAAGAATAGAAAAATATTGCATTTATTATACCTAAATAATACTATTTCTGACATAGTTTAGTTGTACATTTCATATATCCAATTAATACTCTTTTGTAAAGTCAATTAATATGTATCATTCTTACATAAATTTTATTAAATATTTTCCTGAAAATTTATTAGCATATAAACATGAATGATTATTTTAGTAAGATAATTTTCTTTAATTCTAAAAGGTTTTGGAAATAGATAAGCAAATAACTGGTCTATTTCTGTTTCTTTCATAATAATACAACAATGAGCTATAGATAAAAAGTATAAATTTTTTATATACACTATTAATAAAAGTTTTACAAGTTATTTAGTCTGTTTAGCCATAGGTAATTGAGAGTCCCTTGGACTCCATTCTAAAGGAGATCAGTCCTGGGTGTTCTTTGGAAGGACTGATGCTAAAACTGAAACTCCAATACTTTGGCCACCTCATGCGGAGAGTTGACTCATTGGAAAAGACTCTGATGCTGGGAGGGATTGGGGGCAGGAGGAGAAGGGGACGGCAGAGGATGAGATGGCTTGATGGCATCACCGACTCGATGAACGTGAATTTGAGTGAACTCCAGCAGTTGGTGATGGGCAGGGAGGTCTGGTGTGCTGCAATTCATGGGGTCGCAAAGAGTCAGACATGACTGAGTGACTGAACTGAACTGAATTGATTCTTGTTCTTCCTGTCTTGAATTATGCAATCTGTTTTCATGAAGCTTGTTTCTGGACTAAAATATTCTGAGAACACCGTCTTTTAATATTGTCTGAAAGAAACCAGTTCATGGTGATAGTCTCTCAGACTGGGAAGCTGGTGTGAATGGTAGAGTCCTGGGGAGGAGATATAAGTAATCTTAAAAAGTACAGGTTGAAGAATTGGTGATGAAATATTGTGATGTTTCAACCTACTTTCAAGTAGCACAGTAACAGCAAAATACCTCTGCTGTATTTATACAATGATAAGAAAACAATATATCAAATGCATATCATTGTAATTAATTATAACTGAAACTAGGAAATTAGTATAGTAGTATTTTTGCTATTATTCCTCAATTTTTTTCTACTTAAGAAAATTTTCATAATAAAACACTGGGTAAATAATTAGAAGATAATATAAAACTAAAGTTGAACATTTCATCTAAATACTATTGGAGATACTTTAAATCATGCAAATATTTTATTTGTTTGCAATAAGTTTGTATACTATATACTGTGTATAAAGAAGCTGGAGAATGTTGACTTAGACTAAGAGAAGAGTATAAGAATGTAAATATAAACTCTGTGTATTCAGATTGTTGCCCTTTTAAAGAACAGGATATAAAAGTTCTGCAGCAACAGAGAATACTTCCAGAGTTATACATCTTTCTCTTTGATGTTGAGAATTTATGCTATCAAAATAATTTAAGATTTTCTTGTGTGGTTAAAGGACTAAAGAAAATAGAGGAGTCTTTTTTAAAGGTTATAAGTGTGAGGATCAGTTCAGTTCAGTTCAGTCGCTCAATCATGTCCAGCTCTTTGCAACCCCCATGGACTTCAGCATGCCAGGCTTCCCTGTCCATTACCTACTCCCAGAGCTTACTCAAACTCATGTCCATCAAGTTAGTGATGCCATCCAACCATCTTATCCTGTCATCCGCTTCTCCTCCCACCTTTAATCTTTCCCAGTATCAGGGTCGTTTCCAATGAGTCAGGTCTTCACGTCAGGTGGCCAAAGTATTGGAGCTTCAGCTTCAGCATCAGTCCTTCCAATGAATATTCAGGACTGATTTCCTTTAGGATTGATTGGTTGGACCTCTTTGCAGTCCAAGGGACTCTCAAGAGTCTTCTTCAAGTACACAGTTCAAAAGCATTGATTCTTTGATGCTCAGCATTCTTTATAGTCCAACTCTCACATCCGTACTTGACTACTGGAAAGACCACAGCTTTGACCAGACAGACCTTTGTTGGCAAAGTAATGTCTCTGTTTTTTTAAATGCTGTCTAGGTTGGTTAAAGTTTTTCTTCCAAGGAGCAAGCATCTTTTAATTTCATGGCTGCGGTCACCATCTGCAGTGATTTTGGAGCCCAAGAAAATAAAGTCTCTCACTGTTTCTGTCGTTTCCCCCTCTACTTGCCATGAAGTGACATGTGAGGATGAGAAGATTTAAATATCAACTTTTAAGTGTAAATAGTATATAAGTAATTTAGCTTAGTGTATGCATATATATAATTAATATTATATTTTTGAGATAAAGACAGAGTAAAATACAAAGAAAAAACATTCAGGAGTAAATTTTGCTGAAAGAAAATGCTAAGAGTACAGGTATCCATACTTGTACTATACTTGTATGTATGTCATGTAAAAAAGAGTTGTTGAGTTAGCTAATGACTTCTCACTGTGCCAATAGAATGTGTCTGGCAGGAAAATGAATCAGTAGTTTAAGAAGAAAATACTAGAGAGATGAGTTCACCTGCTAGCTGTAAACCAGTTGTTTCTTTCTATCATGTGAGATACAAAAGATGTATTTTAATGCTAGGAGTTCATAATACATCTGTTTGTATGGAATGCTTTTATCTTGCATGAAATTCAATAAATATTTAGATTTCTGAACCACACAAAGTTAGACTTTCTGTAGTACTGGACTCAAATTCTAAAGTGAATTTCAATTGTTACTACTTATAGTTTAATTTTTAACAAATGGAAATTATTGCTTTCCATTATATTAGGATTCAGATATTTGGTACATTTCTTCTTCAGTTTCATTTGACACAAAATTTCAATATATATTTTTTCTCTGGGTCGCACAGATAATTTATTATGTAGAGATAACAACTTTATTATATAAAAGCATGTAGCCAAACAAGATAAAGCAATTTTTTGGCTTCTACACTCACACCCATTCACTAACAGTAAACTAGTAAAAACAGCTAACATTTGGGTCTTATACTTCCAGGCATTTTATGTGTATGTGGGTATGGATGTATTTATTTATATATAATATGTATACGTAATGTTTACTACAACACACTTTATTATGTTATGTAATATATTAAAAAAAGCAATGTTATTCGATAAGAATTTTCCTTTTAGTAATATTTCCTGTGTCTCTTTTCATATCCATGGATTAAAATCTATCTTACTCTTTTTAAAAGCTTCATGGAGCAGGACTTTATTTCCTTTTGAAATTTGCTGTAATACTCGGAATCACTGGTTATTCACCTTGTGACTGAGCATTGCCACATAAGCTTTCAGTCTGTGTTTGGTATGCTGTTAACTGTTTTGGTAGCCTTATTTTACCTAAAACTGTGAATGAAAAATGATCAGTGGAAATGTGCCATAAAAGTAATGTTTTCATGTCAAGTGAAGCCTCTGTGATGATCATGACAGACAAATACAGCTTCCATAAAAATTCAATAAATAATTTAAAAGGCAGGACAGTTTACACATGTCATGCCACTTGTAAATCCAAACATGACAAACTTGAAAAAAACACTGGCATAGTATCAATATCATAGATAAACTTCTATTGGAAATTTGGTTTCAGCACATCATTTACAATACTGAACTGATGAAACAATTAAAGTTTAATTGATTAAATTATAGTTATATAGATAATTAATATAACTTGCCAGGTGGCACAGTGGTGAAGAATCTACCAGCCAATGCAGGAGATCTTGGGAATGTGGGTTCAAATCCTGGGTTGGGAAGATCCCCTGGAGAAGGAAATGTATTTTTGCCTGGAAATTCCATGAACAGAGGATCCTGGCAGGCTACAGCCCATGGAATCACAAAGAATAGGACACAACTGGGCACACATACTATACCACACATACATATAGTAATTAACTTGTAAATATGTTTTGTTTTTATATCTGCATAAATGCTATTAAAGTTTATATATAAAATACTATTATATTTAATATTTTAATAAAAATCTTTATAAGATGAGTAGTTCACAATAATTTGACTATTTCTTTAAGAGGCCATACCTTATTCAACTTTAAAAGACACTGACATAGAAAACAGCCTCAACACATATTATGTGATATCTACTTCCTGTTTGCTGGACATTTTATTTTGAAGAATATGCTATATTTAAACATATTTAATGTCAAAAGTAAAAATGAAGGCATAGCTGGACTTTTCAATGAAGCAAAAAGTAAAAGAGCTAAACAGAGGAAGAATTTTCCAATGTCATTGATGATCCACTTGAAAATATAGAATATAAAATTCATTAGGAATTTTATAACTATGACAGCATTGTTTATTCATTATGATTATGCCAATGCAGAATATTATGGCTTCTCAATATATATATGCTTAAAATATAGAGATGAATACATATATAAGTAACTAATGTATTGTTTCCTATTGAATACAAATGGATAGTTTTGCTTGCATAAAATTTACATTTTGATGATGAGCAATTTGAGAAGATATATGAGCAATTTGTCTTAAAATTAAAACATTAATTTCTTGAGAAAAATCTGCCTAAACTTTATAGAGAAAAATCTTTAAAGCATTTAATTACATACTTTTGAACAAACAGAAATTAATCATTTGCATTGACATAAAAATTTAGGAGAAAGACAAGTGTTCCAGAATGGCAGAGAATAGCCCTCTAAAAATTTACATCTCTATAAAAAATATGAAAGATTTTGGGTCAGCCAATCAAAAAATGGGCCAAAGAACTAAACATACATTTCTCCAAAGAAGACATACTGATGGCTAACAAACACATGAAAAGATGCTCATCATCACTCATTATCAGAAAAATGCAAATCAAGACAACAATGAAGTACCATCTCATGCCAGTCAGAATGGCTGCTATCAAAAAGCCTACAAACAATAATTGCTGGAGAAGATGTGGAGAAAAGGGAACCCTCTTACACTGTTGGTGGGAATGCAAACTAGTACAGCCACTATGGAGAGCAGTGTGGAGATTCCTTAAAAAACTAGAAATAGAACTGCCATACGACCCAGCAATCCCACTGCTGGGCATACACACCAAGGAAACCAGAATGGAAAGAGACACATGTACCTCAATTTTCATTGCAGCACTGTTTATAATAGCCAGGATGTGGAAGCAACCTAGATGTCCATCAGCAGACGAATGGATAGGATAAATAGAACTGCCTTATGACCCAGCAATCCCACTGCTGGGCATACACACCAAGGAAACCAGAATGGAAAGAGACACGTGTACCTCAATTTTCATTGCAGCACTGTTTATAATAGCCAGGATGTGGAAGCAACCTAGATGTCCATCAGCAGACGAATGGATAGGAAAGCTATGGTACATATACAGAATGGAATATTATTCAGCTATTATAAAGAATGCATTTGAATCAGTTCTAGTGAGGTGATGAAATTGGAGCCTATTATACAAAGTGAAGTAAGTCAGAGAGAAAAACACCAACACACCATATATACTGCATATATATGGATTGAAAATGATGGTAAAGATGACCCTATATATGAGACAGCAAAAGAGACACAGATATGAATAAAAAATTTTTGGACTCTGTGAGAGAAGGTGAGGGTGGGATGAGTTTGAGAGAATGACATTGAAACATGAATATTACAATATTATGTAATATTACATAATATTCGATGCTTGAAACAAGGCACTCAAAGCCAGTGCACTGGGACAACCCTGAGGGATGGTATGGGGAGGGAGGTGGGGTGTGTCCAGGATAGGGGACACATGTACACCCATGGCAGATTCATGTCAATGTATGGCAAAACCCACTACATATTGTAAAGTAATTAGCCTCCAATTAAAATAAATTAATTAATTAAAAATAAAATAAAACAAAGAAACAAAAGATTTTGCTTCAAAATAATCTTCTCAGGGTCTGGATTTAACCAAAGTCCTACAACAGCCTAAGTAGTGGTTATTCAGTAATGACAGCTAAATCTTTATAGGAATAGCTGATTTGGGGATATTTCAACTTATCATCTTCCCATCTCCTCTCCCCAAGTCCATAGTAGCCTTTCTAATGACAACTTCACAATCATGAAAGCTGTGAAAACTAGCAATCTAGTAGCCATTGGACGGGTCAGGCCTTGTATATAGTTGATCAAGAAGCCCTATTCCTGGAGAATTGCCACTTTTGACACTGATGGAAAGTTCCTGAAAAAAATCCCATTCCTAGGCCTGATTGAATCTGAACTAGATCAATGAAAAAAGTCTCTCCCTCAAGCAGTTGTTGAAAAACTTAGTGATAATTACTTAACATCATAGCAGGCTAAAGCAATGATAACAACTGGGAAAAACAAGAGAAAAGTAAAACATTGTGAGGAAGATATGAGAAATAAGATATCCATAGTAGTTTTAAAAAGCTTCTCATTATCCTAGGGATTGAAAAGACCATGTGCTTGTGCAGGGCTGTGTATATGACAAGAAAATCTCAAAGAAACATTGTCACTTGTGGCTGACTGAAACTCTATGCTAGCAGAAGGTAAAGTCAAAGCAGAGTTGCAAACTGCCACCATGATCTCAGATCAGAAATGTTGCATCTTGACCAAATCCATTGATTCCAGGTATAAATGAATCTCTGTCCAATCACTACCTAACCTTTAAGCTAAATGAGCAGAGACTTCAGTAGTCAAACATGTCAGGGAAAAGAGACTTTATGAAATCAGTTCAGGAAAATTACTAAATAGCAAAAAAAATCCCCCATAATTAGTACCATCAGCAAAATATAAAGAAGCAGGAAGTCTGATATACACACTTGTCAATTACTTTATCTAAGACAGTCAGTTTTCAACAAAAAATTTTTTTCAGTAAATTATTAAATCGTGGCATTACGCTCTGTATCAAGTAAACAAAACAGTCAACAGCAGCTCCCTAAGGAAGAATGGGATGGGGGAGGCTTCCCAGGTGATGCTAGTGGTAAAGAACCCACCTGCCAATGCTGGAGATGTCAGAAATGCAGGCTCAATCCTTGGGTCAGGAAGATCCCCTGGAGTAGGGTATGCCAAGCCACTCCAGTATTCCTGCCTGGAGAATTCCATGGACAGAGGAGCCTGGTGAGCTATGGTCCATAGGGTTTCAAAGAGTTGGACACAACTGAAGTGACTTGCCATGCATACAAGGAAGAACAGATGCTGGCCATATTAGATAAATATTTTAAATTGTATTCAAAGAAAAAACAGGAATCTTGTTTAGAGGATTAAAGAAAAGTATGGATTGATATATCACAAGATGCAGACTATCGAAAAAGAGAAAAAAATAACCCAGAAAGGAAACAAAAAGAAATTCTGGGATTGAGAAGTATATTGTTAGAAATCCTTACAAAATTCTTTGAAATTTATTCTCACATTGTGAAGGTATCCAGAAGTGGGGCCTTTGAAAATTGTCTATGGCATGAGAATGGAGCCCTCATGAACAGGATTGTTCACAATTTATAAAAGAGGCTCCAGAGAACTCTTTTATTCCTTCCTCCAGGTGAAAACATGAGATGATGACTTCTATCTATGAACCAGGTAACATGTCCTCACCTAAAATAAAGTTACCAGCACTTTGAGCTCAAACTTCCAAGCCTCTAGAATTGTGAGAAATGAGTGTTTATTGGTTATGAGCTACACAGTTCATGATAAATTTGGCATCGTAGCCCAGACTAAGACATAGTAACTGATATTTTAAATAAGCACAAGAGAAGTTCAAATCTCTAACTCAAGAGAAGATTTGAGTTGACTTAAGAAAAAATAAGCATACTTGAAAATAGGTCAATAGAGATTATCCAGTCTTAGAAGCAAGAGAGAAAAAAACAATGAAGAAAAAGTGGAGATAGTCCCAGATGTCTGGGGGACACCATGTTGTTTACTAATGTGCAGACAATGATAGTGACAGAAGGACAGCAGAGAGAAAAGGCAGAAAGTATATTTGATGAAACAATACAGTGTAATTCCCCTATATACACACCCTCAACCTTTGAGCTTTCAAAGATGTGAATGTGTGTTCTCATGTCCAACCATGTAGGTTGCTTCATGGGCCTGGCATGCATTGTCACATGTGTGTATCTTCTATAAGCAATTGTGCTTTTGTGTACTTTACTGTAAAGTACTATAGAGTACAGTAGTACAATGTCTTTATTTCAAGCCCAGGATTCCTGGAAGTCAGCATAAAAACAGTGACAACATAGCTGGTACTGCCAAGAAGTGCCAAGACAAGACAAAGAAGTGATAGAATTGAAGAGATTCACAATGCAGGAATGGCAAGGTGATTTTCTTTATTTAAGGAGGCACAGTTAGTTTTTGAGGAATAGGGCCTGAATGTAGAATGGTATACAAAGGTTTCAGTAGTCATTCAGAATGCAACCCAGTGCTATCACGTTATCTATGATAAAAAAAAAAAAAAAAAAGAGCTACAACAAAAAACATCGCTGGATCATTTTTTCAAGCGGATAGATAGAATTGAATCAAGGAACCAGAAACTGTGCAATCAGTGTTAGATGAGAGTGAAATTGCAGCTTGCCCTCTGTCTCCTATTGTTGATCCTTCAGCTCTACCATCTCTCACCTTCTCTCCTGCCTCCAGTCAGAAACTCTTCTTGTCTGTTCACTTGATGGCAGCCTCTGTATGCCAGCTGTACTATTCAAGGTACTCTACATAAGATTAACAATATTTTACTTGTTATTTGTGTTTATGTATTATTTGTTTGAAAAATATTATAAATCTATTTGCAGTTCAGTACTGTATAGCTGATTGAGTACCTAGTTGGGTACCTAATTTTGTTGGACTTACAAACTGGATTTATGGGAAAGCTCTTGGAACAGAAGTCATTTGTATGTAAGGGGCTTAAACTAGTCAAAAAACTTCTATATTGGATGAAAGCATGATTTATATATTCAAGAAATTCAGAACCTAAAGAGGTAGGAATTGAAAGATGTTCACACCTAAACGTATCATAGGGAAGCTGTCAAGAACTGAAAAACAGACTCTAAAGAACAGCGTGAAATAAAAGACTCATCACTTACAAAGAATCCTCAATAAGAATAACAGCAGACTTCTATAAGAACCAATGAAGTCAGAAAACAGTAGGCTAATATATTCAAATTGTTGAAAGAAAAATCATCACAGACAATTCTATACCCAGGAAGCAATCCTTCAAAAACTGAAGATAAAATTAAGATGAATTTTTAAAAATTATGAAGAATTTATTTCAGCAGACCTGGACTGTAAGAAATTCTTAAAGGAGTCTTTCAGGCTTAAATGAAAGGATACTTAGAAATGAGTTCAATCAATCCAAGAAAATAAAGATCATTGATAAAATGATAGGCTTATTTAGGAGATATTGTGGGTTTAAGAACACGATAATAATAATAAAAAAAGAACATGTCAATAAAGCAAATATTGTAATAAGGTCAGACAGATAAAATTGATTTCTCAGTGCACATAAACGTTACTGACGATCCTACATGCAGGGAAGCAACGGAGACACAGATGCAAAGATCAGACTCCTGGAGTCAGTGGGAGAAGACGAGGGTGGGATGATTTGAGAGAATAGCATTAATACATGTACATTACCACATGTAAAATAGTTGACCAGTGCAAGTTTGATGCATGAAGCAAGGCACCCAAAGCCAAAGCTGGTGCTCTGGGACAACCCTGAGGGATAGGACAGAAAGGGAGGTAAGAGCGGGGTTCAAGATGAAAGGGACATATATATACCTGTGACTGATTCATGTATGACAAAAGCCATCACAATATTGCAAAGTAATTTTTCTCCAATTAAAATTAATTAATTAATTAATTATTTTAAAATGAAACAAAATAAAACTATGTTTACACTTTAATATACTCTATATGTGTGTAGTACCCTATGTATAAAAAGCAATGTGCATACCTCAGTGACTGAACAACAACAACATACCTTAACTAAAAGATACTTTATTGCTAAAAATTGCCAAACTTCATCTGAGCATTCCATGAGTCATAATCATTTTGCAATAGTAATGTTCAAATGTGATCACAGATCACTGTAAGGTATATAATAATAAAAAAGTTGGAAACATTGTGAAAGTTACTAAAGTGTTACACAGTGACATGAAGTGAGCAAAGAGTGTGGAACATATGTCATAGATATACTTGCTTAACGCAAAGTTAACACAAATTTTCAATTTGCAAAAAACACAAAATCTGTAAAATTTTGTAAAGTGGAGTGCAATAAAACAATGTCTATTACACATAAATAAGCAGGAGAAACAGTATAATTTTAAAGATTTTGATTTTAAAACTGTCATCATCTAGCTTAAAAGACAACTGATAAAAGAGATAACCATAAAGTTACGTAGATGGTTTATAGTGTATAAAGTCATGATTTGTGTGACAGAAGTAACAAAAAGGAGGCAGACAGAGAATAAATCTGCTTTGGAGAAAACATTGTTTATGATTTTGAAATTAAGCTAGCAATAGTCTAAACTATAAAAGTTTATGTAAAAAGATGTAATTATAATGCCAAGGCAACCACTAAGAGCATATCACTAAATATATAGTAAAAGGAAAAAAGGGGGGATTAAAATGGAGGACAAGAAAATGTTTACTTTGCATGAAAGAAAACTGAAATGTAGGGATAGAAGAGTGTATGAAATTTAAGACACGTGTGAAGCAAATGGCACAATATCAAACACCATTTTTATTTATCAGTATTTTCATTAACCTTAAACATATTAACTATTCCAATGAGAAGTCACATATTGGTAGAGGGAGAAAAGATGTTATTCAACTATATATTATGTCCAAGTAAATGCTTTAGATTAAAAGTCACAAATAGAAATTTAAAGGGAAGGAAAAATTATCCCCTGCAAGTAATAAACAAAGGAACAAGATTGGATATATTAATATGAGGCAAAATAGAATTGAAGAAAAATAGTTATACATTTCTTTTCCATGGGGATAGTCTTGAAGATGTGTATAAGAGACAGGAAATAGAAAATCTGAATAGACCTACCAAAAGTAAAGAGTGTTAATAAATAATTTTGAAAATTTCCATTAACAAATAGTCCAGGATTGTTTCAGTGGTAATCTCTCAAGAATACAACTTATATTCAATACAAATCCTTTACATATTTTTCCAAAAATATAAAATAAGTATAACATTTTTGCACTAATTTCATGAGTTATATGGCAACACTAATTTTGGTGCTATCCTGATATCAAAATAAGACAATACATCAAATGAAAAGGAAACTACAGAACAATGTCATTTAAAAACATAGATGGAAAATCTTCATCAAAATGCTAGCAACCAAATCCAGCAACATATCAGAAGCATCATATAACTTGATCAAATGGGACAAACTATAAAAATAAAAGATCCATTTATCCTAAAATCAAGAACCATGTTATGGAATAAAGGACAAAATTCATGATTATCCATCAGTTCAGTTAAGTCGCTCAGTCGTGTCTGACTCTTTGTGACCCCATGAATCGCAGCACGCCAGGCCTCCCTGTCCATCACCAACTCCTGGAGTTCACTCAGACTCGCGTCCATAGAGTCAGTGATGCCATCCAGCCATCTCATCCTGTCGTCCCCTTCTCCTCCTGCCCCCAACCCCTCCCAGCATCAGAGTCTTTT
>SJYT01065453.1:0-17080 GCA_006410635.1 Cephalophus harveyi | reverse complement strand
GGGAGGCCTGGCGTGCTGTGGTCCATGGGGTCGCAAAGAGTCGGACATGACTGAGCAACTGAACTGAACTATACCTATAGGTCATTGGAGAAATTCATCTTTTACCGAAATGGGTTATTTGCAGTTAACAAGCAGAAAAAAACTGTATGCATTATAGTTATTTCTATAGGAATAATTGGCCTGTCTGGGATTAGTAGGTGAGACCTTGTATCTTTTCATGCCCTTCCCTGATGTTTCTCAACTGGTCAGGTTACCTGTCATCAACATGGAGCCTTGCAGTTTGCCTACACTTAATCAGCATTCTGTAAATATTATCTAATAAGAGCTCACACCGCCCCTAGTATTTCCTTCCTGTTTGTATTTTTCTTCTGTGAATTGTTTATTGCCCTCCTTTGTCCATTAATCTCTTAGAGCTTCTGCTGATTTTCATATCAGATTGGACAGCTTTGTGTAATACTTGAAGCAACTATTTTTATTTTCGAAGAAGCCCTTTCAAAGGGGATATATATTCACAAGTAGCATCTGTTTTAAATGGTTTTGGCCTCTTAAAAATAACACTCTACCCTCTTTCAGCAATGAACCCAGCACAGCAAAAAAGAAAATGTAAAGAAAAAAAATAACACTCTAAGTTTTTAATAATTATCTTACCTTCTTAACACTTACTCATATTTTGTTTTATATGTGATTGATTAGAGAAGTTACTCAGCCTCAGAAGATTAAACTTGGCTTGGATTTGGAACATCTTCTGTGTGTGATTCATTTTCTGTGTATCATTACTGTAATAATTTATAGAAAAGTTGAAAGCTTTGAGCATGTTTTTTATCCTTTTTTTTTTTTTTTAATAGCTGGAGCTACAAGTGAAGGTGTCCTGGCAAATTTCTTTAACAGTTTGCTGAGTAAAAAGACTGGCTCCCCAGGAGGCCCTGGTGTTGGTGGTGGTAGCCCTGGAGGTGGGGCTGCAGGCGGAGGCGGCAGTTTACCACCATCTGCCAAAAAGTCAGGTACTTACTGGGGCTTTCCTTTCTTTACAGCTGTATTGCTCATTTAAAGTGTGCATTTTGGTGTTTTAATGTATTTACAGACTTACACAAACCATTGTGTTGGTGTTTAGTTGCTCAGTCATGCCTGATTCTTTGATACCCGTGGACTGTAGCCCTCCAGGCTCCTCTGTCCATGGCGTCTCCGGGCAGGAATACTGGGGAGGGTTGCCATTCCCTTTTCCAGGGGATCTTCCCAACCCAGGGATCGAACCCATTGCTCCTGCACTGGCAGGCGGATTCTTCTTCACTGCTGAGCCACCAGGGAGTCCACGCAAAACCTTACGTAGCTTACCATAATCTAATTTTAGAACATTTTCATCACCTGAGAAACATCCACATCAAAGAGAAGGAATTTGAGACAGTTCTAGTGAGATGGTTGAACCTAGAGCCTAATAATATAGAGTGAATAAGTCAGAAAAAACCAATACACTATATTAGCGCATATATATGGAATCTGGAATAAAGTGATGCTGATGAACCTACTTGCAGGGCAGGGAAAGAGCTGCAGAGCATGGACCGTGTGCACAGTGGGGGAGGGAGGGAGGAGGACAAGTGGAGGAAGCAGCCGTGCATATACACGAGCGATATGTACGCACCACCAGGCCATGTGGACAGCTGGGGAGAAGCTGCTGGGAGTGCAGGGAGCCCCGTCTGGTGCCCTGTGATGACCTGGAAGGATGGGATGCGGGAGAAGAGGGAGGTGAGGGAGGGAGGGGATGTATGTATAATTATGGATGATTTGAGTTGTTGTATCTCAGAAACCAACACAACATTGTAAAAAAATTAAAAAATCCAACCTATTAGCAGTTACCCTTCCCTCCCCTGCAGTCCTCCTAGGCAGTGATTTGTTTTCTTTCTCTTTGTATTTGCCTGTCTGGAGATTTCATATAAATGGGAGTCATACAGTATATGCCCACTTAAAGTAATGTTTTTGAGTTTCATCCATGTTGTAGAATATGTATCAATATTTTTTTACTGTTGAAAAAAATCCCATTGTGTGGGTATGCATACATCTTACATTTATCCATTCGTCGGTTGACATGCACACGTTTTCATTTCTCTTGGGTTTGTATCTAGGTGTGGGATTGGTGGGTCATGTAGTACCTCTGCGTTTAAAGTTTCCAAAATGCTGCACCACTTCACATTCCCACCAGCAGTTTGTGAGGACCTGAGTTTCTCCACATCCTTTCCACAGGTGTTACTGTTCATCTTTGTGGGGTTTTGTTGTTTTTTCTTTTGGTTTTGCTTAACCAAGTCCAGAATGTCTCTTTGTTAGAGCATTTTTGCATGTGTGTCTGTGTTTTAGAGTGAAATATAATTGATGAACAACACTATATTTCAAGTATACAGCCTAGCGATTTGATTTTGTTTTGGCCACACTGCACGGCATATGGGGTCTTAGTTCCCCAGCGAGGGAGCGAACCCGATCCCTGTGCAGTGCGAGCTCAGAGTCCTAACCACTGGACTGCCAGGGAGACCCCTGATCTGTGTTTTCATGCATTACAGAATGGTCACCGTCTGTCCATCTTTTTGGTTAGCGATGTCATTTCAGCTGTGAAGGTGTATCTCATTGTGGTTTTGATTTGAATTTCCCTGATAGCTAATGATTTTGAAAATCTTTTCACATGTTTAATAACCACTTTATCTATGCTTTGGTGAAATGTCTATTCAAATTCTTTGCCCATTTAAAATGGGGTTGTTTTTATTATTGAGTTCTAAGTGTTTTTTATATATTCTGTTTATTGGACATTTTTCAAATGTAGAATTTGCAGGTATTGTCTCCCCTATATAAAAGACATAGAATTTGCAAGTATTCTTGCGTCGGTTGTCCCTTCACTTTTTTAAGAGTGTCCTGTGAAACACAGAATTTTTAAATTTTGATGAAGTGTTTTTTCCTTTTGTTGTTTGTGTAACTGCTCTTCAGACTTTAACCTACTCTACCTTTTTAATCACAGCTTCTTGCCACCCTTTTCTCAAGTACCTGCTGCTACCGTTATTAATCTTACAGATTTCTGAGGATAAATTGTATTAGTTTCTGGCTTCTGTCACCCTCAGTGTAGAAAAGATTACCTGTCTCAGGACTGCTAATTTAATTACCACTCACTCATTTCGGGGTCGCAGAGAGTTGGACACGACTGAAGTGACTTAGCAGCAGTAGCAGCAGCATCTTTCCAGATTACAGAATTTTGTTGGCTATTTTCTAGCTATTTTCTAGCTATGTTTGTTCTGTGCCTTCTTATTAAAAAGAAAAACCTTTATGAGATGGAATGGTAGGTGCTAGTTTTACTTCTGTTTGGTAACAGACCCTACAATTTAACATGAGGGACTGTAAGGACTTCCCTGGCAGTCCAGTGGTTTAGACTCTGTGCTTCACTGCAGGGGGCGTGAGTTTGATCCCTGGTCAGGGAACTAAGATCCCACATGCCATGTGACCCCCCCCCCAATTAAAAAATAAAAAAAAAAAGAAAATGAGGGAATTTGTGTTTAAATTAGGATGTTTTTATATATATATATATGCTTTAGATAAAGTTTTAGATATACATGTGTAAAGTTTTAGAGATATATATGTGTTTTAAATAGAAGGCAGTGGCAACCCACTCCAGCACTCTTGCCTGGAAAATCCCATGGACAGAGGAGCCTGGTGGGCTGCAGTCCATGGGGTCGCTGAGAGTTGGACGCGACTCAGTGACTGCACTTTCCCTTTTCACTTTCATGCATTGGAGAAGGAAATGGCAACCCACTCCAGTGTTCTTGCCTGGAGAATCCCAGGGACGGGGGAGCCTGGTGGGCTGCCGTCTATGGGGTCGCCCAGAGTCGGACACGACTGAAGCGACTTAGCAAATATATGTTTATATATGTTTTTTATATGTGTGTTAGATAAAGTTAATGAAGCCATTGGCAGTTGTTAAATGAAGATGCATTGATGTCGAAGATATTTTGCCTTTATGTCTAAATCGTAGTTTCCTTCCCTTAATGTAGGCCAGAAGCCTGTCCTGTCAGATGTTCATGCGGAACTGGACAGAATTGCACGAAAACCAGTGACGGTTTCCGCTACAACACCTACATCTCCTACAGAAGGAGAAGCTTCTTGAAGATACCAAATAAAGCCATTTATTCAGTTTTCTGGGATAATGTAAACTTGCCTCTGCCTTCTCCTTCAAAAGTGGAATTAGGGAGCTGGAGTGCTTTTTCAGATGGACTAAATTTATGTCCTTTTTTTGTGTGTGTGGTTGCCCATTTTTTAATAAAAGGGAACTATACAGAAAAAATTATTCTACACTATGTAGGATTGCTATTTGCATCGCCACTTTGCATAAGAAAGTAATTTTGGATTTTGAAAAACTCAAATTTATAGATCTGAAATACAGCCATGGGATTGTATTCTGAAGGCTACTTAAAACATCTAGGAGGGTTTGGGAAGGGCAGAAAAATAATACGCTTTGGGCATTTGACTGACTTGGAAGTCCAAGCTTATTTTAGTTAAGACTGTTAAGAAATCTTTTAAAAAATTATGTATTAGTTTTGCTGGAAAAGGGGGTGATCAGTTGTCAGATTTTCCACACCACCGTAACTATACCACCACACATGGAATATGCTGAGAGACCTGTCAGCATGGGACACACTAGTCACTGTCTTAATCCATGGTCCTATAAGTTATCAAAACGTGATTTAGAAACATTGGTCAAGATTTGTTTCTTTAACTGAGAAGAAAAAGAAAGCACACTGCCTAAATGGATAAAAGAAAAATGCAGAGGTTAAAATGTAAAGAGGCATAACAGTCTGGATTTGTCTATATATATATATATTTACCTATATATATATATGACTCTGCCTTAATATACCCCTTTTTTGTTTGTGACTTTCAACTGTAATCAGTTAATAAAGTATTTATTCTCTGCATTCAGGTTCAAATAACTTGTTGCATTCTTTTATATGTAAATCTATATTTATCATACAATGAATAAGATTTGTCAGTATTCTATTTAACTTCATAGGATTATTAAGCTTTCTACTCTTCTAAGAGACAAGTGAGTACCTGAGATTACTATCCCGTAAGTCTCCTTAAATTAGGAATTTACCTTGATCAGTACATCTTCCCCATCAGCATGTCTTGAACTATCAAATCTAATGTCAGCATTCCCGGTAGAAAACAAATAAAGCCTTTTTTATTGTTATTTAATGGGCAGAAATTGTTTTAAAAGTTCGGCAAATTCACATGGCTACTCTTTCTGGTCCTTCCAGGTCAGATCACCTGGGGGTAGTTTCACCTTTTGATACTCAGTTTTGAAACATTTGTAAGAACAGTTAGATGTTCCTACTGATGTTCAGCTAAAGAACATATGTACATTTGACCTATTGCTTAATTTCAGATAATTGAAAGAAAACGGTTACTACTATTTACATTGGTCTTTGTTATAACTTTATAATATATAATTCCAAAGATTTTTTTTCACACAAAATATTTGAGGACAATACCTCTACTTTCAAATGTAATTCTTTCATTATAACTTTAAAATCTGTTTACTTTTATAGTAGTGTTTGGCTCCTAATGGTTGAATGTAAATACTAAAATATATGAGAGACTTATAATTTGTTTCAGTGTGGGAAAAACTTAGTATGTTTGTGGGCATGGAAAAATTAATTTGCAAAAACATTTTGTTTGATAAAATATCACAAAATATTTGAGGACAATACCTCTACTTTCAAATGTAATTCTTTCATTATAACTTTAAAATCTGTTTACTTTTATAGTAGTGTTTGGCTCCTAATGGTTGAATGTAAATACTAAAATATATGAGAGGCTTATAATTTGTTTCAGTGTGGGAAAAACTTAGTATGTTTGTGGGCATGGAAAAATTAATTTGCAAAAACATTTTGTTTGATAAAATAGGGGGGAAATGCCACTGATAAAATCTTAACGATTCTGCAATTCTGGTGTTGTAAAGGCCAGTTTTTCTAAACTAGTTGTACTTGAAGTAAGTGAAACCAATGAAGAGAATTGCAGACTGTGCTTCATGGTCTGCTGTGGTATACCGTGGTCTGCTGTGGTTGCATGTCTAGACCAACTCATGTGTTTTTTTTTTTTCTGTGTACATTGGAGATATACTAGAAAACCCTCAGAATTGCTTTGTTACCTGAATTAATTATAACTGTTCACTTTATATGAGGTTCACTTTTAACTAATTGAAGATCTTTTGTTTACTGTGGCTAGACTTTAAACCGTTTTTGGTCCCAATTTTTTGCAAGGAAATTTGTTTTTAAACTACTTTTTTTTTTTAGCTCTTTTTAGTTGAAGTACACAGTACAGAGAAGTAGACAACTTACAGGTGTATGGTTTGACATACCACAGAGTGACCACATACAACCAGCACCAGCGTCAAGAAAGACAACGTTACTGGTATTTCCTGCGTGCCCCCCGCAGTCCTCCCACCTACCAAGTTACTCCTGCCCTTTCCTCCAAAGCCACAGATCAGTTTTACTTGTATTTAAGCTGTATATGAATGGCCTCTTAACATTTATATTTCTTTGCGTCAGGCTTCTTTCAGTTTTCTGGGGCGCCTCCATTTTGTTACTTGTAGCAATAGTTACTAATTCTCATCGCATCCCACTTGCTTGTGCAAAAACACTAATTTCTCTAGTGTGCTGTTGACAGGGGTATGTTAGTTTCCTATTGCTGCTGTAACACACTGACAGAATTTAGTGGTTTAACACAAATGTGTTATCATGCCATTCTGGAGGGCAGAAGCCCGAAATCAGCTGTACTAGGTTAAAGTGTCAGCAGGTCTGGTTTCTTTTGGAGGCTCCAGGGAGCGTCTGTTTCCTTCCTTTCCAGCTTCTAATGGCTGCCTGAATTCCTTGGTTCCTGGCCCCCTGTCCATCTTCAAAGGCAACAGCGTTGTACCTTCTGGTCTCTGATTCCAGCACACCGCTTCTCGCTCTGACCCTGCTCCTTCTGCATATCAGCATCCATGGGATTAAATTTGGCCCACGTAAGTAATCCGCTGTAAGCTCCCCCAATGCTTCACTCTCCTTGCGTGCGTGGTTTCTGAAGAGGAATTGAACATTATTTTATTGCCTTGGGTCCTCCAAAGGTGATGGTTTCCCTTTGACTTCTCTTGAGATTTTAAAAATCTTTGATTTTATGCAGTTTGAATATGATATGCCTAGGGGTGGGGGTGAATGAGTGGTTATCTTTAGTATTCTCTGAACTTCCTGGGTCTGTGGTTTAGTATCTGACATTAATTGGGGGGAAATTCTCAATAATATTAACTTGGGGGAAATTCTTAGTCACTGTTGCTTCAAATATTTTTTCCGTCTTTTTCTCTCTCAGCATTCTCGTGTATCTATTACATCTTTGTAGTTGTCCCATAGTTTTGGGGTATTCTGTTTCCTCTTTTTTTCCCAACCCCCCACCCCCAGGCTTTTTTGATCTTTGCTTTTTAGTTTTCGAAGTTGCTGTTACCCCTGTTGTCCAGTTCAGAGATTCTTCCTCAGCCAAGTCCAGTCAACTGATGAGCCCATGGAAAACATTAATCATTTCTGTTAGTTTTCTGTCTGTTTTTTAAAAAGGTTATTTCTTAGAATTTCCATCTCTCTACTTAAGCTACCCATTTGTTTTGGTATGTTGTCTGCTTTTACTGTTAAAGCCCTTAACGTGTTAATCACAGTTGTTTTAAATTCATGGTCTGATAGTTGTAATATTTCTGCCAAGTCTGAATGTGAGTCTGATGCTTGTTGTTATGTCTCTTCAGACTGTGATGTGGTTTGGTGTTTTTTTTTTCCTCCGGCTTTTTCTCTGCCTTGTAATTTTCTGTTGATAGCTGAACATGACGTAAAAGGCGCTCCAGTGAATAGACCTTTTAGTGCCGTGATGGGGAGGGGTTGGGGAGGAAATCTGTCTATAGTCCTGTGATCAGTTCTCAGTAAGCCTGTGTCCCTGGGCTCTGAACTTCACGAATGGTTCTCTAGGGGGCGCTGGAGTTGGGGATTTCCCTACCAGTATGTTCAGCCTCTAATAAAGTAATTTCTGCTGAGGGCAGGCCTTGTTAAGAACAGCTGACTTTGACTTTTTTCAGAATGGTTACTTTCTTCCTTCCCCTGCCAGAAGCACCAGGGGATTTTTTCTGAATTTCCCTCTGAGACTCTAGTAGAATTCCTGGACATAAAACTCACAAAACTGCGGGGATCCCCTTGTGATCCCCATAGTGTTTAACTCACAGGCTTGTCCATGCTGAGCTCCAGCAATCTGTTAGCCACAGTGCAGGCCCTCTTGCCCCAGCGTTGTCTCCCTTAGAGGTTTCTGCCTGGAAGTTTCTGCTTCAGTGAGTTGTGATTCTCTGTGTCCACCCACCTGTCTCTCCAGTTTGGGGGAGTGCAGTTGGCCCTATCACCTCACTTCTCTGACAGATCCAGGGAGACTTGTTTATTTTTCTCAGTGTGTTCAGCTTTTTTACTTATTATGATGGAGGGATGACTTCCAAGCATATGGGAGTCTGATTTCCCCTCTCAGAATCCTGATTGCACCTGAGGAGCTCCTTTACCAAGAGAAGTAGTGTACGCAGGCGCCAGGGATCAGGACAGGGGCATCCTCGGGGGCCGGAATTCGGCTTCCTGCCGGATAGCTGCGTGGCTATTCAGTCTTGCTCTTGCTGTTAGGGCTTGTGCTGTCACGAATGGTCCTCAGGGTGTCTTGTGGAAAATGTGTCCTCCTTTCTGTTGGGTGTGTGTGTCGACCTGGATTGCTGGATTCATGAGCTGTGTGTATTTTCAACATTAGCAGATACTAAATGTTTAGCCAAACAATTTTCCCAAAGTTACACGAGGTTGCATTTCTGGGAGAAAATGTTTGCAAATTCTATATCTGATAAGGGTTTAGTATTCAGAATATAGGAAAACTCATTAAAACTTCATAGGAAATCAGCCTAGTGTTAAAATGAACAAAATACTTGAGTAGATACTTCTTCAGAGAAGATACACAAATGACAAGCACATAAAAAGATGCTTGATGTCATTAGTATTGATAACTGGGGAAATGCGAAACAAAGACACAATGAGATCCCACCTCACAGCCAAAAATAAAACATAAGAATTGGCAAATACGTGCAGAAATTAGGACACCTGTATGTTGCTGATGGGAATGTAAAGTGGCACAGCTACTTTGGACAGCAGTGTGGTGGTTCTTCAAAAAGTTAAGCATATAGTTACCGTAAGGCCTAGCACTTCTCCTGGATAAATACCCAACAGAAATGAGAATGTATGTCCTCCTAGAAACATTTGTATACAGATGTTTATAGCAGCATTATGTATAACAGTACAGCTATTACAGCTAGTAATAATAGCTAAAAGGGGAAAATAACCCAGACATTCATCAGTGGACAAATGGATAAACAAAGTGTGGCCAGTCCATATGATAGAGTATTTTTCAGCTATAAAAAGGAATGGGGAATTGGTGGCCCAGTGGTTAGGACTCTGTGCTTTCGCTGCTGTGGGCCCAGGCTCAGTCCCTGCTCCAGGACCTAGGATCCTATCAGTCAGGTGGTATGGCCAGAAAAACACAAAAAAGGAATGAAGTATTGATATCTACTAAAACATGGATGAACTTTGGAAACATGTTAAGTGAAAGAAGCCAGTCACAAAAAATCAAAATGTGTGATTCTGTTTATATGGAATGTCCAGAATAGGCCAATTCTCTGAGACATAGTGGTTGCAAGAGGAGAGGGTAATGAGGATTGACTGCTAATAGGTATAGGGTTTCTTTTGAGGGTTATAAAAGTGGTTCTGAAATGATACAGTCTTCAGTCTTGGGAATATACTAAAGACTTGTCACTTCAGAAGGGTGAATTATGATCCCTGAATTATGTGTCACTTTCCTAAAAGGAATTTGCATTACTTCCAGCAATATACAAGAGTTTCAGTTGCTCTGCGTCTTTGTACACACTTGATATTGTCTCTCATTCTGGCAGGATTTTTGTTTACACAGTAGAATCTCATTGTGACTTTATTTCCTTGATAACTACTGAAACTAAGCACATTTCATGTTTATTGGCCATTTGGGTATCCTCATTTGTAATGTACCTGTTTGAGAATGTTAAGACTCTTCTTTTTTCCCCTCCTCAGAAAAACAGGGAAATATTCTACTTATTTCTGACTCATTCTTCACATATTCAGAATACTAGTCTTTGTCAAATACGCATTGCAAATATCTTCTCTCATTCTGTGGTTTGGCCCTTTCACTTTTTTTTTTACCTGTTCTGAAGATGTTTTTGCTTGTCCTCAGAGGTTGCTCTGACGGTAAAGCATCTGCTTGCAATGCGGGAGACCTGGCTTTGATCCCTGGGTTAGGAAGATACCCTGGAGAAGGAAATGGAAACACACTCCAGTACTCTTGCCTCGGAAATCCCATGGACAGAGGAGCCTGGTAGGTTATAGTCCATGGGGTCTCAAAGAGTCAGACATGACTGAGCGACTTCACTTTTAAAGGTTGTGAAGATAGTCTTAAGTTTTTTTTCCCCCAGAAACTTTATTGTTTTGCTTTTCTACAATTCATCAATTCATCTGGGATTGATTTCTGTATGTGGTGTGACATAGAGGATAAGGTTTTTTTTATTTTAATGTGTTCAGTTAATTCGTTATCATTCAGTTCAGTTCAGTCACTCAGTCGTGTCTGACTCTTGGCGACCTCGTGGACTGCAGCACGCCTGGCTTCCCTGTCCATCACCAATTCCTGGAGCTTGCTCAAACTCATGTCCATCAAGTCAGTGATGCCATCCAACCATCTCATCCTCTGTCGTCCCCTTCTCCTCCTGCCTTCAATCTTTCGCGGCAACAGGGTCTTTTCCAATGAGTCAGTTCTTTGCATCAGGTGGCCAAAGTATTGGAGTTTCAGCTTCAGCATCAGTCCTTCCAGTGAATATTCAGGACTGATGTCATGCCCTTCTGGTAACATCTCAGGGGTTGATCCAAGAGGTCCTGGCTGACTCCACCCCTATGAGTCCATGTTCTGCACTCTCAAGACACACTTCACAGAGCTCTGAGTATAGCCAAGAGCTCCTGGACACATCTGGAGCCTTTCTTCATCTCCCAGCCTTTATTCCTGATAAACAGAAATAAGACCAGAAGGGAAGGTTTACTTCCATGTCCCCATTTAGGGAGGTGAAATGATCATCACTGTGTCACCATACCAGATTCAAGGAGAGTCCTCCCTCCAGACTTCCCTTGCTGGCTTTACAGCTTCTGGGACTAGAATCTTCAGTCCTAGCTTAGGTACAGATGTTTCTCCTTCAGTTCAGTCCAGTCGCTCAGTTGTGTCTGACTCTTTGCGACCCCATGAATCACAGCACGCCAGGCCTCCCTGTCCATCACCAACTCCCGGAGTTCACCCTAAGTTCACTCATGTCCACCGAGTCACTGATGCCATCCAGCCATCTCATCCTCTGTCGTCCCCTCTTCCTCCTGCCCCCAATCCCTCCCAGCATCAGAGTCTTTTCCAATGAGTCAACTCTTCGCATGAGGTGGCCGAAGTACTGGAGTTTCAGCTTTAGCATCATTCCTTCCAAAGAACACCCAGGACTGATCTTTAGGATGGACTGATTGGATCTCCTTGCAGTCCAAGGGACTCTCAAGAGTCGTCTCCAACACCACAGTTCAAAAGCATCAGGTCTTCGGTGCTCAGCTTTCTTTGTAGTCCAACTCTCACATCCATACATGACCACAGGAAAAACCATAGCCTTGACTAGACGGATCTTTGTTGGCGAAGTAGTGTCTCTGCTTCTGAATATGCTGTCTAGGTTGGCCACAGCTTTCCTTCCTTGGTTGGGGGGAGGGCATTGTCCTGAACCGTAGTGTCACTTGTTCGTAATTGGACTGTCTTGATGCACGCGTCTGTTTCTGGGCTTTCTGTCTTATCCATAATGGCGGTTTGTCTATCCTGTACTAGTACTACCTTCTCAATTTCTGTAGTTAAAAAAAGAAGCCTTTATCTGGCAGCCCAAGCCCTCCTCTGATGTATTTCCATACGGTTATTTTAGCTATTCCTGACGTTTTACATTTCCATATAAACTTCAGAGTCAGCTGGTCCATTGCCACAGCAAAAAAGTGGCATTTTGATTGAGATTGCATTGAGTTCATAGATCCTTTCGGGGATAATTATAAGTTTTACATCCTCCGAAACTGTGCAGAGGAACATCTTTGTATTTACATAGATCTTCAGTCTCTCCTCTCAGTATTTGTAGTGTCAAGTGTACTTGTATTTCAGGTTGCATCTTCTCTCTGTAGATGTTTTTCCAGCTATTTTTTAATGCTATTTTATTACTTATTTATTTATTTTGGCTGCGTTGGGCAGCTTGTGGGAATCTTAGTTCCCAGACTCCTGGGTCCTCAGCAGTGAAAGTGAGGGGTTCTAACCACTGGACTGCCAGAGCATTCTCTTTTTGATGGTATTTTAAATGGCATCCTTTAAAAATGTTACTTTGTTGCTGGTATGTAGAAATACACTTTTTTTTCATATTGATCTTATCCAACAACCTTCCTGAAATCCATTTATTAATGTAATAGTTCATCTGTAGTTTATTACACATGCATCTGGTCTGCAGTCCTCTGCTTTGCAAATTGGGTTATGGAAAGGTGCACCATCTGTAGTTTACATTTTTCTAGTACAATTATGTCATCTGTAAATAACGAGTTTTATTTCTTCTTTTCTAACGTTGTTTTGCTTTGTGACACCCACGCTCCAGTGTAGGATTCTCTGGAACCAAGGAGTAAAAGTGTCTTTGTTTCCTGAGTGAAAGCTTTAAATATTTCACTCTTGAGTTTATTTGTTGCATGCTTTTTGTAGATCCTCTGTCGGAAAGTTCTCTTCTTTCCTAGTTAGTTTATATTATAAAATTTTATCATAGATAGGTATTAAATTTTATAAAAATTTTTTTATATATTGAGATAATTTTTCTGTTAATGATTATCAGTTACATTACCTCGTAGAAGTATTAAGCCAACTTTGTGTCTCTAAAATAGATTTAACTTGATCTTAATAAAACTGAATTTGGTTTGCTCATATTATGTTAGGATTTTACATCATGCTTCTGAGAAAAATTGGCCTGTACTTTTCATGGACTTGTCCATATTTGATATCAAGTTTATGTTTGACGTCATAAATTAAGTTTTGGAGTATTCCCTCTTTGTATTCATTGTAAAGAGTTTATGTAAGATTGGTGGTGGTGGTGGTTAGTCACTAAATTGAGTCCAACTCTTGCAACCCCATGGACTCTAATAGCCTGCCAGGCTCCTCTGTCCCTGGGATTTCCCAGGTGAGAATACTGGCATGGGTTGCCACTCCCTTTTCCAGAGGGTCTTCTCAATTCAAGGATTGGACCCATGTCTCCTGCGTTGGCAGGCAAGGATTCTTTAGCACTGAGCTGCCAGGGAAGCCCAAGATTGATGTAGAACTTGTTATTTTTGCTTCTTTAAAGCTGTCACATATCAATTTTATAAGGCCAAGTATGGAACTTAGCAGTAGCCCAAATGGTAGTATCCTTTACAGTTTTTTATGTGGGCTTTTACTTTACAGAAAGTACTTGCTTCTTAAATTGGCAAAATGCCAGAATATGGGAATTCCTCTTTCAGGTAGCACCCTTATTAATGTCTTTATCAAATAGTGGTTCCCCATGCTGAAATAGGATTGTAGACAGTGATAGGGAATTCTCACTGTATGTATAAGATTTATCCTGTGATCATGATCACTTTAAAGAATTATAGAAAGAACTGTAATATATACATAAAGTAAAAAAATACATGAAGTGATTAATGTGAAGAGGTACATGAAATTCAAGGGTATTTTAAAAGATATTTTTCAGATAGAGCATATAGGGAGATAGTTATATTTTTAAGAAACAATAAAATAATGATGCCTCCAATTTCTCAAAATACGATTATATATAGTTGGAGGGAGAGTAATACACACCCACACACACACTACCACACATAGGTTTGGGACAGAGCTGTACCTTGATCTCATTTTATTACTGAAACTTTTTAGAATTAGTTGGTGATAATTCTTTTCTGTCTTGTCTTGCGGTAAAATTTATTTTTCTAAAATTTAGATACAGTGATTTTCAAAATTTTTGGTCACAAGATTCCTCTTCTATTTTATTTATTTTTTGCTCGCAGCTTGCAGGATCTTAGTTCCCCAACCTGGGCCCTCAGCAGTGAAAGCGTGGAGTCCTAACCACTAGATCGGCAGGGAATTCCCAGCATTCCTTTATATTTGTACTTACTAAGAGCCCCAAAGAATTATTTTTAATGTGGTCACTTATCTGTATTTGCCATGTGGTAAATAAAAGCTGAAAATTTAAAAATATTCAGTCATTTATAAGTAGTGATAGTAAATCCATTTTATGTTAGCATAACTTTACAGAAGACAACTGTGTGAAACTAAAAGAAGTTTGTGGAAGGGTGCCATTGTGTTACATTTTTATAAACTCTTTTAGTATCTGGCTTAATGGAAGACCAACTGGGTTCTCCCATCTACTGTATTCCTTCTGATCTGAAATGCTGTCTGACTTCCAGGAAGAAATGCAGCCTCAGAAATACATAGGTGGAAAAAGGTAGGAGTATTTTAATAGCTTTTCCAGAGAATTGTGAATTTTCTTTTTCAATGCTAAGACTTGACAGTGTTTTTTGCAGGAGAAAACCATTGGTCTGTTTTTCACCTGGAGTGGATTTTTACCCCTGTATGACTTTGTAACGTTATTCGTTGGATTTAGAAAATATCAGTTTGCTGAACTCCAGGTTCTTCCAAATTCTAACATGTCCCATTATAAAGTGTCTCCTCCCCAAATAACATATTTTTAGTTATTATTAAATCTCATTAGAAAAGTTTAAAGTGGTGGGAAACAGGCTCAGGCTCAGTGGCGGATACAAATTTTCCAAGATTCTAATTTTTTTCTGGAAAGTTCAGATTCTATCAGTGCAACAGATACTCTCAGTTTATATTGCTTGTACTGATAGGATCACTTCATTCATTATTGAGAAAATGTCTCCCAAATGCGCCTGAAGAACCAGTTGGTCTATAAGTAATTCTTTCAAGTAGGTGAAAGAAGTGGCTAGATCAGCTTATCACTCAATAGAAAAAAACACTTCAGTAAGCAGCAGAAATGGACTTGTGTCTTTCCATTTCCTCACAGAACTGTGGAAGAACTGGTACTAGTTGGTGCAACTTAATAAAACTTTACTTCATCAAGGGAATTCTTAGTGAATTTGCTTTGTATTTTCCCACAGAGTGGTGAAGAAGAGAATGACTACAAAGTCAGTTTGCTTCCACCGCCCTGCCTTGTGCTAGAGCGCTCCTAGTTGTCCTCCACCTGCAGTGCAAACCAGTATTCACACAGTGAAAAATGCAGATTACCTCTTAGGAGGAGCAGGAGAATAGTTCTGACCCCACAGAATCCCTGTGAAGTTCTCAAGACCTCCAGGGGGCCTCTGATCGCTCTCAGAACTGCTGTTATAACTCAGNTAGAGCGCTCCTAGTTGTCCTCCACCTGCAGTGCAAACCAGTATTCACACAGTGAAAAATGCAGATTACCTCTTAGGAGGAGCAGGAGAATAGTTCTGACCCCACAGAATCCCTGTGAAGTTCTCAAGACCTCCAGGGGGCCTCTGATCGCTCTCAGAACTGCTGTTATAACTCAGTGGCCAAATTAGTCATTTGATGTTCCCCCATGTTGCCTCAGAATTTAAAGCCAGGTTTTGGTTCAGAAATTTGAGTTGACATCCTGTAGGATGTGACTCTTCCAAGCATCTTTTATTAAAGTATGTTCTGTCTTTAATGCTACAACTTCACCATCATTAACTGGGTTGGGCTCCCACTCTGTTTTGTGTCTGTGTGCACTTTTCAAATTCTGTGCAGATGGGAAGTACTATTAAGATGGTAGATAATAACTACACCTTTTTTTTTTAGTTAAAAAAATTTTTTAATACATCTTAATGGGTACTTTTCCACTAAGTTATTACCAAATACTGGCTGTATTCCCCGTGCTGTACAAGACGTCCTTGGGCCTGTCTTACACTCGCTAGTTTGCACCTCCCACTCCCCCACTGCTGTGACCACTTGCTTCTCTAGTGATTATAGCTTCTCTATATCTAGTTTATTGTAATTTTAAAATTCCATATATGTGATATCATACAGTATTTGTCTGACTTATTTCACTTAGCTTGATGCCCTCCAGCTCCATCCATATTGCTGAAAATGACAAAATTTCAGTCATTTTTATGATTAATATTCCATTGTATTTATGTACCACATCTTATTTATCCACTCATTTGTTGGTGGAATCTGAGGTTGCTTCCATATCTGGCAATTGTAAGGAATGCTGCTCTGAACACTGGGATGCATGTGTCTTTCCAAATGAGTGTTTTTGGTTTTTTTGGATACATACCCAGGAGTGGAATTGCTGGATAGCCACATCTTTTGCTTTACTCCCAGATATTTTGCTGCTCTTTAGCTGCTGGAGATGCTCAGTATTTTGAGAGCTTTAACCTTCAAGTAAAGTCTTAATCCAACCCTGGCTTGCAAGAGATATTTGAGCGTCTTAGCCACCACCTTCGTCTTAATGGACTTCGTGCCAGTTCTGTGGAGAACCATGGCAAGAGGCAGAAGAGCTGGGTTACTGCACTCACTGAGTGCATGCCTCTGTAAGTCATCTGTTCTTCTGTAGCCTTAGTCCCATCCTCTGTGTGTTGAGGACAACCTGCTTGGGATTAGAGTTACGATGGGGTAAACCAGATTGAGGATGTGGGGGTACTTTTCTAAACTGTAAAGTGTTACACAAATTAAATGTTAGTAACCACCAGGGAAGGAATTTTAGTTTTCATAAAGTCATTAAATACTAGTCCCATGATTATTCAAGCACTTTTAGCTATCTGCTCTAAATGTATTAGTGTAATTGACCATTTCTGAAAAGCCCACTGCCTTGTGTGCTTGTTTCTACAAGAAAACAGTTTTATATGTTTATATGTGTGTATATATATACATACACATATTTACATAT
>SJYT01065446.1:43638-56647 GCA_006410635.1 Cephalophus harveyi | reverse complement strand
ACTGATCTCCAGTATCATATTGGGCACCTACCAACCTGGGGAGTTCATCTTTCAGTGTCCTATCTTTTTGCCTTTTCATGTTGTTTGTGGGGTTCTCAAGCCAAGAATACTGAAGTGGTTTGCCATTCCCTTCTCCAGTGGACCACAGTTTGTCAGAACTCTCCACCATGACCCGTCCATCTTGGGTGGCCCTACATGGTATGGCTTAGTTTCATTGAGTTAGACAAGGCTGTGGTCCCTGTGATTAGATTGGTTAGTTTTCTGTGATTGTGGTTTCAGTCTCTCTGCCCTCTGATGTCCTCTCTTGGCATCTACCATCTTACTTGGGTTTCTCTTACCTTGGATGTGGAAAGATCATTCCTGAAGTGTTCATTGGAAGGACTGATGTTGAAGCTAAAACTCCAATATTTTGGCCATTGTCCCTGTGATTAGATTGGTTAGTTTTCTGTGATTGTGGTTTCAGTCTCTCTGCCCTCTGATGTCCTCTCTTGGCATCTACCATCTTACTTGGGTTTCTCTTACCTTGGATGTGGAAAGATCATTCCTGAAGTGTTCATTGGAAGGACTGATGTTGAAGCTAAAACTCCAATATTTTGGCCATCTGATGTGAAGAGCTGACTCATTTGAAAAGACCCTAATGCTGGGAAAGATTGAGGGCAGGAGGAGAAGGGGATGACAGAGGATGAGATGTTTGGACGGCATCACCGACTCAGTGGACATAAGTTTGGGTAACTCCGGGAATTGGTGATGGACAGGGAAGCCTGGCGTGCTGTAATCCATGGGATTGCAAAGAGTTGGACACAACTGAGCGACTGAACTGCATTGAATTGTATGTGATGCATCATTTTTCTCTGTCTCCAAAATTCTCTTTATCTTTTAACAGCTTGACTACAATATGTATCAGTGCAGTTCAGTCGCTCAATCATGTCCTACTCTTTGAGACCCCATGAAATGCAGCACGCCTGGCTGCTGACTCATTTGAAAAGACCCTAATGCTGGGAAAGATTGAGGGCAGGAGGAGAAGGGGATGACAGAGGATGAGATGTTTGGACGGCATCACCGACTCAGTGGACATAAGTTTGGGTAACTCCGGGAATTGGTGATGGACAGGGAAGCCTGGCGTGCTGTAATCCATGGGATTGCAAAGAGTTGGACACAACTGAGCGACTGAACTGCATTGAATTGTATGTGATGCATCATTTTTCTCTGTCTCCAAAATTCTCTTTGTCTTTTAACAGCTTGACTACAATATGTATCAGTGCAGTTCAGTCGCTCAATCATGTCCTACTCTTTGAGACCCCATGAAATGCAGCACGCCTGGCTTCACTGTCCATCACTAAATCCCAGATTTCACTCAAACTCATGTCCATTGAGTCGGTGATGCCATCCAGCCGTCTCATCCTCTGTTGTCCCCTTCTCCTCCTGCCTCCAATCCCTCCCAGCATCAGGGTCTTTTCCAATGAGTCAACTCTTCACCTGAGGTGGCCAAAGTATTAGAGTTTCAGCTTTAGCATCAGTCCTTCCAAAGAACACCCAGGACTGATCTCCTTTAGAATGGATTGGTTGGATCTCCTTGCAGTCCAAGGGATTCTCAAGAGTCTTCTCCAACACCACAGTTCAAAAGCATCAATTCCTCAGTGCTCAGCTTTCTTCACAGTCCAACTCTCACATCTATACATGACTACTGAAAAAATCATAGCCTTGACTAGACGGACCTTTGTTGGCAAAGTAATGTCTCTGCTTTTGAATATAATATCTAGGTTGGTCATAACTTTCCTTTTAAGGAGTAAGCGTCTTTTAATTTCATGGCTGCAATCACCATCTGCAGTGATTTTGGAGCCCCCCCAAAATAAATATGTATAGGTATGTATAGGTATTAATAGGCATAGGTATCAATTTATTTCCATTT
This sequence comes from Cephalophus harveyi, assembly GCA_006410635.1. Classification (NCBI taxonomy): domain Eukaryota; kingdom Metazoa; phylum Chordata; class Mammalia; order Artiodactyla; family Bovidae; genus Cephalophus; species Cephalophus harveyi. The sequence continues at coordinate 54,738 of SJYT01065446.1, read as the reverse complement.
ATCTAATTTTATATTTAGGGTGTATCTATAACTGCTTTTCATTAAAATTTGCAAGTCTTTGACCATCATTTTTTTCAGATATTTCTTTTACCTTTTTTTCTTGGTTCCTTCCATCCAGGACTCCTATTGTGAACATGTTGGTAGTCCTTCATGGTTCCTACAGATTTCTGCAGCTCTGTTCATTTTCCTTTCTATTGTCTTACTTTCTTTTACTCAGAATGGATGACATTAGTTGCCCTATTTTTCAAGTTTATTGATTCTTTTTCCTGTCTCCTTAAACCTGAAGTTGAATTTCTCTAAGAAATTTTTTCATTTTAATTTTTTATGAATTAAAATGTGTATGCATTTTTAAGCTACAGAACTTCAATTTAATCCTCTGTTTTATAATTTCTATTTCTTTATTAAGATAGAAATTTGGTGAGACATTGTTCTCATACTTTCATTCTTCAAACATGCTTCTTCCATTTTTTTGAGCATATCTGTAATCGCTGCTTTAAAGATTTTGCTTAGTAAGTTCAGCACTGGGGCTTCCTCAAGCAGTTTCTATTGACTGTTTTAGTCATGTATGGGTCATACTTTCTTATTTCCTAGCATGATTTTGAAACTTTTTGTTTTGAATTGATAATTTAAAATAACACAATGTGGTAACTTTAAAAATCTTATTATCTCCTCTCATGTGCCAAATTTATTACTTTTGCTGTTTGCTGTGGCTCTTCATTAATTTAGTGACTTCATGAAAAAATTCNTGAAACTTTTTGTTTTGAATTGATAATTTAAAATAACACAATGTGGTAACTTTAAAAATCTTATTATCTCCTCTCATGTGCCAAATTTATTACTTTTGCTGTTTGCTGTGGCTCTTCATTAATTTAGTGACTTCATGAAAAAATTCTGTAAATTCTGTATTCCTTGTAGTATGCAAGGAATATTGTATGCAAAATGTCGTATATGCAGGTGTGTGTGTGTGTGTGTGTGTGTGTGTGTGTGTGTGTGTGTTGGGGAATGTCTTCTTTCAAAGTCTGGCAGTTTACAACTCTTCCTTAGCCTTCACTTAAAGATCTCAAGGTCTTTCTTGAGCATGCACACATGCTTTCACATGTGTGCACATTTTGGACCCACTAGAAGAGAGTTTTTTAAGACCCCTGTGACATCTTTACCTTCCTGACCTTGATCTTCCTTTTAAGTTTTGGCCAGGTTCTTTTTGTCCCAATTTGTACTGCAGTGTTGGGTAGTTGCAATGTTAAATACTTGCTGCTGTTTGTTTTGACAAATGCCTTGAGAATAGGGCTTTCCCATGGACTAGAGCTCCAAGTCAGGTCAAATAACAATAATATTCTGAAAAATGGAACTTTTCCAGGAAACTGTGAGACAAATGATACAGTGATACTACTCTGAGGATGGGACTTTTTAAGGAGCTCCAAATCTAGTATAATCATAAGGGATTTGATTTAAGTCATACCTGAATGGTCTAGTGGTTTTCCCCACTTTCTTCAATTTATGCACAATTGCACTCATCTCACACACTAGTAAAGTAATGCTCAAAATTTTCTAAGCCTGGCTTCAGCAATACGTGAACTGCGAACTTACAGATGTTTAAGCTGGTTTTAGAAAAGGCAGAGGAACCAGAGATCAAATTGTCAACATCCACTGGATCAACGAGAAAGCAAAACAAACATCTATTTTTGCTTTATTTACTATGCCAAAGCTTTTGACTGTGTGGATCACAATAAACTGGAAAATTCTGAAGAGATGGGAATACTAGACCACCTGACCTGCCTCTTGAGAAACCTGTATGCAGGTCAGGAAGCAACAGTTGGAATTAGACATGGATAAACAGACTGGTTCCAAATAGGAAAAGGAGTATGTCAAGGCTGTATATTGTTACCCTGCTTATTTAACTTATATGCAGAGTACCTCATGAGAAACGCTGGGCTGGAAGAAGCACAAGCTGGAATCAAGATTGCCGGGAGAAATATCAAGAACCTCAGATATGCAGATGACACCACCCTTATGGCAGAAAGTGAAGAGGAACTCAAAAGCCTCTTGATGAAAGTGAAAGAGGAGAGTGAAAAAGTTGGCTTAAAGCTCAACATTCAGAAAAAGAAGGTCATGGATTCTGGTCCCATCACTTCATGGGAAATAGATGGGGAAACAGTGGAAACAGTGTCAGACTTTGTTTTTTGGGGCTCCAAAATCACTGCAGATGGTGACTGCAGCCATGAAATTAGAAGATGCTTACTCCTTGGAAGGAAAATTATGACCAACCTAGATAGTATATTCAAAAGCAGAGACATTACTTTGCCAACAAAGCTCCGTCCAGTCAAGGCTATGATTTTTCCAGTGGTCACGTATGGATGTGAGAGTTGAACTGTGAAAAAGCTGAGCGCCGAAGAATTGATGCTTTTGAACTGTGGTGTTGGAGAAAACTCTTGAGAGTCCCTTAGACTGCAAGCAGATCCAACCAGTCCATTCTAAAGGAGATCAGCCCTGGGTGTTCTTTGGAAAGACTAATGCTAAAGCTGAAACTCCAATACTTGGCCACCTCAGGGGAAGATTTGACTCTTTGGAAAAGACCCTAATGCTGGGAAGGATTGTGGGCAGGAGGAGAAGGGGTCGACAGAGGATGAGATGGCTGGATGGCATCACCAACTCGATGGACATGAGTTTGAGTGAACTCCGGGATTTGGTGATGGACATGGAGGCCAGCGTGCTGTGATTCATGGGGTTGCAAAAAGTCAGACACGACTGAGTGACTGAACTGAAACCTCATATCCCTCCTCCAGTAGCTGCAAGGTTGTTGCCTTTGACAGCTACTGTGGTTGTAAGGCAGCTGGTTTTCACATTTACTGCCCAGCTACATGGTGGGAGACAGGTTTAGCTTACATCACAAAATGTAAAGCCCTGCTGCTCTTACACATTTTCAGCAGTTTTTCCTGCATAAATCCTCCTCAGTTTAATGCAAAACTCTGGTTAATTTCAAGAGTTCTTTTAAAGGTTGATTTTGACAATTTTTGTCAGTGTTCTCATCACTTCTTTGGAGAGATACATGTGCAAAACTCCTCACTTTACCATTCCAGAAGTAAAATTTTAATTTGTTAAATTGTAAAAGAATAGACCCACAAAGAGCATGTGTTTTACTTAATAGAAGTCTATTGAGTGGCTAGTATTTGCTGGGCACTGGGTTAGGTCCTAGAGACTTAAATGTGGGAAAGAAATAACACTTGCTCTCAGATCTTCACCATTTACAAAGAAAATGGACATATGGATGGAGATAAATGAGCTGAGGAGTTCTGAAGGGCCTCTCCTTCAGGACTACAAGAGCAATAATCTGGCTAGGGAATGGAGTAAAGGGACTAATAAGTCCACTTCTATCTCCATTTTGTGCAAGCTAGAGAATAAGAACTATTATTTTGGGACACTGTGAGTCAATTTGCCTATGGAACTGTGCACACATTTTAAAAAATTTTTTCATTTTATTTCTCTTTATTTCCATCTAGAGGATAACAAAATTCTTAAAATTAAAAAGTCTACACTATGCCTTGATCAGAACAGCAGAAGAGAACCAGTAGGTGCAGAAAAAAGAATTTATTTCATTGCTAGACTTAGAGAAGATAGAAACCTCAAGAATAAAGAGTGGGTGGCAACAGCTGTAGAATAAAGATAGAAAAAGAGAAAAGATAATGGGTTTAAAGCTATATAATGTAGAAAATAGCACTTTGGTTTCAGCCATGTTGGGGGGGTTTACTCCAGGAATTACAGGCCGAGGTACCTGTGGTTCTCTGATTTAGAGGTCCATGTGTCATCTGATTTCATTTTTAAGTGATTTCACTTTCACCAATTCAACATTGTAAAAAGATGTGTTTCCTTTGTCACAATTTGACAGAAAGTATATCTGCATCATAAAAAGACCAGGCTATCCTTTCCTCAGTACAAATTACATTAGGGGCAATTACAGAATGTCTTGAGGCCAATGTAATATAATAAACACCACCTAACAATAAAACAAATGCTGTGGGTTTACCTAAGGGTTCGTAGAGGAAACTTGATTTCTCTCCTCTAGGATGGTATCCAGTTTCCCTACCTATGGCCTTGTTTATACCTGGAGGCTGTACTTGTGGTCTGGTACAAGCTGAACTGATCCCATTACTGACCTGTGTTGATCCCAAAACAAACTATAAGATGGAGACAAAATTTTGCAGAAGCATGACAAAGAAATGCAAATGCTATGGGAGGAAAAAGTTGGGAGATAAACACAAAGCCAGAGTCAAGGCTGGAGGCCACCCTGGGGGTAGTACCTTAGTCCATTTAGGTCACTATAACAAAATATCAGACATCGGATGGCTTATAAGCAATTGAAATTTCTGGAGTTCCAGAGACTAGAAATCTAAGATCAGGGTGCCCGCACAATCTGGTTCTGATCTTGCAGATATCAGTTTCTTGCTATGTCCTCACATGGTAGAAAGGAAGGGAGTTCCCTTGGGCCTTTTTTATAAGGGCATTAATGTCACAATTAACACAAATCCTTCATGACCTAATATCCTCTCCAAAGTCCCCACATCTTAATACCACCTCATTGGGCTTTTGGAATTAACATGTAAATTGGGGGAGGGGAGAAATACATTTAGACCATAGCAGGTAGAGACAGAAATAAAACTTTCCTTGAAAATAGCATCATTCTTCCATTTTCAGACTGGAAAGCACAATGTATTGCAAATGTCTTCATAGACCCCTCAGGGACTCTAATACAGACCTTGACAGGTAGTTATGGATTCTTATTTATCTAGAGCAAAACTTCATTTCTTATTTTAAACTAAGGAACAGAAGACAAATTAATAAAATGTTTAATTTATGTAATATTTAAGAGGCATGGTTTTACGTATTTCTAGTACCCTCCAGGGCTATCAAGATTTTCCTCTTCTCTTAATTTTTTCTTTAAGCAAAATTCACTGCAGAATAAGCCAGGTGATGCGGTGGTGACAAACAATGCCCCAGATCTGCACAGTTCACACACAAAGGTTCCTGCTCATTTACATCACTATCACATGTCCTCCCAGCCCTGCGGGGGCTCTGCTCTGAGCTGTCATCATCCCCACTCTGGGACGTGGGCTGATGGAACAGCTGCCATCTGAAACATCATCAGTGATCACGACAGGGAAGAGTACGAAGCGAGCTCCTCCTGGCTCTCAAAGCTTCCGCCTGTAAGTGACATTCATCATTCCTGCTTGCTTCTCATTAAGTAGGTGAGTCACAGGGATAAGCTGAATCTCAAAGCAGCCCTGGATGTTGTGGAACAACATACAGCCAGTCTGCCACACACACCGTCACACAGTCTGTCCTGTGCCACATGTACTGGGGCTTCAGCTGTACAACTACAGCCAGACGTGGCTTTTCCCACAGGTTTACAGCCAGGGAAATAGAAACAAGAGACCCCATTCTGCAGAGACGTGCCTGCAAACCTGGTGAGTGGGCAGAACCAGAAGAGGCTGCCATCACAGCAAGTGGCCCCGCCCAGGAAGCTCCTTTGTCCTCATATGCCTGCGCCCCATCCTCTCCTCCAAGACACGTGGTGGCCCAAGCTGACAGCACTAAGATGGAGTGGGAGTCCCAGCACCAGCACATACATCAAGAGACCAAAGATTAAAATATAACTGATTTGGAACCACAGGTTGGAAAAGTAAGCCAGAACTTGAATGCTAAACCTAGACAGGGTGACTGCCTCCTAAAATTAGCTTTTAATAGGACCCTGAGTCTCTTAACACTATAGATAGAGTGTCCAAGGTACAATAAGAAAAAGTCACCTGTCAGACCAAGAACTAGGAAAATCACAACTTGACAAATGACAATGAACTGACATTAACACTGAAATGAGTAAGATGCTGGAATCATCCAATAAGGATTTTAAAATAGTTGTTATAAAAATGCTTCAAAAATCAATAACAAAAGCAATTACAAAAATTAGCAGATAAATAGGAATTACAAAACAGAACCAAATAAAAATTAGAAAACTTAAAAATATAATAGCAGAATTTTTTTTTAAACTCACGTGTGTATGTGTGTGTGTTCAGTCGTGTCTGACTCTTGGTGACCCATGGGTTGTAGCCCACCAGGCTCCTCTATCTATGAGATTTTCTAGGCAAGAATACTGGAGTGGGTAGTCATTTCCTATTCCAGGGGATCTTCCTGATCCAGTAACTGAATCCATATATCTTGCATCTCCAGCATTGGCAGGCAGATTCTTTACCACTGCACCTCCTCAAAAGCCCCTTCTGTCTTTGGGGTACCAGAAAAAGAGGAGAAAGAGAGTGGAGTTGAAAGAGCAAATGAAGAAGTAATAACTAAAATTTTCCCAAATTTACTGACACATACAAACCTACAGACTCAAGAAGCTGAGTGGATCACAAACAGGATCATTTGTAAGAAACCCATGTAGAAGAAAAAGGAAAAAAAAAGTATCTTGAAAGGAGCTAAAGAGAAATGATGTGTTGTTATCTGGAGGGAAAATGATACAAATGATAGTCGAGTCTCCTGAAATCAGTTCAATTCATTTGCTCAATCATGTCTGACTCTTTGCAACTCCATGGACTGCAGCACACCAGGCTTCCCTGTCCATCAGCAACTCCTAGAGCTTGCTCAAACTAATGTCCATTGAGTCAGTGATGCCATCTAACCATCTCATTCTCTGTCGTCCCCTTCCTGCTTTCAAACTTTCCTAGCATCAGGGTCTTTTCCAAGGAGTCAGTTCTTCAGATCAAGTGGCCCAAGTATTGGAGTTTCAGCTTCAGCATCAGTCCTTCCAATGAATATTCATGGTTGATTTCCTTTAGGATGGACTGGTTGGATCTCCTTGCAGTCCAGGGGACTCTCAAGAGTCTTCTCCAACACCACAGTTAAAAGCATCAATTCTTCGGAGCTCAGCTTTCTTTATGGTCCAACTTTCACATCCATAATGACTGCTGAAAAAATCATAGCTTTGACTATATGGACCTTTGTTGGTAAATTAATGCCTCTGCTTTTTAATATGCTGTCTATGTTGGTCATAGTTTTTCTTCCAAAGAGCATGTGTCTTTTAATTTCATGATCTGCAGTCACCATCTGCAGCGATTTTGGAGCCCAAGATCCATATATCTTGCATCTCCAGCATTGGCAGGCAGATTCTTTACCACTGCACCTCCTCAAAAGCCCCTTCTGTCTTTGGGGTACCAGAAAAAGAGGAGAAAGAGAGTGGAGTTGAAAGAGCAAATGAAGAAGTAATAACTAAAATTTTCCCAAATTTATTGACACATACAAACCTACAGACTCAAGAAGCTGAGTGGATCACAAACAGGATCATTTGTAAGAAACCCATGTAGAAGAAAAAGGAAAAAAAAAGTATCTTGAAAGGAGCTAAAGAGAAATGATGTGTTGTTATCTGGAGGGAAAATGATACAAATGATAGTCGAGTCTCCTGAAATCAGTTCAATTCATTTGCTCAATCATGTCTGACTCTTTGCAACTCCATGGACTGCAGCACACCAGGCTTCCCTGTCCATCAGCAACTCCTAGAGCTTGCTCAAACTAATGTCCATTGAGTCAGTGATGCCATCTAACCATCTCATTCTCTGTCGTCCCCTTCCTGCTTTCAAACTTTCCTAGCATCAGGGTCTTTTCCAAGGAGTCAGTTCTTCAGATCAAGTGGCCCAAGTATTGGAGTTTCAGCTTCAGCATCAGTCCTTCCAATGAATATTCATGGTTGATTTCCTTTAGGATGGACTGGTTGGATCTCCTTGCAGTCCAGGGGACTCTCAAGAGTCTTCTCCAACACCACAGTTAAAAGCATCAATTCTTCGGAGCTCAGCTTTCTTTATGGTCCAACTTTCACATCCATAATGACTGCTGAAAAAATCATAGCTTTGACTATATGGACCTTTGTTGGTAAATTAATGCCTCTGCTTTTTAATATGCTGTCTATGTTGGTCATAGTTTTTCTTCCAAAGAGCATGTGTCTTTTAATTTCATGATCTGCAGTCACCATCTGCAGCAATTTTGGAGCCCAAGAAAATAAAGTCTGTCACTGTTTCCATTGTTTCTCCTTCTATTTGCCATAAAGTGATGGGACCAGATGACATGATCTTTGTTTTTAGAACGTTGAGTTTTAAGTGAGCTTTTTCACTCTCCTCTTTCACTTTCATCAAGAGGCTCTTTAGTTCCTCTTCACTTTCTGCCATAAGGGTGGTGTCATCTGCATATCTGAGGTTATTGATATTTCTCCCGGCAATCTTGATTCCAACCTGCGCTTCATCCGGTCTGCCATTTCATATGATGTACTCTGCATGTACGTTAAATAAGCAGTATGACAACATACAGCCTTGATGTACTCCTTTTCCTATTTGGAACCAGTCTGTTGTTCCATGTCCAGTTTTAACTTTTACTTTTTGACCTGCATAGGTTTCTCAGGAGGCAGGAAAGGTGGTCTGGTATTCCATCTCTTGAAGAATTTTCCACAGTTTGTTGTGATACACACAGTCAAAAGCTTAGGCATAGTCAATGAAGCAGAGGTAGATGTTTTACTGGAATTCTCTTGCTTTTGCTATGATTCAGCGTATGTTCACAATTTGATCTCTGGTTCCTCCGCCTTTTCTAAATCCAGCTTGAATATCTGGAAGTTCTTGGTTCACAGACTGCTGAAGCCTCACTTGGAGAATTTTGAGCACTACTTTGCTAGCATGTGAGATGAGTGTAATTGGGCGGTAGTTGGAGCATTCTTTGGCATTGCCTTTCTTTGAGATTGGAATGAAAACTGACCTTTTCCAGTCCTGTGGCCACTGCTGAGTTTTCCAAATTTGCTGGCTTATTGAGTGAAGCACTTTCACAGCATCATCTTTTAGGATTTGTAATAGCTCAGTTGGAATTCCATCACCTCCACTAGCTTTGTTCGTAGTGAACAAAGGGGGCTTCCTAAGGCCCCCTTGACTTTGCATTCCAGGATGTCTGGCTGTAGGTGGGTGATCACACTATCATGATTTTCTGGGTCATTAAGGTCTTTTTTGTATGGTTCTTCTATGTATTCTTGCCACCTCTTCTTAATATTTTCCTCTTCTGTTAGGTCCATACCATTTCTGTCCTCATCTTTGCATGATATGTTCCCTCGGTATCTCTAATTTTCTTGAAGAGATCGTTAGTCTTTCCCATTCTATTGTTTTCCTCTATTTCTTTGCACTGATCACTGGGGAAATCTCTCCTTGCTATTCTTTGGAACTCTGCATTCAAATGGGTATATCTTTCCTTTTCACCTTTGCCTTTCGCTTCTTTTCTCAGCTATTTGTAAGGCCTCCTCAGACAACCATGCTGCCTTTTTGCATTTCTTCTTCTTTGGGATGGTTTTGATCACCACCTTCTTCACAATGTCATGAACCTCTGTCCGTAGTTCTTCAGGCACTCCCTCTATCAGATCTAATGCCTTGAACCTATTTGTTAGTTTCACTGTATAATCATAAGGGATTTGATTTAGGTCATATCTGAATGGTCTAAATCCCTACTTTCTTTAAGTTAAGTCTGAATTTTGCAATAAGGAGTTCATGATCTAGCCACAGTCAGCTCCTGGTCTTGTTTTTGCTTACTGTACAGAGCTTCTCCATCTTTGGCTGCAATGAATATAATCAATCTGATTTCATTATTGACCATCTGGTGATGTCCATGTGTAGAGTCGTCTCTTGTGCTGTTGGAAGAGGGTGTTTGCTATAACCAGTGTGTTCTCTTGGCAAAACTCTTTTAGCCTGTACCCCACTTTATTTTGTATTCCAAGGCCAAACTTGCCTGTTATTCCAGGTATCCCTAGACTTCCTACTTTTGCATTCCAGTCCCCTATAATGAAAAGGACATCTTTTTTTTATTTCTTTCTTTGGTTTCTTCTAGAAGGTCTTGTAGGTCTTCATAGAACCATTCAACTTCAGCTTCTTTGGAATTAGTGGTTGGGGCATAGACTTGGGTTACTGTGATATTGAATGGTTTGCCTTGCCAACGAACAGAGATCATTCTGTCATTTTTGAGATTGCGCTCAAGTACTTCATTTCAGACTCTTTTGTTGACTATGAGGGCTACTCTATTTCTTCTAAGGGATTCTTGCCCACAGTAGTAGATATAACAGTCATCTGAATTAAATTTGCCCATTCTGGGTCCATTTTAGTTCACTAATTCCTAAAACATCAATGGTCACTCTTGCCATCTCCTGTTTGACCACTTTCAATTTACCCTGATTCATGGATCTAACATCCAGGTTCCTATGCAATAGTGCTTTTACAGCATCAGACTTTTCTTTGATCACCAGTCACATTTACAACTGGGCATTGTTTTTACTTTGGCTCAGCATCTTCTCCACTCTTCTCCAATAGCATATGGGCACCTACTGACCTAGAGAGTTCACCTTTCAGAGTCATATCTTTTTGTTTTTTCATACTGTTCATGGGGTTCTCAAGGCAAGCATACTGAAGAGGTTTGCCATTCCCTTCTCCAGTGGAGCATGTTTTGTCAGAACTCTCCACCATGACCCATCTGTCTTGGGTGGCCCTACATGGCATGGCTTAGTTTCATTGAGAAATCATGAGCCAAAAGAAAGTGGCATCTTTTCAAGCATTGAAGGGAAAGCAATTTAACCACAAATTATATCTGGGAACACTATCCTTTAGGAATGAAAAGAAAATAAAGACTTTCGATGAGGAAAGAAAGCAAAAAGAATTTGTTGATAAGCAGACCTACCCTCTAAGGCCAGCTGAAGTAATTAATCATACAGAAAGGAAATGATGAAAGAGGGAATCTTGGAACATCAGGAAAGAAGGGACTACAGAAATAGCAGAAATGTGTATGTACAGTGAACTATTTGGGGTTCACTATAAGTGGGTTCTATAATGGGTTTGTAAAGCAAGTTTGATAGTTGAAATAAAAATGTTAACATCACCTGATATTCAAGCCAATGAAATTTTACAAAAGAGAAAGTTAAGAGATCTGGATGGACATGAAACTCCAACTCCATGGTTAACACAAAGTACCATGTTGATACTAGTGGGCTGTGATAAGTCACATATTTATATTGTAATACCCAGAGCAACCACTAAAAAAAAAAAAAAA
>SJYT01065446.1:7800-30897 GCA_006410635.1 Cephalophus harveyi | reverse complement strand
TGGACTGCAAGGAGATCCAACCAGTCCATTCTGAAGGAGATCAGCCCTGGGATTTCTTTGGAAGGAATGATGCTAAAGCTGAAACTCCAGTACTTTGGCCACCTCATGCGAAGAGTTGAAAAGACTCATTGGAAAAGACTCTGATGCTGGGAGGGATTGGGGGCAGGAGGAGAAGGGGGCAACAGAGGATGAGATGGCTGGATGGCATCACTGACTCGTTGGAGGCGAGTCTGAGTGAACTCCAGGTGTTGGTGATGGACAGGGAGGCCTGGCGCACTGCGATTCATGGGGTCGCAGAGAGTCGGACATGACTGAGCGACTGAACTGAACCGAACACAATGTAAATGCTCTGTAAATAGTTGTCAGCCCATGTGTCAAACTCAAGTTTTGAACATTTCAAAATGTTTTTAAAAATTAAGTTAATAAATAAATAATTTTATATTTTAAAAAATTAATAAAAGTTTTATGAAATTCCAAATTTTCTGGAAAATTTTACTTTTTCTCAAATATTTTTGATCCATGGTTGGTTGAATTTCCAGATGTAGAACCTAAGCAAATGGAGGGCTGAATGTATATCCTGAGTCATAAAACAAATCCCAACAAATTTAAAAGAATCAAAATCATGCAGAGTATATCTTCCAACCATAAATTTTCTGGAAAATTTTACTTTTTCTCAAATATTTTTGATCCATGGTTGGTTGAATTTCCAGATGTAGAACCTAAGCAAATGGAGGGCTGAATGTATATCCTGAGTCATAAAACAAATCCCAACAAATTTAAAAGAATCAAAATCATGCAGAGTATATCTTCCAACCATAAAGAAATCAAACTAGAAGTCAGTAACAGAAAGATATGAGGAAAATCTCCCAAAACTTGGAAATTAAACAACACTCTCTCAAATAATCCATTGATGGTAGTGAAAGACTCAGAGAAAATTTTAAAAATACATAGAACTGAGCAAAAATAAAAGTTCAGTTTGGTTCAGTTCAGTCACTCAGTCGTGTCCGACTCTTTGCAACCCCATGAATCGCAGCACGCCAGGCCTCCCTGTCTATCACCAACTCCCGGAATTCACTCAGATTCATGTCCATCGAGTCAGTGACACCATCCAGCCATCTCATCCTCTGTCGTCCCCTTCTCCTTCCCCCAATCGCTCCCAGCATCAAAGTCTTTTCCAATGAGTCAACTCTTTGCATGAGGTGGCCAAAGTACCGGAGTTTCAGCTTTAGCATCATTCCTTCCAAAGAAATCCCAGGGTTGATCTCCTTCAGAATGGACTGGTTGGATCTCCTTGCAGTCCAGGGATTCTCAAGAGTCTTCTCCAGCACCACAGTTCAAAAGCATCAATTCTTCGGTGCTCAGCCTTCTTCACAGTCCAACTCTCATATCTATACATGACTACTGGGAAAACCATAGCCTTGACTAGACGGACCTTAGTCGGCAAAGTAATGACTCTGCTTTTGAATACGCTATCTAGGTTGGTCATAACTTTTCTTCCAAGGACAACATGTCAAAATTTGTTGAATGCAGCTAAGCTATTGCTGAGGGAAATTTATAACACTAAGTGAATTGAGGTAAATAGTTCTCAAATCAATAATAAGCTCCTCAGTTCAGTTCAGTTCAGTCGCTCAATAGTGTCTGACTCTTCGCAACCCCATGAATTGCAGCACTCCAGGCCTTCCTGTCCATCACCAACTCCCGGAGTTCACTCACACTGATATCCATCGAGTAGGTGATGCCATCCAGCCATCTCATCCTCTGTCATGCCCTTCTCCTCCTGCCCTCAATCCCTCCCAGTATCATGGTCTTTTCCAATGAGTCAACTGTTCTCATGAGGTTGCCAAAGTATTGGAGTTTCAGCTTTAGCATCAGTCCTTCCAGTGAACACCCAGGACTGATCTCCTTTAGGATGGACCTACCTCAAGAAATTAGAAAATGAACAAATAAGCATAAAACAAGCAGGAAAAAAGAAAGAAATATGAAAGCAGAATTCAATGGAAATGAAAACAGAGAAAAAATAGAGAAAATCAGTAAAACAAAAAGCTGGTTCTTTGAACACTTCAACAGAATTGACGGGCTTCTGCTAAGACTGACAGAGATAAAGAGAAAGAAGATACAAATTACACACCTCCAGAATGAAGTAGGGAATATCAGTACCTTATCCTGATCATGCTATTGTGTCTGTTCATACAAGAACTTACCTGTGGGGGAAACAGTGAGAGGATCTCTCTGTACTATTTTTTTCAATTTCCTGTGATCTGCAATTATTTCAAAATGTTTTTAAAATTAAGCTAATAAATAAATAAATTTATATTTTAAAAAATTAATAAAAGTTTTATGAAATTCCAAAATATTTGAAAATAAAATAAGAGCAGTTGAAGATTAAAAAACTTTAGAGAAAAGCAAATTAATTTTCTTCATTTTTTTCAATTTATCTAGCTCATTAAAGACAGTGGTATGCAGGCTGCCTCCATTCCTGGGAGCTGCCTTCCAGCACAATTCCTGTCCCACCAAAAACAGGAGACTGAATCCTGAAACTCAGGGCCCAGAGGAACCCCAATTCTCCAAGCATAACTGTCTCAGTCAAAGTGGGTTCCCAGGACAGAGGTATCCCATCCTCCCATATGACTGCCTCAAAAAGCGTTAACTACCAGAAAATTGTGTAGTAGGTATTGTAGGCCATAGATCTTACAGTTTAGCAGCTGGAAGGAACAATGCCTGTCCCCATACTTAGGAAGTCTGAGGGCAAGCCCCATTTCCTTGGCCAAGCCCATTCCCCTAGCCAAATGGTCTTGCAGGTACTTCAACTAAGACAGTTATACATGGAGAATTGGGGTTCCTCTGGGACCTGTGTTTCAGGGTTCAGTCTCCTGTTTTTGGTGGACAGGAATTGTGCTGGAAGGCAGTTCCTGGGAATGGAGGCAGCATACATATTTAATCAGCTAGATTAAATTCAATCTTGCAGAGGTGGCTTCCTGCTGTGGCAATTATTGGCCAAGCCTTGGACAAGATGCTGCGATAATATGATGATCAGTCAGCCCTTGTCTGTGTCCTGGAGGATGAACAATCACATCAAAAAGACAGAAGGAGAAATAATTACAGCTTGTATTTAGTTTCAGAGAGAAATGTTTCCCAAAAAACAATACTAAAGGGTTTCTTAAAGTCCCCACCAGAAAACAGAGTGTTCCCTGCTATAAGGTGTTTTGAAGTAAAAAAGGCAAAACACCTCTAGTCAAATAACTTAGTGCATTTCCAACAGAACTGATTAAAAGGCACTTCTTTTTTCTTTTTTTTTTTGATTGAAGTATAGTTGAATTGCAGTGTTGTGCCAATCTCTGCTATACAGCAAAGTGACCCACTTACATACATACATTCTTTTTAGTATTCTTTTCCAGTATGATTTATCACAGAGTATTCAATATAGTTTACTGTGCTACACATTAGGACCTTGCTGTTAATCCATTCTAAATGTAATAGCTTGCATCTACCAACCCCATACTCCCAGTCCATCCCTCTCCCTCCCCCCACCCTTGGTAACCACAAGTCTCTTCTCTACGTCTGTGAATCTGCTTCTGTTTTGTAGTTAGGTTCATATGTGCCATATTTTAGATTCCACATATAAGTGATATCATATGATATTTGTCTTTCTCTTTCTGACTTATTTCGCTTAGTATGATAATCTTTAGTTGCATCCATGTTGCTGTAAACGGCATTATTTTGTTCTTCTTCATGACTGGGTAGATTTCATTGTATATATGTTTTCACATATTCTTTATCCATTCATCTGTCAGTGGACACTTAGGTTGCTTCCATGTCTTGGCTATTGTAAATAGTGCTACTATGAACATAAGAGTGCAAATACCTTTTTAAATTATAGTTTTGCCTAGGTATATTCCCAGGAGTGGGATTGTTGGATCATATGGTAATTCTATTTTTAGTTTTGTGAGGCACCGCCATAATGTTCTCCATAGTGGTTGTATCAATTTACATTCCCACCAGCAATGTAGGAGGGTTCCTTTTTCTCCACATCCTCTCTAGCATTTGTTATTTGTAGACTTTTAAATTATGGCCATTCTGACCAGTGTGAGGTGGTACCTCATTATAGCTTTGATTTGCATTTCTCTAATAATTAGTGATGCTGAGTACTTTTTCACGTTCCTCCTGGTCATCTATATGTCTTCTTTGGAGAAATGTAAAGATACCTGAGGACCTCTCAGGACCCACTGTGAATGTCCCAGTGAGCTTTGAATGCTACAGTCACTGTTGCTTGACAGAATCTACCCCTGGTGCAATCCAAGGGCTATTGGTGAGGAAGGCACAATTTGGAAGACTCTGGAGGACAACTCCAAGGTCTCCACAGGGTTTCCTCACACCTGAGCATCTGGTCAACTTGTCTATGGGAGGAGCTTAGTGGGATCAGGCCAATGAGATATCTACTGCATTGAGAAAGCAATTCTTTCTGTTTTCAAATCAGCAACTATATTTCACCTACATATCACACCAATAAACCCTGAAATGTTAGGATTAAAAGATTGTTTTAAATGTAGTCCTTATTCTCCTCCTGAACCCAGAAAGTGTAATGGCCACTGAATCTATTCAGTTGTTAAAACATTGGTTGAACTCATTCTTTCTGAAATTTTATTAAATCTGTCCTGGGCGAGGCAGTAGGTGGCACAGGGCAGGGTGTCTGCAAATAGTACTCTCTGAGTAAATAAACTGTTTCTCATTCTCAGGAGGGCCCGAGAAAGAGGCCCTCCTGTTGATTTTGTCATGACTTTAGCGTCAGTTATGAGGATGCTGTCTATAGCCACACCAGGATGATCAGTAACCCTTCAGAGGTCCATCAAACCCGTGGGCATCACATTGACCTCTGGCCTGGTCTGCATTTAAGCACTGTCAGACTTCTCCAGTCACATCAGGAAGTTCTTATTCACATAACCAAATGTTTCAGTCAATCAATTTTTGTTTCACTTTAATGTGCCTTGGTTTGCATGGGCTGTAGCAAATGGCCATGTCCCTATCTTTAACAGGGAAGTGTGTTCCAAGCCTGTCTCTCCTTAAGTCTCCTTGGACTGAGAAGGCAGTCAGCCCGCTTGGCCACCTTCTCCCACAAGGGCTCCAGCAGCCACCAACTGTTTGCTGACTGTGATGCTCATCAGGAACATGAAGCAAATCAAAAACTGTGCCAAACTTTGGGATGAACTCCAACAGTTGTGAAATTCCTTGCTCGGTCAAACATGCGTCATCTTTCAGGTTCTAGTAACATAATCTCTGACTGAGCCTCCATCAGCCTTTGATCACAAAACAAGGCTGCCTTTAAGGAGCTGAAATGAGTTGGCCTCAAGGTTTGCCCCCTTATTCTGAGTCCGGAGAGGGGCCTCACACTCACCCCCAGCAGCTCACCTGCCCTGGAATTCAGCTGCAGGCCCCACCCACCCAGACGCCTGCCCAAAGGGGCCTCACTCTCACCTTCTCATCTCTGCCTGCCATCCAACAGCACCACGCCTGCACTCCCTGGAGGCGCTGATGCCAGGACTCTTGGCTCTTGCAGAGGGAGAATAGGTTCCTCCCACTGTTGTTCCACCTTCAGCTCCTTGGACTTGTAAATAGTTCTGTTTATGGCAGAGTATTCCAAAGTTTTCCTTCAAACAGCACAGGTTCTGTATACTCCTGCCCTCTCATATACTCCATGGAAAGTCACTCTGTCTACTCCTTGTGTCCCTCCTTCAGCTTCATAATTTCAAATCCAGCCTCAGCCCTCTAATAAAACTCCCCTCTAATAAAAGAATAAAAACTCTAGTGCATAGAAATAAATACAAATAAATACTCATGGTTCAATAGTTTAAGGGGCGGTTAGAAAAATATGAAGATTCTTTTTTCATTCATAGCTTCTGGATCCAATTCAGCCAGATAAAATTGTCCTTTTTATGAAAATAACAATTTTATGATAAAAATTGTTTGTGTTCATCCTAGAAGAAAGGTCTAAAGGAGGAATAAACACTACTTGACTTCCACCTCCCAGAGATCAAATTTTTGCTTCAATGTGCCTTTCATATAACGCAAGATGAAATTAAACTCACATCATCCCCTGCAGGTGTCATTTCACTGGGAGCATTTTCATGCATGTCTGACTAATTTCCCTAAACTTCCTTAGATTAATAGAGTGAAATGTTCTTACTCTTGCACTGAGTCCCTTTTTTCATCTTTTGTAGAGTTATGATGGGGCAAGTAGTTGCCCAAGCAAGATGAGTATCATGAAAACTTGGCTAGCACCTGGTACACAGAAAAATGCCCAGTAAACATCAGCTGCTATCATCAGCCACAAAATTGACCCATGATTTGAGAGAAAGTTGAAAGAGTGATTAAGGTTTGGAAAGAATCCAGGAATTTCTGTCCTAGTACTAGTTACCATCTTAATTTTTTTTAACTCTCTGCATCACCCCTCTCCCATCATTATCTCTCCATGTGGAACAGGTACAGTTTCTTAGGCGTTCAGTCTGAGGCCGAACACTGAGACACTATGTATGTATGGCTTGTTTTCTGTGCTAAGGTTTCTTTTGGTAGAAAGATACTAACCATAGGGGGCAATGGTACTGCCTTGAATTAAGTTGGACACAGAGGCTACCACAGCTCACACATTACAAAACCCAGGTTAGTCAATCAGATTAGGAGCAAAACCTACCTATGTTAGAGGGTGGCTATGTTGTCTGAGTTATCCATCAGAAAGTTTCCTTCATGAAACCAGGTTCATGCTCTTGAGCATACAGTACCCTTCAAGGTGACTCTCCCAATTCACTTCTCCAGCCTTATCAAATGCTACTGTCCCTCCTACAGCCAGAGAAAATGACTGCTTGTAGTTGCCGGATTCTCTGATACCTCTACAACTTTCTATGTTCTGTTCCCTCTCCCCAGAGTCTCCTCACCACACCTCTTCTTTTTACTAATAACTTGTCTCAAATTCTCTCTACCTCAAGAAGCCTACCCTGCCTAGGGGTAGGCTTGCACTCAGTCCAGCTTTTGATCTTCCTCTCTGCTCTTAAAGCATGGCCAGTTCCAGTCTGTATCCTCTGTAGGCCACATACTTGTGAAAGATGAGAATGGTATCTTTTAAAGTTTAATCCCGGGATCTAAGAGACATCTAGTGTAAAGGAGCAGTTAATAACTGTCTTATGTGTGAATGCTCAAATGCATTATTTTCTCTATATTAGCAGTGTAGATCCCTTTGAAGAGATTTTCTTCCTTCTTCGGAATGAATTACTATCTTACTTATATAATCAGAAAAACATAATAACACAAGCCTTTATTGCTTTTCTAATCAAATAAGTTATTTTTATAATAAAAATTTAAAAACCAGTCACACTCAGGGAACTCAAACTGGAGCTCAGTAACAACCTAGATGGGTGGGATGGGGAGGGAGGTTCAAGTGGGAGGGGACATGGGTAAACCTATAGCTGATTCATGTTGATGTTTGGTAGAAACCAGCACAATACTGTAAACCAATTATCAGTTAAAATAAATTATAAAAAATTAACCAATCACTATAACCATTTATAACATTTGCAAAGTTTCTTCTGAAATTTGATGATTATTTCCTGGTTTGTGGCATTTTTAACACTTATGCTTCAACATATTTTTCTAAAAATAAGAATGTAAAATGTAAAATTCTAAAAATAGAATGTAAAAAAATGTCATGACAACTAAATATTACTACACAACATAGTCTAAATGCATACTTTTTCCAACCTAAAATTTTTCTGATAGTCCTCACTGAGGATTAATAACTTTTTTTCCAAAAGTTTTTTTTTTTTTTCCTTTGAACACATCTTTTCTCTTTAGTGTTCCATTTATTAGTACATGTTCAAGTTACAGTTTTTCTCAGTGAGGGCTCTGAGAAGGTATACGTTGCTGGGGAATATTGTGTACTCAGTGAAGTGAAAGTCGCTCAGTCGTGTCTGACTCTTTGTGACCCCATGGACTATACAGTCCATGGAATTCTCCAGGCCAGAATACTGGAGTGGTTAGCCTTTCTCTTCTCCTGGAGATCTTCCCAACCCAGAGATCGAACCCAGGTCTCCCACATTGCAGGTGGATTCTTTATCAGCTGAGCCACAGGGAAGCCCAAGAGTACTGGAGTGGGTAGCCTCTCCCTTCTCCAGTGGATCTTCCCGACCCAGGAATCAAAGCGGTGTATCCTGCACTGCAGATGGATTCTTTACCAACTGAGCTATCTGTTAAACTTAGCTAAAGGCTTTCTTAGAATTGCTAAAATATTTTTTAAATTACATCAACAGTTTCTAACATGCCCTGATAGATTCATCCAGTGACTCTGGAGCAGACGTGAGGATGACTTTCAGGAGGCTGATGAAAAAGAACTCCAATTGCTCTGTGCTACAAAAGCTGCAGCTGGCAGGGCACAGCCTCTGCCATGAGGTCCTCAGGCAAGAGTGACACTGCTGAGGAGTCACTATGGTGTCCTTCAGGGCACTGATGCCTGCGAGCTCAATCTTATCGCCTTGACTCAGTTCTCTTCTTGATTCCAAATGCTGTCCCTGATTTAGACACACTGTGTACTCTGTGCTGGCCTTCGCAAATCAGGGACACTGTATTCTGCTAGGAGATGGGGCCCCAGAGAGTGGTTTCTGTTTCTGGCAGTTCCACTCCAGATTTTACTGTGAGTCATAATATATCACTAATCTCTTGACCTTTATTTAAAAATCCTCCAGTGACCAGGCTGCTGTCACCTGTTCCTCATACTGAAAAAGTATAATCATCAATACAAGCCAACACAGCCAGGCCTGAAATAACAGCTCAGTGAAAGTACCAGCAGACACACCCTTCCCACAGGCTGGTCCTGTCTGCCTTGTGAGCTGCCCCACACTGGGTCCAGTGGAATTATTTTAGGATTATTTCTGAGGGTGGAGAGAACATCAGACACAGCCATTTCCCCTGGTTTCTGTGCCAGAGGTTGGCTGTGTTCTTTGGCAGAGGATCAAGGAAGTATGGTGCATTCTTAGTAAGCTAAGATGGCTGGGTGATGTCAGGGTTTATTCCCCGGGCACTGCTTTCAGCAATGTGCCAAACTCGATGGCTTCACCTGCTACTTCCTAAAATAGGGTGCTCAGATCTGATTCCAGACCATGGTTAAAATGACATTCCACATAATACAAAACATCCCAGGGCTTAGCTGGCAATCTAAAGTAATATAAATTAACATTCAGTACTCCAAAATTTAGACCCCCAAACTAATCTGGACAATAAGCTTCACTGACTTTCTCAAGACCTTTTCCACTGGCACAATGCTCACATTTTACATTATGTAAACTTTATGCTTACACTTTACCCATATTGGGATATTTAAGATTGGAGAAAATGTTTAGGCTTTATTAAGCCAGTCTCCTGGAACCCACACCCCAGTTATTCTCATTTTCCCAGTTCTCTACCTCTACATGCAAACAACTGTCCCTGCTGACAGTAGACACAACTGTCCCTTGCCACTCATGACCCTCTCAAAGATGCTGGCACCTGTCCCACCATGTACCATGAGCTGTGGAGATGCCTCCTCCTTCCTCCATTGCTCCAGTGGTTCAGAGAATAATAATTCATAGTTCATAATCAATACATGGCTCCCTGGTACCATCTCCATGAAGCTATTGAAGAGGAAAAAAAAAATTTTACAATAACTTCCTGTTCATTCTGCTTCTGTAACTCAGCTTGCTTCTTGCAAAGTCTGAATGACGTAGGTCACATAGTCTTGGAAAATAGAGACTTACAAAAATGCTAGGAACTGAAGTTTATCTCACTTACCCTTTCCCTGATTTTGCCTAGCCCCTATAATCCTACTTAACCAGCCTGTCATGTAAAGGTCAGGCACCACCCCCACTCCTAACCTCTGTTCCAGCGCGAGCAAAACCCTAGTTTAAAACAGCATGTTAACAGTTAGCAAGGCCAACTAAAGTCTGATGTCATACCCTGTCTATAAAAACTCTGTAACCTCTTTGTTCAGGGCGCTTAGCTTGGAGTGTTAATGCCTCTGGGCCCACCAGTGTAATAAACCTGAGTTCTCCAGCTCTCTGAGTGTGGTGCTTGGTTTCTCAACTACTGGTTTCTGCAACATTTCTGGAGGTCCCATCGAGATTCCAACCACGCCAGCCCCTTGAGCTACCAGACCAGTGGCTCAGCCAGGCCAGAGTTGAGGAACTCTAAGATGAACAAGGAGGCACACCACCTGATGGTTTTCTGGGTTCTCTTTTGGACCAGCATTCCGACTCTCTGGACAGCTAAGCCCCGGCTATACTCATTGGAGGGATGGACCAACTCACCAGGAACAGCCATGGGATAAAGTAAGGCCCCGAGGCCAGTCCCTAGTCAGGTCCCACCCCAATGGGTAGAAGAGAAGACTCTTCTGCCAAAGAGACCTCCCTTGGGCTCCTAGCAAGGGGGCAACAGTTAGGGAAACCTGGGGACATGGGAGAAGGAAATCATTGTGATAACCTCTGAGTGATTGTTAGGGCATGATTGCTGATTGAACAGAGTGAGAGCTCCATTGTCTTTGGACTACAGAGCCTAAGAGGGTCCTAATCTGTGGCTCCGTGAGACCTCATAAGGCTAAAAGATGGTGCCAGTCTCTGGGGTATCTGATCCCTCCCTTTGAGGCTGGTCCAGGTCAGGGGTTTATACTGACCTGCCAGTGCTAAGAGACATCTTAAATCTCCCTCGGGGGAGCAGCCAGGTGGACAAAAAGTGAATGTAAACAAGTGTGCAGCCTGATTCGCTTGAGCTTCAGGTTCGGTTGTGTGGCTCCGTGGCCTTCAGGCTACAGAGTCCAAGTGGGCCCTAACTTGCAGTTCCGTGCCAACCTCATATAGCTCAAGGCAGTGTCTGTCCCTGGGGGACCCCATCCCTCCCTGCGAGTCAGAGCTGGGTCAGGGATTTATACTGGCCCACCAAAGCTAAGAGGCACTTAAATTCCCCTCAGGGACGCAGCCAAGCAGGCACCTGAATGGTCTCTTTTGAGGGGGCACCCACCCTTTTTTGTCTTTGTGCCACCAACACAGGGTGGGATACACAGGGAGGGGGTAAATTGGTTACTGATTTGATTTAGAAGTTGTGTATGTCCAAGCGACCTTTTTGCCCTAGGGCCCTCTGCCAAAATTATTTCCTTAAAATTTTTAAGCCTCACTCTCCCCTTCCATAAGCTGACTCCTTGAGCCAACTTACTGAGAAATTAGGTTTTCCTTAAAAAAACTTTCCCCTTTTGCCAGGTGGCTCTGTACCTCCCGCTCTCTTGGTCCCTTGAGCCACCCCGTGTGGAGTAGCATGCTTTGATGTGCTCCTGCATACTTGCAGAGTCTTATTAGGAGGCTGCCTTCCTCTGTCACCTTTTCCTTCATAATTTCCTTTTTCCCCAGGATTTTAGGCCCTTCACCTAGGCGAGGAGTATGCATATTACTCTCTCCACCTGCTGAGTGCCCTCGAGAGGGTCAACCACCCTAGACCCCCTCCAGAGTCCCACGTGAAGTTATTCCTCCACGAACCCCATTATGAGGGATCACTCCTTCCAGCCCCATCTCCCTGGGACATTTAGCTATCAGAGCCATCTTCAAGGAAACATGTAATTGTGCTGTCTGGAATACTAGGCCTTCCAGTAGTGGCAGCCTCAGTGCTAACTAGGTTATAAGACCCTAAGACANAGGGAAGCCCAAGAGTACTGGAGTGGGTAGCCTCTCCCTTCTCCAGTGGATCTTCCCGACCCAGGAATCAAAGCGGTGTATCCTGCACTGCAGATGGATTCTTTACCAACTGAGCTATCTGTTAAACTTAGCTAAAGGCTTTCTTAGAATTGCTAAAATATTTTTTAAATTACATCAACAGTTTCTAACATGCCCTGATAGATTCATCCAGTGACTCTGGAGCAGACGTGAGGATGACTTTCAGGAGGCTGATGAAAAAGAACTCCAATTGCTCTGTGCTACAAAAGCTGCAGCTGGCAGGGCACAGCCTCTGCCATGAGGTCCTCAGGCAAGAGTGACACTGCTGAGGAGTCACTATGGTGTCCTTCAGGGCACTGATGCCTGCGAGCTCAATCTTATCGCCTTGACTCAGTTCTCTTCTTGATTCCAAATGCTGTCCCTGATTTAGACACACTGTGTACTCTGTGCTGGCCTTCGCAAATCAGGGACACTGTATTCTGCTGGGAGATGGGGCCCCAGAGAGTGGTTTCTGTTTCTGGCAGTTCCACTCCAGATTTTACTGTGAGTCATAATATATCACTAATCTCTTGACCTTTATTTAAAAATCCTCCAGTGACCAGGCTGCTGTCACCTGTTCCTCATACTGAAAAAGTATAATCATCAATACAAGCCAACACAGCCAGGCCTGAAATAACAGCTCAGTGAAAGTACCAGCAGACACACCCTTCCCACAGGCTGGTCCTGTCTGCCTTGTGAGCTGCCCCACACTGGGTCCAGTGGAATTATTTTAGGATTATTTCTGAGGGTGGAGAGAACATCAGACACAGCCATTTCCCCTGGTTTCTGTGCCAGAGGTTGGCTGTGTTCTTTGGCAGAGGATCAAGGAAGTATGGTGCATTCTTAGTAAGCTAAGATGGCTGGGTGATGTCAGGGTTTATTCCCCGGGCACTGCTTTCAGCAATGTGCCAAACTCGATGGCTTCACCTGCTACTTCCTAAAATAGGGTGCTCAGATCTGATTCCAGACCATGGTTAAAATGACATTCCACATAATACAAAACATCCCAGGGCTTAGCTGGCAATCTAAAGTAATATAAATTAACATTCAGTACTCCAAAATTTAGACCCCCAAACTAATCTGGACAATAAGCTTCACTGACTTTCTCAAGACCTTTTCCACTGGCACAATGCTCACATTTTACATTATGTAAACTTTATGCTTACACTTTACCCATATTGGGATATTTAAGATTGGAGAAAATGTTTAGGCTTTATTAAGCCAGTCTCCTGGAACCCACACCCCAGTTATTCTCATTTTCCCAGTTCTCTACCTCTACATGCAAACAACTGTCCCTGCTGACAGTAGACACAACTGTCCCTTGCCACTCATGACCCTCTCAAAGATGCTGGCACCTGTCCCACCATGTACCATGAGCTGTGGAGATGCCTCCTCCTTCCTCCATTGCTCCAGTGGTTCAGAGAATAATAATTCATAGTTCATAATCAATACATGGCTCCCTGGTACCATCTCCATGAAGCTATTGAAGAGGAAAAAAAAAATTTTACAATAACTTCCTGTTCATTCTGCTTCTGTAACTCAGCTTGCTTCTTGCAAAGTCTGAATGACGTAGGTCACATAGTCTTGGAAAATAGAGACTTACAAAAATGCTAGGAACTGAAGTTTATCTCACTTACCCTTTCCCTGATTTTGCCTAGCCCCTATAATCCTACTTAACCAGCCTGTCATGTAAAGGTCAGGCACCACCCCCACTCCTAACCTCTGTTCCAGCGCGAGCAAAACCCTAGTTTAAAACAGCATGTTAACAGTTAGCAAGGCCAACTAAAGTCTGATGTCATACCCTGTCTATAAAAACTCTGTAACCTCTTTGTTCAGGGCGCTTAGCTTGGAGTGTTAATGCCTCTGGGCCCACCAGTGTAATAAACCTGAGTTCTCCAGCTCTCTGAGTGTGGTGCTTGGTTTCTCAACTACTGGTTTCTGCAACATTTCTGGAGGTCCCATCGAGATTCCAACCACGCCAGCCCCTTGAGCTACCAGACCATTGGCTCAGCCAGGCCAGAGTTGAGGAACTCTAAGATGAACAAGGAGGCACACCACCTGATGGTTTTCTGGGTTCTCTTTTGGACCAGCATTCCGACTCTCTGGACAGCTAAGCCCCGGCTATACTCATTGGAGGGATGGACCAACTCACCAGGAACAGCCATGGGATAAAGTAAGGCCCCGAGGCCAGTCCCTAGTCAGGTCCCACCCCAATGGGTAGAAGAGAAGACTCTTCTGCCAAAGAGACCTCCCTTGGGCTCCTAGCAAGGGGGCAACAGTTAGGGAAACCTGGGGACATGGGAGAAGGAAATCATTGTGATAACCTCTGAGTGATTGTTAGGGCATGATTGCTGACTGAACAGAGTGAGAGCTCCATTGTCTTTGGACTACAGAGCCTAAGAGGGTCCTAATCTGTGGCTCCGTGATGACCTCATAAGGCTAAAAGATGGTGCCAGTCTCTGGGGTATCTGATCCCTCCCTTTGAGGCTGGTCCAGGTCAGGGGTTTATACCGACCTGCCAGTGCTAAGAGACATCTTAAATCTCCCTCGGGGGAGCAGCCAGGTGGACAAAAAGTGAATGTAAACAAGTGTGCAGCCTGATTCGCTTGAGCTTCAGGTTCGGTTGTGTGGCTCCGTGGCCTTCAGGCTACAGAGTCCAAGTGGGCCCTAACTTGCAGTTCCGTGCCAACCTCATATAGCTCAAGGCAGTGTCTGTCCCTGGGGGACCCCATCCCTCCCTGCGAGTCAGAGCTGGGTCAGGGATTTATACTGGCCCACCAAAGCTAAGAGGCACTTAAATTCCCCTCAGGGACGCAGCCAAGCAGGCACCTGAATGGTCTCTTTTGAGGGGGCACCCACCCTTTTTTGTCTTTGTGCCACCAACACAGGGTGGGATACACAGGGAGGGGGTAAATTGGTTACTGATTTGATTTAGAAGTTGTGTATGTCCAAGCGACCTTTTTGCCCTAGGGCCCTCTGCCAAAATTATTTCCTTAAAATTTTTAAGCCTCACTCTCCCCTTCCATAAGCTGACTCCTTGAGCCAACTTACTGAGAAATTAGGTTTTCCTTAAAAAAACTTTCCCCTTTTGCCAGGTGGCTCTGTACCTCCCGCTCTCTTGGTCCCTTGAGCCACCCCGTGTGGAGTAGCATGCTTTAATGTGCTCCTGCATACTTGCAGAGTCTTATTAGGAGGCTGCCTTCCTCTGTCACCTTTTCCTTCATAATTTCCTTTTTCCCCAGGATTTTAGGCCCTTCACCTAGGCGAGGAGTATGCATATTACTCTCTCCACCTGCTGAGTGCCCTCGAGAGGGTCAACCACCCTAGACCCCCTCCAGAGTCCCACGTGAAGTTATTCCTCCACGAACCCCATTATGAGGGATCACTCCTTCCAGCCCCATCTCCCTGGGACATTTAGCTATCAGAGCCATCTTCAAGGAAACATGTAATTGTGCTGTCTGGAATACTAGGCCTTCCAGTAGTGGCAGCCTCAGTGCTAACTAGGTTATAAGACCCTAAGACAAGGCCCTTCCCATGCACGCCCTTCTCCTTTCTGGTCTAAGAGGTAGATTACATTTGTCAACATGGGGGGAAGTCCCTCTAAGCCAACAGTTTTAGACTACATGATAAAGAACTTTAAAAGGGTCTTCGCAAAAAAAAAATAATAATAAATAAAAAAAATTAAAAATAAATAAATAAATTTAATGCAAATTAAAAAAAATAAAATAAAATAGTCTTCGCAGGGGATCACAAAGTCAAGATGACTCACTCCCAGGAAGCTTTGTAACTTATGCTAGCTAGAATGGCCATCCTTTGATGTTGGATGGCCGCCAGAGGGCACTCTTGACCTGCCCACCATCCAAGCAGTGTACCGGGTAGTCTCTGGGACTCTAGGACATCCAAATCAATTTCTGTACATAGATTCCTGGCTCCTAATACTGCAGATCTTGCCCCTATGGGCAAGATTTTGCAGGAATGGAAAGGGACAGAGTAGGGTATTTGTGGCCCAACTGCTCAAAAGGAAGAAGAAAAGCTTATATTCCAAAGATACCCAGTGGAAGATCCGCCGCTGCCCCTACCATATGTTCCCATGCATAGCCAGCGCCAGATCCATTGCTGGACAATCCACCTCCCTCCGTGTCCCCCACACCACCACATGAGCAAGACTCCAGCCCAGAACCATTAGGGAGATGGCTCCGTTTGGCTAACCAATCTAACCAGTCGGCCACAGTCTGTCAAATGCCATTACGGGATACTCAAGGTCCCCAACAAGTGAATGAGGACAGTTCAGTCTAGCTTGGCTGCTCCATCCTCTATTACCAGCCCATCAGCACTACTGATCTCTTGAACTGGAGGCACCATAATCCTGTGTACTCTGATAACCCACAGGCTATGATTGACCTCCTAGAGTCCATTTTCCACACCCATCAGCCTACATGGGACAACCATTACCAGGTCCTTATGACTCTCGTCACCACTGAGGAAAGGCGGCATATCTTGACAGAAGCCCAAAAGTGTCTCCAAGGCCACACCCCCACAGAGGTCTTAGATGTAGAAAGATAGGTGCAAGAAGCAATGCCAGAGATGAGACCTGAATGGGATTTCAATTGCCAGAGAGGGACAAGAAGCCCTGAGCAACTATCATGATGCCCTTCTACATGGATTTCGAGCAGAAGCCAAAAAGCCCACCAATTTGCCCAAAACTAGAACGATAAGCCAAAACCAGATGAAAGCCTCACCAATTTCTATGAAAGTCGGTACAAAACATTCTGAACATACACCCAGTTTGACCTTGAGACACCCAAGAATCAACGGATGATTAACGCTGCCTCTGTGGCTCAATCTTGTGCAGACATTTGATGAAAGCTCCAAAAGCTGTAAGGCTTCACTGGGATGAATGCCACACAGCTCCTGGAGGAGGCAAACAAGATCTTTGTAAACTGGAACCGCGAAGCTCCAGGAGAAGCAGATAGAAGAGTGAAACAGAGAACAGTCCTGCTGGCAGCAGCATTGGGGAACCCAGGTCCAGTGAAACAGACTGTTCCCTCACTGAAAGGGAACGCCAAGAAGAGACCACCACTATGCCGTGACCAGAGTGCCTATTGCAAAGAGGCTGAACACTAGAAGAATGAATGCTCTCATTGCAGAGGGATGTCTGAAGGGTTGAAGAAGTTCAGTCAACTCAGCAAGGAAGGTACTAGCCTGAGGCAGTTGTCCAAGACCTTATCGACCTGGCCGGAGCAGAACTGGACTAGGGAGGACTGGGCTTCCTGATCCTTAGGCCCCTGGGAGCCTCTGGTCATGATGAAAGTAGGGGGCCAATCAATGACTTTTTTGGTGGACACCAGAGCTGAACATTCCATGGTAACCATACCCATGGTTCTCCTCACAGGCTGAACAGCAACTGTTGTTGGGGCCACAGGGAACATGGTTGCCCATTTATTTTGCAAAGCCCATTCATGCTAGCTAGTGGGCCACCTCATGACTCATGAATTTCTGTACTTAATGTAATGCCTCATTCCCCTGCTGGGCAAAGACTACTGACAAAGCTGGGAGCATAGATCACCTTTGTTCCTGGGAAGCCAGTAAGCCTCACCCTGGGGAGCAAATTGGCTCTGATGATGGCTGTATCTGTGTCCAGGGAAGATGAATGGCACCTCTATTCCTCAAGGAGGGAACTAATAAATCCCACCAGCCTGCTAAAAGAATTCCCTGCTGTCTGGGCAGAGAAGGGCCCCCAGGTTTTGCCAGAAACCAAGAGCTCATCGTGTTCGATCTGAGGCCAGGAGCCATTCTTTCAGACAGAGACAATACCCCGTACCACAGGAGGCACGTCTGGGAATTTGGGACCCCATCCAGCACCTCCGAGATGCCGAAATCTTAATTGAGTGCCAGCCTTCCTGGAACACTCTGCTCCTACCAGTCAAGAAGCCTGAAGGGAATGACTACCGCCAGTCCAGGACCTCTGTGCCAATAATGCAGTGATCACTGTCCATCCGGGGTCCCACACCCTTACACTCTCCTGAGCCTCTTACCCTCTCAAGCAAGCTGGTTCACGTACCTAGATCTCAAGGATGCATTCTTCTGCCTCTGGCTGTCTCTGGCCAGCCAGCCCTTGTTTGCCTTTGAGTGGGAAGACCCACGCCCGGGGAGAAAGACACAGCTGACTTGACCCGACTGCCACAAGGCTTCAAGAACTCACCTGTCCTGTTTGGTGAAGCCCTGGCTGTGGATCTTGCTGCCTTTCCTGGAGAAACTTTGAACTGCATCTTACTCCAGTATGTAGATGACCTTTTGCTAGCCAGTCTCACCCAAAGGGACTGCTGGAAAAACACCAATGCCCTATTGGCTCCACTCCCCACCTCAGGATACAAGGTGTCATGGAAAAAAGCTCAGATCTGCAGACAGGAGGTCAAGTACCTTGGATTTGTTATCTTATAAGGGCATCGAGTACTCAGACATGAGAGGAAGCAAGCCATCTGCTCAATACCTTGGCCAAGCATTAAGAAAGAAGTCTTTGAGTTCCTCAGGGCAGCCGGATTCTGCCAGATATAGATCCTGGGTTTCTTTGAGATTGCCAAGCCATTGTTTGAAGCCACAGCAGGCTCTGGTAAGGACCCCTTAGACAGGGGGGCCTCAACAGAAAAACACCTTCAGGGAGATGAAGAGACCCTTGACCAGTGCTCTGGCATTAGGGCTGCTGGATATGACATGGGACTTTAACCTCTTCATGCAGAGAAAAATCACACTGCACTGGGGGTCCTCACACAAAGAGCTGGGCCATGGCAGCGACCAGTGACATGCCTTTCCAAACAGCTGGATCCTGTGGTCTCAGGATGGCTGCCATGCCTCTGGGCATTAGCTGCCACTGTGTTCCTGGTCAGAGAAGCAGATAATCTTACTCTGGGACAAAATATAAATGTAAAAGTCATGCTGTTGCTGCATTGATGAACAGCCATGGCATAAGCGGCTGACCAACACCAGGATGACTCACCATCAAGAACTGCTTTGTGAAAACCCACCAGTCCAACTCGAGACTGTGCAGATGCTGAACCCTGCCACCTTCTTTCCTGTGGTAGCAGGAACCCCTGATCACACTGTGAGGAGGTCATAGGTAAAATTTATTCAAGCAGGCCAGACCTGACAGACATTCCCCTCCAGAGCCCAGAACTGGAACTGTTTACTGACGAAAGCAATTTCATCCAGGATGGGCAGTGCCCAGCAGGCTATGCTGTAACAATAACTGATGAGATAGTGAAGGCTGAGGCCTTGCCACAAGGGTGCTCAGCACAACAGGTTGAGCTGTGGGCACTCACCCAGGCGCTAAGGCACACCGAAGGAAAGTGAGTCAATATCTATACTGACTCAAGGTATGCCTTTACTACTTTGCATGTTCATGGGGTCATTTATAAAGAAAGGGGACTACTGACTGTGGTTGGTGGGGGCCAGGGGAGCAGATAAAAAACAAAGAAGAAATCCTTCAGCTGTTAGAGGCAGTCTGGAAGATTTCCCAAATGGCAGTCACCCACTACAAAGGCCCTCAAAGAGGAACTGATCCAGTCAGCGACTGGATCAGTCAGCTGATCAGGTCAGCTGACCAGGCAGCCAAGAAGGTGGAAACCCAACTCAGCCCTACAGTGTGCCCCGAGGTCCTCTCAGCATGAGAATTGCCTCTATCCCCGAGCTACACCAAGGAAGAAGACTAATGGGCTTTAGACGAGGGAGGAACCAAAGGAAAAGAGGGCTGGTGGGAGCTCCCAGACCAAAGACTTTTTGTGCCCAACAATATAGCTGCCCAGCTGGTGAAACAACATCATGGGACAACTCGTTTAGGAAAAACTGCGCTGGGAAGTTTGCTGAGCCCCTACTATTTCATTCCTAAGCTCCCAACTCTGTGTGCCCAGAGCACTGCTAAATATGTGACTTGCATGCAGACCAACGCCAGCCAAGGACCAAGACCCAGCTCAGGAGTGTAGACAGTTGAGACACAGCCCTTTGAAGATCTAGAAGTGGACTTTACTGAAGTCAAGCCCAACAGGGGCTGAATTTCCTTGTGGTAGTCTGCACCCACTCGGGGTGGCTGAGGCCTACCCCACGCCCACTAAATAGGCATGAGAGGTGGCCAGGGCCCTACTAAGAGACATGATCCCGAGATATGGGCTGCCTCTCTCCACAGGGTCTGACAATGGGCCAGGCTTTGTGTCTGAGATAATCTGGACTTTGTCCAAGACACTGGGATTCACATGGAAGTTTCACAGGCCACAGAGCTCCGGGAAAGTTGAGTGCATGAATCAGACCCTCAAGACTGCCTTAGCTAAGCTCTGTCAGGACACCCAATTACCTTGGGTCAACATGCTACCCCTAGGCTTACCTGATGCACCCTGAGGTCCTCAAGCTATTATCCCTTTGAGATCTCATATGGGAGAATATCCCCAGTGATTGGAAAGCTCAAGGGAGACCCCCAATAACTGACTGACCTGGAGATTTCTCGACACCTCCAGGTCCTGGAAAAGTCTTCTGCCATCTCACCAGGGAAACCTTAGAGAGGACACCCATTCCTTTGGACAAATGGATTCATCCCTATCAGCCAGGAGATGAGCTATGAGTTAAAAACTGGAAAAAGGAATGACTTCAGCCAGTTTGGACAGGCCCTCACACGGTCATCCTGGCAACCCCTACTGCTGTTAAAGTTACAGGTGTCACCCCCCGGATCCACCACACCAGACTCAAGGCGGCAGCGGCTTCCTGTGACAAGAACACCTGGAAAGCAGTTCAGGACCCTGAAAACCTCCTCAGGGTCTGGTTCCAAAGACAACGGCCCTCACCCATGAAGTACGCTGAGCCCTGCTCTAGTGACTCCAAAAGCTGACTAGTCAACACACGGCAGAAGCTTGAGGATTCTTCAGCCCTGCTCCAGCCGCACTCCAGCAGCTGGCTGGTTAACGCATGGCAAAGCATGAGGATTCACTTATCGAAATTCTTTGCTACAGCACTAGCTTCAGCTGCACTCCAGGACTGGAATTTGGGTCAGAGGCTGCTGTTAGCTTCTGTTATTGCGCTATGGTGGGAAGCCTCATTCTTATCAGATATCTCTTATAATCGATCCTTCTTACTAACCAAACTGCTCACAGTATAGCTGATATGCCCCCTCACAATAGGTTCAGTTGCTATGGCCACAGCAACCCAAAGATCAGGAGGAAAACTTTTGCTAGTGTTCAGTTATCTGTTATGCGTGGGCTGCTTTGCAGTCTTTTGGTGTTCCTTGCTGTAACAGATGGTTCCACTCCTTACCCACCATGTACCTGTCGGCAATACCTTCTATCCTCATTTAGCCAACAATTAGATCAGTGCATTAAGGAAAGCGACTTCTATGGACAGACAACCTACTGTCTCCATAACCACCAAACATATGTCCAAGGATGCTACCAGAATGCTATATCTGCTATCCTGCTCTTCCCCCAGGTGAGCCTGTCCCTACTCCTGTTACTTTTCCCCTTAAAAACCCAGCTCTGGCCTGAATGCCTTCTCCTTCCAACACTGTGGCATTGCCTTTATGTCCCTGTGCCTCTCAGTTCAGTTCAGTTCAGTCGTTAAGTCATGTCTGACTCTGCGACCCCATGAATCGCAACATGCCAGGCCTCCCTGTCCATCACCAACACCCGGAGTTTACTCAAATTCACGTCCATCGAGTCGGTGATGCCATCCAGGCATCCCATCCTCTGTCATCCCCTTCTCCTCCTGCCCTCCAATCCCTCCCAGCATCAGGGTCTTTTCCAATGAGTCAACTCTTCTCATGAGGTGGCCAAAGTACTGGAGTTTCAGCTTTAGCATCAGTCCTTCCAATGAACACCCAGGACTGTTCTCCTTTAGGATGGACTAGTTGGATCTTCTTGCAGTCCAAGGGACTCTCAAGAGTCTTCTCCAACAACACAGTTCAAAAACATCAATTCTTCAGTGCTCAGCTTTCTTCTACCCCCAAATGTTGTGCAAATGTTATGACCTGGAAGAAGTTTTTCCTGACGAAAAGATGGGAAGATCTACTGGACAGGGACTAATGTTGATGACCTAGGATCTAGTGTCGATGGGACTAGTTGGACCAAACTTGCCCCAGAGTTCCAGGCCCTGCCTGTTGGAAAACTGACCGAGACTACAGGCCACTACCAAGAATAAAATCAAATGACGCTTACAATTTGGACCCTGACCGTATCAGATTCTCAGTACAACTCTGCTGCTGCTGCTAAATCATTTCAGTCGTGTCGACTCCGTGCGACCCCATAGAAGGCAGCCCACCAGGCTCCCCCATCCCTGGGATTCTCCCAGCCAGAACACTCGAGTGGGTTGCCATTTCCTTCTCCAATGCATGAAAGTGAAAAGTGAAAGTGAAGTCGCTCAGTCGTGTCCGACTCTTAGCGACCCCATGGACTGCAGCCTACCAGGCTCCTCCGTCCATGGGATTTTCTAGGCAAGAGTACTCAGTGGGGTGCCATTACCTTCTCTGTCAGTATGACTCACCATCTCCTTATTAATACTAACCCCCAGCTGGCCAAGGATTGTTGTCTTTGCTTATCCTTGGAGGCCCCACATTATTTAGCCACACCAATACCATTAACTAATGTGACACTGGTGGGACCTCCAACAAATTCATCTGTACCAGAAGAAATGTTGAAATCACGCCCAAGGACAGTTGTATTAACTCTAAAGTCCCTTGAGTCCTTTACAGATAATGGAATGACAGTATCCGAAGGCGATTTAACTAAGAACCAACGCAATGAAGTCTTAAAAGATGAATGGCCCACTCATCCTCCCATAAGCGCAATATGGAGCCGCCCCACCAAGGACTTTTCTTTATAAGTGAAACAGATGCCTACTTATGACTACCAGTCAATTGGAGGGGGATCTGTACATTAGCATTCCTCACTCCCCAGGTAAATATCGTCCCCAAAAATTACTCTCACCATTCCTCTGGCAGCACAGACATGATTGAAAAGAGCTCATACACTTAATGGTCAGTCTGGGGATAATGGCTGGAATAGGTATGGGGGTAGGAGGAATTGCCTCATCAGCCACCTTTTACCATAAATTATCCAGGGACTTGATAGATGATGTTGAGAGTAGCTAAATCATTAGTGGCCTTGCAAGATCAACTAGACTCCCTGGCTGCAATGGTATTACAAAATAGGAGGTGGCTGGACTTACTGACGAAGTAAGTCCAGAAGAAGTGGCAAGAATAAACAGAAGAACTGTACAAAAAAGATCTTCATGACCCAGATAATCACGATGGTGTGATCACTCATCTAGAGCCAGACATCCTGGAATGTGAAGTCAAGTGGGCCTTAGAAAGCATCACTAC
>SJYT01065434.1:80096-152111 GCA_006410635.1 Cephalophus harveyi | reverse complement strand
TCATCAAGACAGTATGGTACTGGCACAAAGACAGAAATATAGATCAATGGAACAAAATAGAAAGCCCAGAGATAAATCCACACACATATGGACACCTTATCTTCGACAAAGGAGGCAAAAATATACAATGGAGTAAAGACAATCTCTTTAACAAGTGGTGCTGGGAAAACTGGTCAACCACTTGTAGAAGAATGAAACTAGATCACTCTCTAACACCATACACAAAAATAAACTCAAAATGGATTAAAGATCTAAACGTAAGACCAGAAACTATAAAACTACTAGAGGAGAACATAGGCAAAACACTTACCGACATAAATCAAAGCAGGATCCTCTATGATCCACCTCCCAGAATACAGGAAATAAAAGCAAAAATAAACAAATGGGATCTAATTAAAATTAAAAGCTTCTGCACAACAAAGGAAACTATAAGCAAAGTAAAAAGACAGCCTTCTGAATGGGAGAAAACAATAGCAAATGAAGCAACTGACAAACAACTAATCTCAAAAATATACAAGCAACATATTTGATATTTTCAAATACACTTAGTCATTTTGGTCTTTCCTTAGCTCAAACCTCTCTTTTATTTCTTAAAGCATTCTAATTTATGCTTCTTTCCTGTTCTGTGCCTGACAGGAGTTTGTGAGTTTGATTCAGTTATTTGATTAATCTTTGTGAGTTTGATTCAGTTATTTGATTAATCCTTGATTTACAGGCATGGCCCCTTGGTTCTTTGTATATTCTGAATTGTTTACTGTGAATCTAGTTCCTTGGAACTTTATCTTTGGGAAATTTTGTGATTTATTTTGAAGACATATTAACCCCTTTCCCACCCCAAAGGATTTTCTTTTCTTTTGGATTTTTATTTGTATTTGCATCTCTCAAGTGGTGTGAATTTAGTTTACAAATCCGTGTGAGGACTAATCTATTTTAATGACTATTGAGGAGTTGTTTTAATTTTTTTTCCACCTAGGACTAAGGTTGCTGTTGTTTGGTCCTTAGGTCCTGTCTGACTCTTTCGTAACCCCATGGACCGTAACCCACCAGGTTCCTCTGTCCCTGGAATGTCTCAGGCAGGAATACTGGAATGGGTTGCCATTTCCTACTCCAGGGAGTCTTCCCGATCCAGGGATCAAGCCCGGGTTGCCTGTATTGGCAGATGGGTTCTTTACCACTGAGCCACATGCAAAGCCCGAGGCTCAGGCTAGAGGCAGGCAATTTTGCTTGTCTATTGGGAATAGGTTTTGCTCTATCCCTCACCTTCACTTTGAGGTTATATCTGAGTGGGCTTCCAGTTTTATGAGAAGGGTCTCTCTTAGACTCCCAGACTGGAGAATCATTTGGAATTTGTCTCTTTTTCTCCATTCTCTGAGTTTTGAAAATGAAGTTCAAGTTTAAGAACTTGGTTTCTTGTTAGCTCGCTGATGCAACTAAAACATCTTTTAAATCTGACACTCACAGTTGTTTTTTAACAGCAGTGATGTTCAGGGAAATTATTCTACCATTCTGCCAGAAATACATCTTTCAAAGATATTTCTGCTCTCAAATAATATATTGCCTCTATTATGTGTTCCTCTTATGGAATTTAAAGAAGTCTTATTTCAAGGAAACAAAATTCCACTGATATGCTTTATTAGGGAACTAATGACATAGGTCCTCTCTATTCTGAGGCAAAGTAGGAACTTGAACACATTTCATTTCCATCAAGCAGTATTACTGTTTAATGTTAAACACTGGAACAAATAAAAGAAGAAATCTTTGAAAATACTGATTGAAATTTGAT
The DNA here is from genome assembly GCA_006410635.1 of Cephalophus harveyi. Lineage (NCBI taxonomy): Eukaryota > Metazoa > Chordata > Mammalia > Artiodactyla > Bovidae > Cephalophus > Cephalophus harveyi. The sequence continues at coordinate 150,328 of SJYT01065434.1, read as the reverse complement.
TTTTCATTACTGAATTATGCAATTTTAGAAACTCAGGAATCAGCCTACGTTAAGTCAAAAAACTAACGCTTGCTGTTTGTCATCATGCAAATGTTAGAGGGCAAAACAGTCTGAGGCATAAGATATAATATTTAATAATCCAGGGCTTGGGTCAGCTTATATTTGTATCAGACAGCACACATACAAAGAGTATAGCAGTATTTTGCTTATTGTAGCTCTATAATAAATGTCTGTCAAACAAGATTCTCTTTTCTCTCTGACAAAGAGAAATTGCTGTGAAAATATTTGGTGGGCCATCTTGGTTTAAATCATGGTAGACTGAGTAAATAAAATGGGCATTTACATGAGTTGGAGGAAATAAGGCAAGTGGTTTGACAAGTGAAGTGAGAGAGGTAACTCCTGAGCTGGAAAACAAGGACATGAATAATGGAACAATTTTCATGGTATATTTCTGCATTAATGTGATAAAAATGGTAATATGAGCCTGATTATTCTCCCCTCAGTTATTGACTGCTACATAACTTGTACACGGAAGGAGACTTGGAGTTTTTATTTCTTTGTCTCCAGCACAACCAGCACCATCTGTTTTTCCTCTTATAGCCACCTCTCCATGGCAACATGTATCGATTTACCAGCAAGACTGCAACTGTATGGCCAACTTTATGTAACTCTGTACTGCCAACCATGAATCCAGCAATTTTCCTTTTCTACCTTGGTTTTCACAGTCACCCTCCAGTGACTGCATTTTAGGGCACTCTACACAGAGAGGAGAGTAGTGTTTTTTAGTGAAAGGTGCCTTTTATCCCAGCAGCTATCTCAGGGCCAAAATGTCTCCAGCAGTTATTTTGTGAAAGTTAAGACCTGGCTGGCAACTAAAAGTGTACGCACTTGTCAACAGCATTAACTGGGAGCTCAATGTATCAAACCAGACAAAAGAGATGCCAGAAAGCTGGCATCAAGTTAAAAAATGGCACATTCCTTTTCCATTGGGCCTATGTTGTGCCATTCCTGACTGGCACGACGGTTTAATGAGACCTGGATGCTTTTTTGGTCATTGAATAGTGCCATCCATCACAACAGAAACATGAATGAATTGCTCATCAAGCCTGGACTTTCTTTCATCTTTATGGCTGAACTAAGAAGAGCTTGCAGGCGTTGCACTGTGACAGATAGCCAATGCAAGGAAACCACTGAACTCCATCAAGGGATTATCTGATGCATGTTTTGAGCAGCTTGGCAAAATTATAAACTGGTATTTTTCCAGTGGAAATCTGGAGTTAGAATATTCTTTTTATTCTCATAAGTACTAAATCAATTAGAATAAATCTTCAAGGAAGCAAGAAAAGAAAGACATATTAATACTTAGAAAGTAAAACAGAAAATATTAGAACTGATTGTGATATGTAAAAGTAGCCCAAACTATGTTCAGTAAGGTCTTTACTCTGTATTTCCTCAACAACTGTATCTGTGGCTCTATACTATTTAGCATGTGTTGAATTCAGCAGTTGTATATTGGGTAAATGAATTACACTCTGGATAAAAGCACAGGGAACTCAATGGAAAGACCCACATCCTCAACTACTTAGGTATTTTTGCAGGTAGTAAGACTGATTGGAAACATTTGCAAAGAAACGTGATCAAAAGATCTCTTTTCCGCCAAATAGAGCCAACGGTTCAGGATCAAATAAAATGGACATGACAAGCAATATCTTGGATCTCAAGGTTTGGCTAACAATATTTCAGAAATAAACATATTTTGCACATTTTCCACCTGATTTCTGCATCCAAAAGTCTTCTTGCTGAAACTCCTGGGAAAGTGATGGTTTGGTTTTTACAATGAAGTACCTCTTTTGTCTCTGCAAATCAAATTACAAATTTATTTCCAAAGAGTTCAAAACACCTGTTCAAATGTAATAGCTTTCTGTCCTCTCTGATCTTTGTAGGTTGAGCTACAAGCTAATGTTAGAAACAAGCCCTATTCCAGCACCGAACACTCAGGCAATGTAATGCTAATTTGTGTTGGCTTTTAAGATCCTTCTCTTATTTTCTCTTCTATAATAATTACTAAGGCACAGATAGGCATCATTTCCACAGTTGTTTTGATTTTCCTCTTTGTCATAGTTCAGTTGCACTGATATTTCAAACCAACTAGTCCATGGCTTAAATAACAACAAAACAAAACCCCTATGACCATATAACACTGTATCATGTGTGCTATATAACACACACACACACAAATATATATAACAGTGTTATATAACACTATGTTATATATTCAGTCAAGGACTAAGTATGGGGTCACCACCCAAAGCCAACAGTCAAGTTGCAGAGACGGACAAAGCATCAGCCATACAAATACTGAAGAGCAGTGAAGGAAAGAAATAAGAGCATGACAGAGGCAACATCAGAAACCTCCAAAAGGTCATCAGTAGCTCCGAAGTGCTTCTGGGCAACAGAGTCAGGATTTATAAATGAAATAAGGAAATTTACGTCGTTTTCCTTGGCCAGCCAAAGACACATTTGACCTGTTCTTCTTGCGTATACTCATTCTCCTCCTCATCTTCCATACAAAGGAGATCCTATTCTAAGAATCTTTAAAAATCCCTTACAATGTATAGCACATCTAATTTTAGAGGAACACTTTAAATGCACCAAAGTCTTTTTATTTGTATAAAATGCAACTCTCATTTTTGCCTCAGAGAAGTTTAATAAATAGGATGTTTACCTTGAGAACCTTCTCTTTAAAAATTATTTCTACTCTTCATCTCCGGACAAGCATTGTTTAAAGTAACTGTCTCACTGCTTGTACAGAAAAAAAATTATAAAGTTCAATTCATCCAACATCCATGATGTCCCAGGAGCCAATCTAGGCAATGCCAGAGATGAAAATACAAAAGGAAAGAAATCAGATTTTCTTAAAAGGGCTTGAAAACCTAGGAGGAGCCACAGAGTCAAGTTCCTAAATGATGGAGCAGAATGAGATGAATGACATAAAAGAAGTGAAAACCAAGTGCTGTCCTAGCTCAGGGAGGAGATGGAATTACAGCTTTTTGAGCGCTGGCCACATTTTTCAAAGGAAAAGGGAAAACTGGTATGAAAATGAAAGAGTAAACGCCTTGTAAAGGCCGTGGATTGACAGCAAATAGTGAAGCAAAAGAGAAATATTTATCAACAAAAATGAGCAGAAGGGCAATGCATGTACACATACAAACTATAATCCTAAGAGTTTTCTAATAGCTAGTTGGTCTGCCATACTAGTCCTTACCTCACTAGTAACAGCATTTCCTCCTGGTTTAATTTGTGTATTCTTTCTTTCTCTAAACACATACTGAGCGATCTGCTAGACTCTTGAGGTACAAAGTGAATGAAAGGACACTCTTTTCGTGAATCTTGCATTTCTAGAAACATGAGGCTACCACAAGATAAGCATGTAGATGTGAGCATATGTATACATTTGTACATGTAAATATAACCTCTCAAGTATTTGAATAAAATTAATTCAAAGACACTTATCTAGAAGTACAGATCATTTAAGGGAGAAAAGAGTCAGAGACAGAGAGGGAGAGAAACCTGGATGGCGCGGGGGGGTGGGGAGACTGGGAGAGAGATGGGAAGGGCCCATCTGGATAAAGGAAAGGAATCAACAAGTCAGTGTAAGAAAAAGAGAATTTGTTTGCCGTCACTCAAACGATTGCAACATGGACTCATGTTGTTAGATTTCTGAGCAGAATTTTTCCTTCTCAGGTGAAAATACAAAATGTTGAAATATCCATATCAGCAGATAGCTGATTTTACCTAGTAACATCCTTTACAAACTTAAAGGCTGTAGACAGAAAGATGAAGGGACACAACTGTTGCTGAAGCTAGATTTCACACAAGATGAAAACAAAGACAGGATTTTAAATTAGAAAAGAAAATAACTTGGGGAGTAGAGTGGGCAGAAGAAAAGAGGTATAGTGGGGAACAGACTACCCAGTTGGATTTCAAGAGGTGGATGTCACTTGATAAAGGAATTTCCTAACAACACTTTTTACTGAGTGTCTGATGAGGACAAGAGCTCTTCCTGAAGGGCCTGTGAGTTTCATCAGATTTTAGGAAACATTATGGAGCTTTTGGTTTTCCTAGTGGCTCAGATGGTAAAATTCTGCCTGCTATGCAGGAGATCCGTGTTTGATCCCTGAGTCAGGAAGATCCCCTGGAGAAGTGAATGGCTACTCATTCCAGTATCTTTGCCTGGAGATTTCCATGGACAGAGGAGCCTGGCAAGTTACAATCCATGGAGTCACAGAGTCAGACACAACTAGGAGCATCACTAACAGCATCACTATGGAGTTTGCAGGAAAAATGAAAGTATTAACCAAATCTGTAAAGATGTATTCATTCTTACAGTCAATGAAATGTTTTCAAAACCTGCTTAATTTCTCTAAAGGGAATCTTATGTAGGGTGGATTTTTGCAATTAAATATGTGGAGAGAAGCATGAATGATTGCAAAATATTACTATTGAGATTTCTTGTTTTCCTGTGATTTATTGAAAATTGTATTATAAAAAGAGGTACTTTCTAAGAGGAAGTTAAATCATCTATACTCAACACTTTGACTAGCTTACAGTTCTCTTTCCCAAATTTCTTTTTGTTTATCTTTTGTGTATATTAAAAATTATAAACACACAAAATGCATCGTTACATCTGACTTTTTCACTTAACGTGATATAAAATTTTGTGTTATTAGAGTTGTTGTAACTAATTTACTGAGGTACTTTCTATTTCACCAGGGTGACATGCCATAATTTGTGTGTGTGTGCTCGGTTACTAAGTCATGTCTGACACTTTGTGGCCCTATGGACTGTAGCATGCCAGGCCCCTCTGTCCATGGGACTTCCCAAGCAAGAATACTGGAGTGGGTTGCAATTTTTCTTCTCCAGGGTCTCTTCCCAGGTCAGGGATTGAACCTATGTCTCCTGCATTGGCAGGTGGATTCTTTACCACTGATCCACCAGGGAAGCCCTATGCCATAATTTACCTAATATTTTTATTTCAATAGGGACTTTTTTCAGCAACATGCATTGAGCATTTACAAGTGCCAGGTGGGCTCTGGGTGGCACGTGGATGGGGGACAATGGGATTCAGAGCTGGCCCTGGAGTGGTGTGAGGACCCACCCAGAGGGGCGGCAAGGTGTTCTGATGGCAGTGACCCTGGCTGTGGAAGGGCTGAACCGAGTCTTGACAGGGAGGTAACAGATTGGAAATTGAATATACTTCTTTAACATTACTATCCCTCTTAACCAGTGTTCCTAAGTCCTGTATTCATATTCGGCAAACTGTGAACTATGTTTCAAACAGTAAAATACTTGACCATATTTTCAATTTATTTACAAAAGCTTAACTTTAACAATAGCAGGTTTACTTTGCAGACTCAGGAGGAATAAGGGGATTATCAGAAAAAATATTCATCACCCTTTGTTCACTGCAGAAACTGAATTTCTGTTCACTTATATCCAGGAAAGAGCAAAAGAGTGGGCAGGTGGTATAGACAGGTGGTACAAGATGAACAACCCAAGGGATCACAAACCAACAGAGGTTGCATTTTTACCTTCAGCTCTAAGTAAAAGGTTTAGAAACTAAGACTTCACACATGCAAAGTGCGGAATGTGGACCTGTGAGCGGGTGAGTACTGGTCAGTGCACAGAACGCCATGCCCCATGAGGAATGCAGAGTCTGAACCCGTATTTTAACATGATTCCCAGGTGACTTGTATGCTCTTTCAAATCTGAGAAGCAGTGCCTCAGAGACCACCTCCACTGTGACAACATGCCACGCAGAATGCCAATCCTTGCGGTTATGGAAACAGTAAACCCAGGACCCTCCTTACAGCCTAGAGCCCAGTGAGAGCTGACCCTTTATATTGTGTTTGCTTGCGGGTGATCAGAGAAGCAGTTTTATCACATGTTTAGGCCATCATTGAGCTGGTGGCTAGGGGCCAATTGAGTAATGGCCTTGAAATTCTACAACAAGCATTTTAAAGCCAATTCAAACAATAGAAATGTAATCACTAAAGTCATGGGATACAGCCTTCTGTTTCTCATCAGCACTAGCCTAGTGACCTCTTGAGTTTTTCGAGAAGAAATGAATAAATAGGAAAAAGTCCCCGATTGTCAACTGAAGCTGCCATAAGCCAGAGCCTTATTTTGACTAATTATTGATGATATTCCTCCTGACACAATGTTCTTTTAGTTATCTTTGCCTCTGACAAACTCATACAGGGGAAAATTGAACCTCTGAGGGCTGGAGGCAAGGAGATACAGTCCTGCGTTAATAACCCATCAGGAGCTACCAGAGGGAGATGAACCACGGGGAGACCTCTCCAAGGACATGGATGAAGTCACCATGCTGCCAATAGTAGAATATTTAGCTAGCTCCGATCACTGGGGACACGAGTAAGTCACTCAAAATGCATCTAATTGTAGCAGGTGCTAGTGCCATTGTGGGCAAAACTGTACCTCATTAACAACCTCACCCTCATCTGACTTCTTTGGATGTGTCCCTCAATCTGTCTTTAGACCTTAGACAACAAGGACGAAAAGGGTCTCTAACGTAGGCTCAGCTGTGCCAGATACTCACAAATCCACTTTCCTCCCTGGCATCACACCCCAGATAATAGAATATTCATTGTTCATTTAAAACCATATGCTCCATTGGCACAAATCCCATCATTCAATATTTAAAGCCAAGGTGGATCTCCTGATACCCGCTGTCAGAATACCAGGGATGCTGTGCTGAGTGTAATGGCAAGACTGAACTGTTACTTTGTATTTCTTTTTGTTACCTTTGCAACATTTTGTAAGCTTATGCTTAAATAGAATGAAATAAATATAAAATATTTTATCCAGAGCAATCTAGAGACTTCTGATTTAAAATAGTGTCTAGTTCAATATTCACGACATGGCCTTTCTGAATTCACCCAATGATAATGAACAAGACACCAAAACTGAAAATTCAGAGAACGGCATCACAGACCAAAGGCCCAGGGCAGAATCTGGGAGAAACAGTCACCAATAGCACTGGGTCCAAAGCACAACTAACACCCATTTGTACTTTGTTGTTTGGAAACCTCGCAAACCCGCAATTGTGAATGTAGATACCTGGGTGCTCCCATGACCCTACTTAGGTATCTCACCATGTCCGCCTGAGATCAGAAATGCGAGACTCATAGCATCTCTAAAACTGGCTTCTGCTTGAGTAGGTAGCCAATGGAAAACATCAGCTTTGCCCCCATGAATGCTTTCTCCTACATCAATTCCAACTAGGAAGCTCAGAAAATGAGTGGGATTGCAATATGAGTGGCCCGGTGAAGGTCGTGAATCTTACCGTCTAATTCTGATATGGATATGGGCATGAGAGTAACGCAGTAACCTACTGTAGATACAAGTAGGAACAGAGTCAGTCCTGGAAGCAGTGCATGCTGGACAATGTAGTTTTTCTACATCACATGATCCCTCAGTTCAGTTCAGCAGCTCTGTCATGTCTGACTCTGTGATGCCATGGACTGCACACCAGGCTTCCCTGTCCATCACCAACTCCTGGAGTTTACTCAAACTCATGTCCATTGAGTCAGTGATGCCATCCAACCATCTCATCCTCTGTCATCCCCTTCTCCTCCCGCCTTCAATCTTTCCCAGCATCAAGGTCTTTTCTAATGAGTCAGTTCTTTGCACCAGGTGGCCTAAGGATTGGAGTTTCAGCTTCAACATCAGTCCTTCCAAGGAATATTCAGGACTGATTCCCTTTAGGATGAACTGGCTGGATCTCCTGGCAGTCCAAGGGACTCTCAAGAGTCTTCTCCAACACCAAAATTCAAAAGCATCAATTCCAGGGTGCTCAGGGCTGGTTCACTGGGATGACCCTGAGAGATGGGATGGGAGGGAGGTGGGAGGGAGGTTCAGGATGGGAATCACATGTACGTCCATGGCTGATTCATACCAATGTATGGCAAAAAACACTATAGTATTGTAAAGTAATTAGCCTCCCATTAAATAAATTAATTTAATTTGAAAAAAATCATCAATTCTTTTGATGTTCAGCTGTCTTTATACTTGAACTCTCACATCCATACATGACCACTGGAAAAACTATAGCCTTGACTAGATGGACCTTTGTTGGCAAAGTAATGTCTCTGCTTTTTAATATGCTATCTAGGTTGGTCATAACTTTTGTTCCAAGGAGTAAGCATCTTTTAATTTCATGGCTGCAATCACCATCTGCAGTGATTTTGGAGCCCCCCAAAATAAAGTCAGACACTGTTTCCATTGTTTCCCCATCTATTTCCCATGAAGTGATGGGACCAGATGCCATGATCTTTGTTTTCTGAATGTTGAACTTCAAGCCAACTTTTTCACTCTCCTCTTTCACTTTCATCAAGAGACTCTTTAGTTCTTCTTCACTTTCTACCATAAATGTGGTGTCATCTGCATATCTAAGATTATTGATATTTCTCCAGCAATCCTGATTCCAGCTTGTGTTTCGTCCAGCCCAGCGTTTCTCATGATGTACTCTGCATATAAGTTAAATAAGCAGGGTGACAATATACAGCCTTGACGTACTCCTTTCCCTATTTGGAACCAGTCTGTTGTTCCATGTCCAGTTCTAGCTGTTGATTCCTGACCTGCATATAGGTTTCTCAAGAGGCAGGTCAGGTGGTCTGGTATTCCCATCTCTTTCAGAATTTTCCACAGTGTGTGGTGTTCCACACAGTTAAAGGCTTTGGCGTAGTCAATAAAATAAAATAAATGTTTTTCTGGAACTCTCTTGCTTTTTCCATGATCCAGCAGATGTTGGCAATTTGATCTCTGGTTCCTCTGCCCTTTCTAAAAGCACCTTGAACATCAGGAAGTTCAAGGTTCACGTACTGTTGAAGCCTGGCTTGGAGAATTTTGAGCATTACTTTACTAGCATGTGAGATGAGTGCAATTGTGCAGTAGTTTGAGCATTCTTTGGCATTTCCTTTCTTTGGGATTGGAATGAAAACTGACCTTTTCCAGTCCTGTGGCCACTGCTGAGTTTTCCAAATTTGCTGGCATATTGAGCACAGCACTTTCATAGCATCATCTTTTAGGATTTGAAATAGCTCAGCTGGAATCCCATCACTTCCTCTAGCTTTGCTAGTAGTGATGCTTTCTAAAGCCACTTGACTTCCCATTCCAGGATGTCTGCCTCTAGATGAGTGATCACACCATCATGATTATCTGGGTCATGAAGATCTTTTTTGTATAGTTCTTCTGTGTATTCTTGCCACCTGTTTTAACAACTTCTGCTTCTATTAGGTCCATACCGTTTCTATCCTTTATTGATCACATCTTTGCATGAAATGTTCCCATGGTATCTTAATTGTCTTGAAGAGATCTCTAGTCTTTCCCATTCTATTGTTTTCCTCTATTTATTTGCATTGATCACCGAGGAAGGCTTTCTTATTTTCCTTGTTATTCTTTGGAACTCTGCATTTAAATGCATATATCTTTTCTTTTCTCTCTTGCTTTTCCCTTCTATTCTTTTCACAGCTATTTGTAAGGCCTCCACAGACAGCCATTTTGCTTTTTTGCATTTCTTTTTCTTGGGGATGGTCTTGAGTCCTGTCTCCTGTACAATGTCACAAACCTCTGTCCATGCTTCATTAGGCACTCTGTCTATCAGATCTAATCCCTTGAATCCATTTGTCACGTCTATTGTATAAATGTAAGTGATTTGATTTAGGTCAACCTGAATGGTCTAGAGGTTTTCCCTACTTTCTTCAATTTGAGTCTGAATTTGGCAATAAGGAGTTCATGATCTGAGCCATAGTCAGCTTCTGGTCTTGTTTTTGCTGACTGTATAGAGCTTTTCCATCTTTGGCTGCAAAGAATATAATCAATCTGATTTTGGTATTGACTATCTGGTGATGTTCATGTGTATAGTCTTCTCTTGGGTTGTTGGAAGAGGGTGTTTGCTATGACCAGTGCATTCTCTTGGCAAAACTCTATTAGCCTTTGCCTAGCTTCATTCTGTACTCCAAGGCCAAATTTGCCAGTTACTCCAGCTATCCAGCAGAAAAAGGCCTGTGTGCCGGTGAAAAATCAGGCTTGAATGACAGTTTATACTTAAGGAAATATATTTTAAAATAATAGTCATTTGGATTGCTCAGATTGGCAAAACACTTAAAGACTGACAGTATTCAGCATTAGTGAGGGTGTGAAGCAAGTCATATTTATATATTTTTGGCATGACTTATAGTGCCTTTTTGAAAAGTAATTGGACCTTGCATTAATTCAATAAAAACTCATATACCTTTGATCAATTAATTTTATTTCTAGGACTATATCTGACTAAAAGACATTTTGCACACATATGCAAAGGGCTCTGTGTATAAAGATACACAAAGCAGTGTTCAGCATAATAGTAAAAAAAAAAAAAAATGGAAAGAAAATTAAGTGTGGGAAGGAGGTTCAGGAGGGAGAAAACATATGTATACCTGTGGCTGAGTCATGTTGATGTATGGCAGAAACCAACAAAACAGTGTAAAGCAATCATCCTTCGATCAAAAAAAGGAAAGAAAAAAAAAGAAAGATTGTTGAGAAAATTTTCACATAAATTATTGCATATCAGTCCCATGAGGTTATTAGAAAGAATGCGATAGATTTATATTCACTAAGATAAGAGATGTGCTCATTGTAAAAGACCAGATTTTAAAAGTAAGTTGTGGAACAGTATGCATTCTGTACTTTATTCAAGTAAGAAAATTTAAAGGCTGGTGTATATACCTATTTATTTTAGTGTGCATAATATACATGCATCTTTGGACTTTAGGAAATATGCACTTTATATAAAGGCTATAAATAATGTGATGCATAGTGGAGATCTGGGAAAATATACAAGCAACTTTAAAGAAGTTAAACCTTGAGGAACCTTATTTCAGGGAAAAATAAGGCTGAAATGGAATCCTAGTTATTTGTGCTCTGTAACTTTATGTTATCTATATTTTTGAAATGAGTATTTAATACTTTTGTGAGGAAAAGTAAAAAAATAAATAAGGCCTTAAGGATATATAAAATTATAAAACTTTAAACTGGTTATGTCTGAATGTTCAGATTCTGGATTTAAGTTTCTGATAATATTTCTATATTTCCCAATATTCTATAATGAAGATATAATATCATCATAATCACAAAAAATTATCTTTTAAATTTAGCATGCAATTTTGTTCCTAACATCATAGTAAATAAGAAAACATAACTTGCAAAAAAGCACAGAAATATTAACAGGAATTCTGTTTGGTTGATGACACTCCCAGATAATATTACTATTTTGGTGTTCTCCTATTTCACTGCACTTGAAAATTTTTCTATATGTTATAATTTTGTACTATAAACAATAGATACAGAAAAATAAATGAAAACCTTCAAAACTCTGGGACATGTGGGCCAAAACAGTTATATATTACCAAACATCTAAAATAGAAAGAATGTTAAAATGGTTAAAGAATTAAATTCAGGAAGTTAGTTTGAGAATTCCAGTTTCCTATGTACCAAGGGTGTTACATATTGGCAAAGATTTTGCCAAAGTATCTTATAAAAGAGTCTATCTAAAGCAGATTAAAGATCAGCATTTTCTCTGGGTGCTAAAAGTATGGTGCCCAGGAACTGTCACATTCTAGACCAATGTGACAGACAATTCTAGCATCTATGGTCGTGCATGCTCAAACCCTTTCTGTGATTACACTAATCTCAGTGGGGCTCTGCAACTTGATGGAGAGAGTCTCCTATGGGGCCTTCAGTGCCACCTCTGAACCACTGCTTACATAGAAACGGAAGGCATGATCCAGAAAGCTGAGTTTCCAGAACTCTCTCACATGTTCCTTCTGGAATGGACATAGAAGGAAAATAAATGATCCCTTAATTCTCTAGACATTAAACAAGCCAGGGGGACCAAAGCAAGGCAAATAGCCTGGAATGCTAGCAAAAGCCAGTAGATGACAAACTGATTCAGAAAAATGACTTGAGTGAGGAACTAGCAGCATCGCTGGTAGTCTCAGGTAGAAGATGGCTTGCTGCAGAAAAAGTAGAGAAGAAAATTCCACAGCCAAAATATGAAACAATCCAACCCTATCATTTACAACCTTAGCGAAGACAACATTTATAAAGCAAGAATACGATGCTCTAAGGAAGAACTAGAAACACAGTAATGAACTTTCAGAAATTTAAAAATATAGCAATAATAGAAAACTCATTAAGTAGAATAAACTTGAGAAAATATTTCAGAAAATATAATTAAAAATAAGACAACAGGAGAAAAAGGATGAGAGATACAATAACTAAATAATAAGAGTTCCTAAAGAAGCAACAACACACACACACACAAACCAAATAATTTAATAAAATTTCTCAGAGCTCAAGAATAAGCTTCTAGATGAGAACTCCTCCTCTTCAACCAAGGGCTCAGCAAGATGGGTGAAAATCACCCTCACAATCTCCATCATTTTGATGTTTCAGGGCATAGAAGAAGAAGCAGCTATCCTTGCTTTTCTTTGCTTTTGAAGTGTGTGTGTGTGTGTGCTCAGTTGTTTGAGTCGTGTCTGACTCTTTGCAACCCTATGGAGATAGCCCACCAGGCTCCACCACCTATGAGATTCTCCAGACAAGAATACTGGAGTGGGTCGCCATTTACTTCCCCAATCTCTCTCTTTCTCTCTCTCTCTCTATATATATATATGTGTGTGTGTGTGTGTGTGTGTGTATATATTTATACATGTATATACATATGTATATGTGTATATATTTATATATGCATATACATATGCATATGCATATACACATATATATACATACACACATATGTATGTATATGTATATATATATATACATACATGGGGAAGGCAATGGCACCCCACTCCGGTACTCTTGCCTGGAGAATCCCATGGGTGGAGGAGCCTGGTAGGTTGCAGTCCACATGGTCGNTGCATATACATATGCATATGCATATACACATATATATACATACACACATATGTATGTATATGTATATATATATATACATACATGGGGAAGGCAATGGCACCCCACTCCGGTACTCTTGCCTGGAGAATCCCATGGGTGGAGGAGCCTGGTAGGTTGCAGTCCACATGGTCGCTAAGTGTTGGACACGACTGAGTGACTTCACTTTCACTTTTCACTTTCATGCATTGGAGAAGGAAATGGCAACCCACTCTGGTGTTCTTGCCTGGAGAATCCCAGGGACGGGGGAGCCTGGTGGGCTGCCATCTATGGGGTCGCACAGAGTCAGACCCGACTTAAGTGACTTAGCAGCAGCAGCAGCATATATATATACAATAACTTCTTGCTCTCTGCTTTTCAGGAAACTATTGGAGGAAGTGCTCTACCATAAAAAAGAATAAACAAAAATATAACAGACATTTAGACAATAGGAGATTTCATATAGAAAAAAGACAAAAAACCCAAACACTCATATTGATGGTTGAGGGGTTTCTTCAGATGACAGCAGGAGAGAAAACCCAGAGAACACCCAGGCTGGAGGTTTTGAAAGAGTTGTCTCCAAGATAAGTGTGATAGAATAGCCAACATTTAAAACATACTGATGGATTTACACTACGAAGGAAAGTTGGGGGGTTAGAGACAGATATATAGAAAAATTATAAGCAAAAAGATAAGATTTTAAGAATGGAAATCTAACTGCAGAATACCACATGGCTCAGTTATGAATAGTGCTTATATAATGATGTAGACACTGAATAATGATCCATCAAAAGATTACAATTTTTAACAATTGGCAAATGGTTAGAGGCAATTATGCAGGTGAGGATTGGGTTGAGAGTGATGGGAGAAAATGAAAAATACTAAATCCCCTTTTTTAATGGTGGATATTAATTGCTAATTGCATAAAGCTAAAAAAAACCCAGCCAGAAGTAGCTTAAGCATGTTATTGACTGATTTGGAAATAAACACCAAAAGGAACAATTAGAAGATTTATAAACTTTCCTTTTGAGAGCAGGAATTAGGAATTAGGAATCAGGCAAGAGATGGATATTTTCAATGTCGTTGAATTAGTTGACTATTAAATTTTATAAATGTATGTATTATACATATATACCTTATATATATTGTACATATATTATACATTATATTATATACCATATGAATATTATATATTCATTAATAGATTATGCATGCATATTTATATGTGTATATAAAACAAAGTTATAAATGTATAACTTTGATAAAAAAATTTTTAAGCGATTAACAGTTGTTATGAATATTCATTGGAAAGACTTATGCTGAAGTTGAAACTCCAATACTTTGGCCACCTAATGCAAAGAACTGACTCATCTGAAAAGACCCTGATGCTGGGAAAGATTGAAGGCAGGAAGAGAAGGGGATGACAGAGGATGAGATGGTTAGATGGCATCACCGACTCAATGGACATGAGTCTGAGTGAATTCCGGGACTGGTGATGGAAAGGGAGGCCTGGCGTGCTGTAGTTTATGGGTCACAAGCAGTCGGACATGACTGAGCAACTGACCTGACTGAACTGAGCAGTTGTTATATACATAATAATAGGGTTTATAGTTCTTAACTAAAAGCTGACACATTCATTAACAAAATGAAGCAATGCATAGACCATTTGTTGCCTTTTCTTTTGAATGTGATTGACACATACAACATACATTAGAATGTTAATTTTTAAAAATTTTGAAAAATGTATTCAGGTTGTTTAAAGTTTTTCTGTGATTGATCAAAAGAAATCCTTTGAATCTTTTTAATATCTGCACATAATATACCTCTTATCTTGGTGATTTATAGGGAGAGTATAACAATAGGCCAGTTTCATACTGCAGAAAAGTTGAAATGAATGCTTACAGTTGTTTTCTGCCAGTTTTACAATCGACTCTTTAGATGTTTCAGGTAAAGCCTTTAGCTTTCCTTCAGTTTGGGATATTTACATTTTGCTGTTCTCAAACTTTATCTTTGATGATTCAATTGTTCCTACTGAGTTATCATTCAAAAAATTAATTCTTCAGAATGTCACATTTGTAAAGTGATGTTGCTAATTGCATGCAAGCTCAAAAGGAATTAGTGATCAGTTTGGATAGTTTTGGAACCAGTGTATGAGGTACACAGTTTAGCACACAGACACAGAAGTCAGTAGGTAGAAAGAACAAGGAGCCCTGCTAACATCATTTGCTGAACATCCACTGAATGTCTCTCAGGAGGACCCACAGTGTTCTGGGTGCTTGGTGGATATAGTGGGAGCAGATGAAAAAATATTTAATATGCACAACAGTAAGCGGAAAATGAAAGAGGGTATGGGATAAAGTGGTTAAGGAGATGCTGCTGTCTATTTCATTACCGGATTAAATATAATATGCATCAGTTCAATCTTTCAAAATTAATATAATTAGAGATCTACTAGAAATAGAGGTAGTAGGAAAAACTCTTCACAGAAAATGTGCTATGTCATGTAGAGGAACATATTGTTGGCACAAAAAGACAGAAAACAACAGTAATTTTAACTGAGACTACAGAGGCTGAAATTATAGTTAGTGCTTTGGAATATATGAAATTTGTCACTCACAGAAAAATCCTCCTAAAACATGAACTCCAACAGTATCCGTTTTATGGCTGAAAATTAGTAATGTGAATTTATAGCAATATACACTTTGAAATCACTTTCTTTTGGAACTCTAAGATTTATTTTACCAAAAACAAACAAACAAACAAACAAAAAAAACAACCCAACTGTTAGGCTACATCATAACAAGAACTACCTTTGCCAATGACATGTTTAACGATCAAGCCAGACCTACAATTTCCTGAAGTTCCTAGGGGCTCTGTTTTCCTGCCCCTTCCCCTGGTGCTCTGACACCTGCTCTCCATCAGGGGAGGTGACTCCTGGCAGAGACCCTGGACTCAGGGACGCTGGGCTGTAATCACAGTTGCCATCACTACTAGGGGCAGCAAAAAGACCACACTGCTCTGTCCTTGAACTTGGCTTCTCTGAGGCTGTGTCTAAGAGTGAAAATTATCCTGCACTTCCTGAGTATCTTTCAAAAGCAGCCTGATCAAAGGGGCCCCAGAAAGCAGAAGTCAGCTCTCAAAAGTCGCCATCTTCACTGCATAGTGGCAAGGCTCTTATACATTTTCAAACAGAATGTATCTTCTGAGAGTCCTAAAAAAAGTCTTACTTACAGTTGTTTCTCAGTATCCAAGGGGGATTGGTTCCAAAAGCCCTGCCCATGGGATCAGGCAGTACTGTAGTATCTATCGAAAATAAATCCACCTAAAGTGAACCCACACAGTTCAAATCCAAGAGTTCAAGGGTCAATTGAGCTCTATGAAACTACACGCTAACATGCAAAGGAATTGCTGATTGAGAACTGTTGGATGAAAAATATAAAATAGGGAAACTGATGAGAGAATTGCTAGGTATAACAAGATACAACATGTAGTTAAGGAGAAGTGGCCAGGAGTAATGAAACCAAACTAAGAAAAGGAGAATCCTCCTGGGAATATTTTGTTTCTTATTGAAATCTTTTACAATCACTCTGTTTTTGTTGCTACATTGTGTTCAGTCGCCACATTGTGTCTGACTTTTTTTGTGACCCAGCGGAGTGCAACATACCAGACTTCCCTGTCCTTCACCATCTTCCAGAGTTTGTTCAAATTCATGGCCATTGAGTCAGTGATGCCATCCAGCCATCTCATCTTCTGTTGCCCCCTTCTCCTCCTGCCTTCAATCTTTCCCAGCATCAGAGATTTTTCAATGAGTTGGCTCTTCACACCAGGTGGCCAAAGTATTAGAGCTTCAGCTTCAGCATCAATCCTTCCAATGAATATTCCGGGTTGATTTCCTTTAGGATTGACTGTTTTGATCTCCTTGCGGTCCAAGGGACTCTTAAGAGTGTTCTCTAGCACCACAACTCGAAAGTATCAATTCTTCAGTGCTCAGCCTTCTTTATGGTTCAACTCTCACATCCATACATGACTACTGGAAAATCATAGCTTTGATGATATGGACCTTTGTCAGCAAAGTGATGTCTCTGCTTTTTAACACTTAACAGCACATTAAAGAGATGCTGGGCACTTTACAACAGTGGCAGCAACAAGGATGAAGTGCTTTAGAACCCCAAGAACTTCTATTGGGTTTCCTCTTCTGGGCAAAATAAACAGAGAAGTGTGTAGGTGGAGAAAAAACCATGTAAAAAACAAAGTTGTCTTAAAAAAAAAAAAAAAAAAAACAACTTTGCCAGTACACCCTAAGTAAAGTCAGCATATTTACTTAACAAACACAACTTCAGAACAAATTCCTTATCTCTTTCTTCCAACTAGATTGCTGTCCCGGTCTCCCACTTATCTAGAAATTCGGGAGCAGCTCCTGCTCAGTTAAACAACAATCAGTTACAGAATGAGTTCCTTCTAAGTCTGACTGCCAGGAAGTATTAGCATTTTGTCTTCACTCGAAATGTGCCCCACTCAGAGTTTATTCTAAAGTAAAGGCATAAGGTGGGCTTCCCAGGTGGCTCAGTGTTAAAGAACCCAGCTGCCAAGCAGGAGCTGTGGGTTCAATCCATTCAGGAAGATCCCCTGGAGAAGGAAATGGCAACCCACTCCAGTATTCCTGCCTGGGAAATTCCATGGACAGCAAAGCCTAGTGAGTTATAGTGCATGGGGTTGCAAAGAATGAATACAACTGAGCGATTGAGCACTCATGCACACACATATATTTATACATATAACATATATCGTATGACACGTAGATGGGTGATGCATACAATACTGGAGCTTCAGTAGGATGAGCAGTGTGTGGATTTAACTCAGTGCTCATCTGTGAGCTCTGTCAATTTTGGATGCAAAGAGGAATCACTTAGTGTTAGCTGAATGGTTATAATGACTCCACAAAGACAGCCCGATTCTAAGTTTTATAAATAATGCTACTCATATACAAAGCATACACACAAATCAGTTTGAATTTCAATATACAGCTGCAATGAGCAGAATGTTATTTGTCTAGCTGTGTTTCACAAGAAGCTGCTTATAAATATTTCCTTTGGGACCATTCTGTGGTACTTTCAGAAAAATCAGAAAACATACAAAGAAAGAAACAACAAACGGAATGTTACTACATTTCTGCCACAAAGAAAGAAGCATTTTCCTGAGGAAGGAGTGACAGCCACGTGGAAGTGGAAAACAGGCATCTGTTGAACCAGAGGTTCTCAAAGTGTGGTCCAGGAGACACAGTGTCAATAGATGGAAAATTTTCCAACTTCTGTTAGAAGAAGAAACATCCACTCAATACTGGAGTGGGGCCCAGCACCCCATTTTAGCAAGCCCTCCAGGTAATTCTGTTGTTATTGTTGTTCAGCCACTCAGTCGCGTTCGAATCTTTGAGACCCCACAGACTGTAACTGACCAGGCTCCTCTGTCTGTGGGCTTTTCCAGGTAAGAATACTGGAGTGAGTAGCCATTTCCTACTCCAGGAAATCGAGTAGTTGGGCTATCTGAACCAGGGATCAAACCCAGGTCTCCTGCATTGCAGGCGGATTCTTTCACTGCTGAGTCACCTGCTGCTGCTGCTGCTGCTAAGTCGCTTCAGTCGTGTCCGACTCTGTGCGACCCCATGGACGGCAGCCCACCAGGCTCCCCCGTCCCTGGGACTCTCCAGGCAAGAACACTGGAGTGGGTTGCCATTTCCTTCTCCAATACAAGAAAGTGAAAAGTGAAAGTGAAGTCGCTCAGTCGTGTCCGACCCTCAGCGACCCCATGGACTGCAGCCTTCCAGGCTCCTCCATCCATGGGATTCTCCAGGCAAGAGCACTGGAGTGGGGTGCCATTGCCTTCTCCGCTGAGTCACCAGGGAAGCCCAAAGTGATACAATTACCAACCACTAAATGAAGTGTGGGCTGCAGACCATGGGGTTGCTAAGAGTCGGACACGACTGAGAGACTTCACTTTCACTTTTCACTTTCATGCACTGGAGAAGGAAATGGCAACCCACTCCAGTGTTCTTGCCTGGAGAATCCCAGGGACGGGGGAGCCTGGTGGGCTGCCGTCTATGGGGTCACACAGAGTCGGACACGACTGAAGTGACTTAGCAGCAGCAGCAGCAGCAGCTTGAGAGACTTCACTTTCACTTTTCACTTTCATGCACTGGAGAAGGAAATGGCAACCCACTCCAGTGTTCTTGCCTGGAGAATCCCAGGGACGGGGGAGCCTGGCGGGCTGCCGTCTATGGGGTCACACAGAGTCGGACACGACTGAAGCGATTTAGCAGCATTCTGTTCTTTTGATGTTCTGTCTATTTAAATATCAATGCCACACTGTCTCAGTTTCTTTAACAAGTTTTTTTCACACTGTCCTCTTTGAAAATGCCTGGGCTTTTCTTGGTCCTTTGCTCATCCACATAAATTTTAAATCCCACTTGTCAAACTACACACCTGGATACAAACATACACACACACACACATACACATACAGAGACACACAAATAGCCCCGTTGCTATTTTCACTGGAAATGCATGCATTTAGAGATATATTTACGCACAATTGATACATCTTTAAGCTGTTGAATCATTCAATCCATGAATGCAGTGTTATAGACCTTTCCATTCACTGGAAAGACCTTTATGCTCCTTCTGCTTTCATGTCTTTCACTAAATTTTTATAATGGCCTCATTAATGGTTTGAATATCTTCTTTCATATTGTTTCTAGACATTTTACTATTTTGTGAACATAATAAATGTTTTTAAATTATATTACCTTTATTAATGGTTTGTTGCTGGTATATAAAAATACAATTGAGTCTTCAGCTTTTATTCATCAAATTTGCTAAACTCTTAATATTCTTAATTAATTACTCTGCATTCTTTTTTGTTTCAACAACTGTATCATTTACACATAACAGTTTTTATTTACAATTCCTTTAATTTCTTATTAGTCCATTACTATACTGCTTAAGAACTCCAGGAAAATACTGGGAAAAAAATGTCAGTAGGATGCATTCTTTTCCTCCTACTGATATTAAAGTTTTATTACTAATTATATTGGCTCTAAGAATTTCTGTAAGTACTATAATATTTCCATATATTCCTAGTGTTTCAAGAAAATTTTAATATCAAGAATCAGTACTGAATTTTATTAAATACTGTTTCTGCATCTGAGATAATAATTTTTCTTTTTTATTTATTTATATAATCTGGTTAATTACATTTATAGTTTTTCTAACATTTATAGTTTTTCTAACATTAAACACGAAGAAGGCACTGGCGGTCCACTCCAGTACTCTTGCCTGGGAAATCCCATGGATGGAGGAGCCTGGTTGGCTGCAGTCCATGGGGTCCAGAAGAGTCAGACACAACTGAGCGACTTCACTTTCACTATTCACTTTCACGCACTGGAGAAGGAAATGGCAACCCACTCCGGTATTCTTGCCTGGAGAATCCCAGGGACGGGAGCCTGGTGGGCTGCCGTCTATGGGGTCGCACAGAGTCGGACACGACTGTCGTGACTTAGTAGTAGTAGTAACATTAAACAAGTATTCCTGAGGAAACCAGTTTGGCCATGGTGTATGGTCTTTTCCATGGATTGCTGAATTTGTTTTACTAATGTTTTGTTAACATACTTTAATCTATGTTTATAAAATATATTGGTCAACAATTTAAAATTTTTTTCTTGTCTGGTTTTTGTATCAGTGTTATATTAGCCGTATAAAATAAATTTTACAGTGGATCTTCTACTTTTTCTATTTTCTGGAAGATGTTTGTTACACTGAAACCTATTTCTTGAGTATGTGTAGAATCTCAGTTATAAACTGATTTTTCTTATTATCTTAGGGACACATAACTATCAATTCTATTTAAAATTGCAGAACTAGTATTGTACACTGTATTAGTTTTGCTTAATTATACTTCTTGAGAACTTGCCTGTTTTATCTAAACTTTAAAATTTATTTGCATACAATTGATCATGAATATGAAAGTTGCTCAGTCGTGTCCCACTCTTTGCAAC
The DNA here is from genome assembly GCA_006410635.1 of Cephalophus harveyi. Classification (NCBI taxonomy): domain Eukaryota; kingdom Metazoa; phylum Chordata; class Mammalia; order Artiodactyla; family Bovidae; genus Cephalophus; species Cephalophus harveyi. Next base: position 129,285 of record SJYT01065434.1, on the reverse strand, counting down.
CTCATGGACTATATAGTTTGTATGCTGCTGTTGCTGCTGCTGCTGCTGCTGCTAAGTCGCTTCAGTCGTGTCCGACTCTGTACGACCCCATAGACCTTCCTTCTCCAATACAAGAAAGTGAAAAGTGAAAGTGAAGTCGCTCAGTCGTGTCCGACCCTCAGCGACCCCATGGACTGCAGCCTTCCAGGCTCCTCCATCCATGGGATTCTCCAGGCAAGAGCACTGGAGTGGGGTGCCATTGCCTTCTCCGCTGAGTCACCAGGGAAGCCCAAAGTGATACAATTACCAACCACTAAATGAAGTGTGGGCTGCAGACCATGGGGTTGCTAAGAGTCGGACACGACTGAGAGACTTCACTTTCACTTTTCACTTTCATGCACTGGAGAAGGAAATGGCAACCCACTCCAGTGTTCTTGCCTGGAGAATCCCAGGGACGGGGGAGCCTGGTGGGCAGCCGTCTACGGGGTCGCACAGAGTCGGACACGACTGAAGCGACTTAGCAGCAGCAGGAGCAGCAGCAGCAGCAAATGAAATGTGGGTTGGGTGATTTCATAACTCAGCAACATCCACATTGTGAAAGAGAAGTTGCACTACAGAGCTCTGCCAGAGGGGGAGCTGTTCTATTCACTGGTGTCCCTGTTGGCTGTTTTATCTTCATCTAGTGTTTCATCACTCACTAACCTTCAAAGGAAGAAATTCTTTCCACATTCGGTTGCTGTTTAGCTCAGAGCTAGGTATCCCGAGTGCACCCGTTTGAACTGACATTGGAATCAGTCTGCTAAGAGAGAAAAGCTTTCATCTTTAATAAAGAGTGGCAGATCCAAGGCAAGAATGTCATCAGAGGATAACAAGAGTCCAGAAACCTCAGGAGCTGGGACCAAGCTCCGCCCACCTTCCTTGGTTCCATGAAGTTGCCATGGCAACAAAGATGCACCTGAAGGTAGGGACCAGCATTGCCGGGAGGCCAGCATGACCCTCTGTGGACCCCTCATTCTCCAGTGCACTCCCATTCTCACTTTCAATCTGCCACCTTTCTTTCATGTCTAAAACCTTGTAAATTTAGATGATACTGCAGAATAACTATTATCATAACTTTGTTTTCCATGGTTTCATAGTGGAGTTCTGTTTGTTCAGAGTCCAGAGAGAAAAGACTTCAAAAATCTAGGCATACGGAGGAGGGGGTGGGGGAAAGATGGACTGGGAGTATGAGATTAGGATGCAAGCTATTTTATAGAGAATAGATAAAGAACAAGTTCCTACTGAATGGCACAGGGATATATATTCAACATCTTATAATATACCATAATGGAAGAGAATATGGAAGAGAATATGTATATACATATATATATGTACAGCTGAATCACTACTGTACAGCAGAAATTAACACAAGATTATTAATCAATTATTTTTCTTTTTAAAAAAAAAACTTTATTGATGTGGACCATTTTTAAAATCTTCATTGAATTCATTACAATATTGCTTCTGTTTTGTGCTTTGGTTTTTTGACTGTGAAGCATGTGGGGTCTTGGCTTCCTGACCAGGGATTGATTCTGTGCCACTTGCATTGGAAATGTCCCAGGGAAGTCCCTCAACTATATATCAATAAAATAAATATTTTAAAAATCTAGGCATAATTAAGATTTCTAGGAATATAATGTGAACTACCAATTTATACCTGTGGACTTTTCCTGTCTTTATAAGTAATGATCAGGGTCTCAAAATAAAGAGAGAACAATTTAAAAGTTTAAGACGCTCCAAAAAAAAAATCATCTACAAAGGAAGGAAGCAGTGGGGAGAAGGCAGAGCTTTAACTGAGGTTTCAAAATGGAGAAACTCTGTCCCCCAAAGGTACTCATGTTCCTCGGAGACCGATTCTCCCCACCCAAGTGCCTGAAACTGGTTTGGGAGGTAGAATCTGAAGATGACCGCATCAGGGCCCCTGACTCAGGCACTAAGGTGACTCCAAGTCATACAATAAAATAGGAGAATTTGGAGAGGGCTGTCACCATATGGAATTCCAGTCTAATTTCTCCAGTTTGTTCCACTGAAGCTGGGCAGTGCTATACATACTCTCCTAAAGATACCAGTTGTTAACAGCTTTAATTATTACAGGTGGAGAGTCCACCTTTTTACATTTTTCCCCTTGAGATAATCACACTTGAACTAGGAGTAAGTAAAGTCACATTTTCTGGGAAGACTTTCCCAAACAAACTATAAATTACAGCTCCCTGCCTAAACTCCCCTTTTATTTCCTGTTTCTTTTCTTCTGTGATACATTTTTTCATTCCAAAATTATATATTTTATGTATTTATTTGATTTATTTTCTCTCTTCCCCACTTAGGACATCAGAGGTTTTTGTTTAGCCAACTGTTGTATCCAAGGTAGCTAGAAGAGTTAGTGACACAGGGCAGACTCTGAATGATTTGTCCAAAGAATAAATAAGTGAATATTCCACAAGGTGATATTTCCTAGATTCAAGATGCTGACTCATCCATGCTGGAAAGTAAAGCATGAAATCCAACAGTGATATGGGATATGGAGCAGGATTTTTCATACACAGGCCCTCAAATCTCACTACCTCCATCAACCTGGACACTGTCTAGAATGAGGAGGAGATTCGAGAAGCCAATGGGGAGAGCTCCCACCATCTCAGGCTACTTTAGTGAACTTTCTCACAGAATGGAATTGAAAGGCAGAACCAGATCACCAAGTGATTACAGCCATGTATGTCTGACTCTTTGTGACTCCATGGCCTGTAGCCTGTCAGGCTCCTCTGTCCCTGGAATTCTCCAGGCAAGAAATACTGGAGTGGGTTGCCATGTCCTCCGCAGGGAATCTTCCTGACCCAGGGATTGAACCTGCATCTCCTGTGTCTCCATAATTGCAGGCAGATTCTATACCACTGAGCCACTGGGGAAGCCCTATTACAACCTAGAGACTCTTAATTGGACTCAGTACCAAAATAGTTCCAATATGGTGCCTATCTGGAGATGCTGAAATGCTGACATAAACACACACCCTACAAAGCTATGTATCATCACAAAACCAATGCAAAATGCTGAGCCTGTCTGCCAGGGACACTAATTCTTCAAGAGATTAGCTTCCTAGCTCTATGAAAACATGGATAATTAGAGCATCATGTTTATTATGCTGTAGCTAGCAAAGCACACATTTATTATAATGCAGTTTTCCCCCCTTGGGGCTCCAGTACAAATATAGACATTACACTTTGGACTGGATCATGAAGGCACGGAGCCTCAGTCTGGGCGGTTAAGCAGGGGATGCCTGGCAGAACCAGATCATAGCCTTGGCATGGGTGAACAGCTCTGTCTTTCTGCCAGCCTTCGATGTCACTCCGGGTGCCATGAGGCTCACCTTCACTTTCAGCTCACAGTCATGATCAGTGTGATGAAAAGGTACATGCAAGACGATCATCTCATTTCTCACGGATGTCACTAAAAAAACCAGAGCCTAATAGAGCTAAGCCAAGCAGAGATCACGATAGAAAGCCCCTCACACCAGGGGCTTTAACCGAAGAACAGATGCCAGAGACAGAAGAACGTGTCCATGGGGGCTCACAAGTAAATTCTAAATGACAGAGAGTTTCCCCAGACACGCGGAGGTGAGGTATATTAAGTTCCTGCTTCATTACTATCATCTGAGAGGACAGGGCGGTCATGATGACACTTGGCAGGAAGCGCAGCACCTGGGGCTCATCCAGACTTCCAAGGGGGAGCGTGATTGTGCAGCTGAGAGCAGCATCTCCCCCAGGAAGGTGGGCAGCGATGCACTTGCCCAGCAGTCCAGAGCCTGGCCATTTTCCTTCAATCTGTCTGTTCCTCTGCAATCAGACCAGGCACCATCTGAGCAGGGTGTTGGGAGAAAAACACCATCAGCCAGTCATTAACTTCACATCATCTCTATGTCAGTGCATCTTAAACTACATGGTGGGTGCTTTTATTCCTGTATTGCTTTACTCAGGAAAAAAAGTATCACACCACCTACACTGTGGACTGTGTTGATGGCTCAGTGGTAAAGAATTCACTTGCCAACGCAGGGAAAATAGGTTCAGTCCCTGAGTTGGGAAGATATCCTACAGAAGGGAAAGGCTACCCACTCCAGTATTCTTGCCTGGAGAATCTCATGGACAGAGGAGCCTGGAAGGCTATAGTCCATGGGGTCACAGAGAGTCCGACACGACCGAGTGACTGAGCACGCACACACACCTACTCTGCATCGTTCAGTGGGCTAGGGGTGCAGAAGCTCAAGATGCCTGTCCTTGAAGAGCCCGAGATTGCTGGGAAACTGATGTGTGATTACCTCCTTACAGTACATGGTGAGAGTGCTGCCACTGTGATTAAAAAATTAAAAATAAAAGACCCAGTGGCAGGGCTCTGTAACAATCTAGAGGGGTGGGAAAGGATACGAGGGGGGAGGGAGGTTCCAGAGGGAGGGGACATATATACACTGATGGTTAATTCATGTTGAAGTCAAACCAATAATGTAGAAATCAAACCAATATTGTAAAGCAATTATCCTTCACTTAAAAATAAATAAATAAATAAAAAAGATCCAATGGCCAGGGTGGGGGGTGCAAGGAGGGAGCAACCATGGCTATTTTAAGTATGGAAAGAAATAACATATGAAAGAAGCATGGACAGAATTCATATGATGCTTTGAGGAGAGATGCATAAGGACCACAGTATGAGATATGTTAGATTGAGTATGGTGACTGAAAACAGAAAGAGATGGAAAGACAAAAGGCACTTATTGTTCATAATCACCCAATATTCATGACTTACTAAAGGGACATGAAGAACTGTCAGGTGTTTGGTGAGCTGTGGACGTGGATAAGGGGTTGGTTACTGCAGCTTACATTTCAGAGGCATCTCCTGTACAAGAGTAATTGGTTCCCTTCAACATGCCTAATCTCCTTCCCCCCATTTCATTGCTCAATTCTTTCCAGTATTGTTCCATTTGTTCGCAGTCCTAAATTCTGTGACTTTATTGTAGTCGATGCAGTTAATAAAAGCAAACTTGTGAGTGCAATGTCATCAGAGCAGGACTACAGCCAAGCCAGGTGAAACCCAGACTGGCTGCTGCTAGAACTTGTAGAGGAGGCTTCTAGCATCATGACCAAGGTACTGAGAGATTTGTTTGCTTCATGTGGAAACATCAAGAACTCAGCTTGGCGGTTCTGACTCCAGTGCTTATTCTGTACATGACTTATAAATCTCATTATCCGTCCAGCCGGTGCTGAAAGTATAAAAGGATGTGTCTACTTTATAGCAGGAGACAGGAAGGGCTTGCCTGGTGGCTCAGTGATAAAGAATCCGCCTGCAATGCAGAAAACAAAGGGGACTGAGTTTAATCCTTGGGTAGGGAAGATCCCCTGGAAGAGGGCATGGCAAACCATTCCAGTATTCTTGCCTGGAGAATCCCGTGGACAGAGGAGCCTGGTGGACTACAGTCCATGGGTCACAAAGAGTCAGACGTGACTGAAGCAACTTAGCACTCACACAGAAGTGAGCAGGACTATGTAGGTAAGATTTGTCTACAATAATTTGAAGTTCAACTACTGAAGGTCTTAGTGGGTTTTGGGTAATGTTTTTTTCCTTTTAAATTAAAGACACTTCAAGGTGATCATGTAAGAATCCCACTCTCAGTGCATCCTGATTTGCTTTCTTGAATAGGGGAGAAAAGGGTTGAATTACAGGAACAGGCCAGGGATTGCACTCAACCCCAGGTAGCCTGCTGGAGTGTGTTTAGTTGTGTGTGATAAAGAACTAGGTTAGACCTGCTGGTCTAGCAGAATGTCTCACTGTCAGACAGCCCTGATTCTAATTCTTTCACTGCCACTATGACTTTGGTCAAATTACTCAGCTTCTACATACCTTGTTTTTCTTATCTGAAAATTGGAAAGACAGTATCTACCATTTGGGGGAATAAAATGATAACAAGTGTAGGCCCTCTATCTATGACTTACTGACTCTTCGTTCCTGAAGTATGCTGAACAATCAGTGTACAAACTACAAAGTTTTTGGTTGCAAATAACAGAAAAGCCGACTCAAACTGTCATAGGCCACATGGAATGTACTGGCCCCATAACTGAAAAATTAAGATGGTCAGCCTTCATGGATGTTATCATCTTTTGACCAGAATGGTCACCAGGAGCCTGTTACTGGGCATCCCTTAGGTCTGCTTTCAATAGGGCCTAAGTGCTCTTTTATTATAAGATGTTCCAGGAGAATGAGCTTTGGGAGAGAGAGAGGTATCAGTACGTCAGTATCACTTAAACAATATGGATGCTACAGAGAAAGAGTGATGGTATAGATTAGATGCCAGGGAGGCAAAAGTCCACTACAGTAACAGTAATATTGGCATTATAGAGCCCTTATGGAAACTTTCCACGTTACATTTATTCTACAAAAAATATTTACATTTATTCATATATCTATATATGCACATTATACAGAGAGAGAGATGAAATATAGGGAGAGAGATGTTAGTCCAAGGAGAAGGAGGAGAAGCCATAGGCACAGTTCCATAACCTCTTGGGCGAGAAGTGTGGGATTAAGGAAGGGTCTTTATCTTGCCTTTAGAATCCATTTGATTTAATCCAGTTGTTTTCTTCTTTTCATAAAATCACACAGATAGATATAATGGCCAAGAAAAAATAGATTTATTTTCCCCACTAACACATGAACACATACATACTACCACCACCACCACCAAAAATCCCTTTGTTAAATCCTTCATAAACAACCAATTTCATATTGATATCATCACGTGAAGTCTCAGACCCAGCAAGAATCCTGAGGATTCATTATACTCTTGACATTTCCAAAGCAGTTTCATACTTGAAGCATGAACACTTCTGACTAATGTTTATTATTGGATCCTGACTGGATTGGAGAGATACACATATTAATACATCTTCTAAAACATGAGTTTTTAACCTGTCCATAGCATTTGCCAAAAAGAAAATATTCTTCACATTTGAAATATAGGAAAGAAAACTGAGGGTCAGGGAATTAAATCCCAAATACACAGTAAATGATCTGCTAACTATATAGGGATTGTGTACCCTGAAATGTTCCGAAGAGTCACAGATTCAAAAACCTTACCTTGCTGTTTCAAATGGGATAGTGTATCACCATTGTTATTTTGTAAAGATACTATTTGGTTAAATGTACACACGTGTGCTCATGCCCAGCATGTCCAACTCATTGCGATCCCATGGACTCTATCCCACCAGGCTCCTCTGTCCGTGGGATTATCCAAACAAGAATGCTGGAGTGGGTTGCCATTTCCTTCTCCAGGGGATCTTCCTGACCCAGGGACTGACCCCGTGTCTCTTGTGTCTCCTGTATTGAAGACAGATTCTTTACCAACTGCGCCACCTTGGAAGCCCATGAACACACATTATAAGGAGAGGGTTTATGAAATTCTCTACTGCAGTTAGACAGGAACAAATGCTCTTGTAATTGTTGTCTATTGTGTTACAGAATGACTCCTGAAGATGTTATGGGAGAGATTCCTTTGTGGAGATTGTACTTCAGACATCCGAGTTTACTTTACCCACCATACTGTGTACACTTTATAACTGTTGATATTTTCCTTTTGCTTTGACGACTAGAAGCTATGACCACACAACCAGGCATATGACTACACTGTAAGGAAAAATGGCAGAAAAAATCTGAGCTTGGCGCTGTTTTCTTTTCCTACTCATGTCCTCTCTCCAACTAAACAGTCCAACAGCTATTTCAACCAAATATTCCAACAAATATCACAACAAATTCATGTAGTGATAATACTAATATTTTTAGGAGATGCTTCAAATTCCTTTTGGAATGAAGTGAGATGTATAAGAATAAGCAAGAAAATACGGGCTGGAAGATAGAGTAAATATAACTTTCAATTATTTATATGGTCAAGATGGAGGAGCTCTTCCAATGAAACTTTTGATATACATCCCTCTGTGTGCATGCTGTGTGTTAAGTCACTTCAGTCGTGTCCAACTCCATGTGACCCCGTGGACCATCACCCTCTGTCCATAGGATTCTACAGGCAAGAACACTGGAGTGGGTTGGCATGCCCTCCTCAAGGGGATCTTCCCGACCCAGGGGTCGAAGCTGCGTCTCTTCTGTCTCCTGCATTGGCAGGCAGGTTCTTTACCACTAGCGCCACCTGAGGAGCCCATAAATCCCTCTGCTGCTGCTGCTGCCGCTGCTGCTGCTAAGTCGCTTCAGTCGTGTCCGACTCTGTGCAACCCCATAGACGGCAGCCCACCAGGCTCCCCCATCCCTGGGATTTTCCAGGTAAGAACACTGGAGTGGGTTGCTATTTCCTTCTCCAATGCATGAAAGTGAAGGGTGAAAGGGAAGTCGCTCAGTCGTGTCCAACTCTTAGTGACCCCATGGACTGCAGCCCACCAGGTTCCTCCGTCCATGGAATAAATCCCTCTAACTAGCATCAAATCCCAGCCCATTCCACAGAGGAGCAAGTGGCAGGTGTACCAAGCAGAAGAGGAGGAGATCACCCCAGGGGATGACTTGGCAGGTTGACCAGGAACAAGGGCTCCTTCTGACATGTCTTTTCCTCTAGTTATAAAACTGCCTCTCTACCACCTCCTTCTCCTCCCACCACTCAGTATCTGTTTCCCTTGAAATGTCAATTTTGAAAAGGTTACAATTCACTCTTAAGTATGCCTCCCTGAGTAAGTATTTGAAAAGGAATGTAGTCAGCTCTCATGAAGGGGTTCTGAAGCAAAATCCTTGATACATGGCTCCCCACAAAAGCTAATCTCAGTGTAGCTGGGGGCTCACAGTAGGAATGCAGCTATTGCTAATCAAAGAAATGTATATGGAATCATTTACCCTCTGAGGATCTCTCCACAACACCCCCCCCAACACACACACACATATACACATATAGTAGTCTCTAGAAAGAATGAGGTGACAGAGCAAGAGATGGTTCTATGTGGGCTATTCCTTACGGACCTTTTGGTAAAATCAGTCTTTATGCGTAATGAACACATCTTTAATACAACCATTTACATCACCAAACAAATGCAGCTCTTAAACCAGGGTATCTCAATAATTCTCTGAAGGCCTGTATTCATTTCATAAAATCTCAAGATATACCAAGGATTGACAGTAAACAAATTACATGCATGGGATGGACAGAGTACTCTTAACAATGAAAAGTGAAAAATAGTACAATTGGTGAGTGTCAAACCTTTGCAAAGAAACCAAAACAAATTTGAAAAGTTCTGGATAGCTCCCTTAGAAGGATGGGGTGAGCCTGGAGATTTCAAATAACTGAAGAATGCCACAGGGGTTAATTGATGTCAGTAGTGCAAGGCTGAGAAAGCCACTCACTGTGGATGGAAGATGAATAATTTGTTCCATTCAGGGCTATTTTCTGAATGACCTGGGCTGATTCCCATCAGCAGACAGAATTAGTTATCTCTGCCCATGTGTCCCTTCTGGGCCTGCTCATTTTTCAATCCACTGCCATTTGGTTGAGTTATTCCCTAAATGAATCAATCACTAATTCATAATTAGATCCAATGACAGCATAAATCTCTGTAGTGGAAAACTCTGGAAATGATGATATGAGTCTGAAGACAAATCAGACATACAGCATGTTTGTTATTCTTAAAACCAATTGAAACTTGGCTTAAGGATCATGGTCAAGATATATTAGCTAGATTTTTGAGGAGTCTGATGTGATAAATTGAATATGTCTTCCACTCATTTATCCTTGCTTTTCATACACATCCACAGTGACTATTCTAGAATAGTAGGATTTATCAATGTCACTGACATAAACAGTCTTGTCATCAGTTCTATGTTAGAGGGAATATTATATGAAAGCAACTATTGCTACATTCAGGCCAGATCATCATGCTCAAGGACCAAAGCCATACAGGAGAAATTCCCTGTGACTGTTAAAACTCTAGAAAATGTGGACTATAAAATGGTAGGGCTGGCTAAGCCAGGTGAATCTCTAACTTGTCCTCCTCTTTGTGAGGCTTGGAGAAGTCTCGGACTCTAGAGTAGTGTTATTGTATCACACTGAGTCTTCAAGTTCTTGCCCACTGTATATTTGCTTTTTCCATGATCCAGCGGATGTTGGCAATTTGATCTCTGGTTCCTCTGCCTTTTCTAAAACCAGCTTGAATATCAGGAAGTTCACAGTTCACGCTGAAGCCTGGCTTGGAGAATTTTGAGCATTACTTTACTAGCATGTGAGATGAGTGCAATTGTGCAGTAGTTTGAGCATTCTTTGGCATTTCCTTTCTTTGGGATTGGAATGAAAACGGACCTTTTCCAGTCCTGTGGCCACTGCTGAGTTTTTCAAATGTGCTGGCATATTGAGTGCAGCACTTTCACAGCATCATCTTTCAGGATTTCAGTTCAGCTGACAGTACACATATGTATAGGAAACAAAGTACTATTGGTGTATCACTTCCTTACCCTCTGCAGATAGGATATGCAGAGAAAAGAATAGAACTCTAGTGCCTTTGTGGACAGAGGAGCCTGGTGGGCTGCAGTCCATGGGGTCGCTAAGAGTTGGACACAACTGAGTGACTTCACTTTCACTTTTCACTTTCATGCATTGGAGAAGGAAATGGCAACCCACTCCAGTGTTCTTGCCTGGAGAATCCCAGGGACGGGGCAGCCTGGCGGGCTGCCGTCTATGGGGTCGCACAGAGTCGGACACGACTGAAGCGACTTAGCAGCAGCAGCAGCCTTTGTTGTAACCCAAAGATCTCATGGGAATGCTATGACCGCTTAGGGAATGAGCCTTTCCATTTCCCTTTCCCTGTATCAGGAAAATATCTCCCAGTCCTAAAGGTTTTGAGTTCTAGAAGACAACAGTCCACTCCAGTGGGTTATTTATTGAGAATGATTCTCCTTCACAGTCTGCTAGCTGTTCCTTGCTCAGGGCACTGCCTACTTTGTAGCTGTTTTGGTGAGTCTAATGGATAGTGGGGGCTTTCCTGGTGGCTCAATTGTAAAGAATCTGCCTGCCAATGCAGGAGACAAGGGTTTGACTCCTGGGTTGGGAAGATCCCCTAGAGAAGGAAATGGCAACCCACTGCAGTATTCTTCCCTGAGAAATCCCATGAACAGAGGAACTTGATGGGCTACAGTCCATGGGGTTGCAAAAGAGTTGGAAACAACTTAGTGACTAAACAACAACAGTGGATATTACAAAACACAGTCAAAACGGAGAAATGTGGCCACTGTGCTGCTGGGATCCAAGGACAGGTGTTCCCCAGCCTTCTCTCACTGAACAAGTGTGGAGAGGAATACAGGTCTTGTGTCTGAATATGATGAGATCTTACCACTGAACAAAACCTAGACTGCTGCCTTTCTAGGCTCTTTGCTTCCTATTCACTCTACGCCCCACAAGAGGACAGGGGTAGCCATGCACCTTGAATGTCATTGCCATCACTTGCTTCCTGACAACTGTCTGATCCAGAGAACACATGCCTAATCTCAACCGAAACATGGAGAACTTCTCATCAGAGTTGAACTTCTCATTCAATACCTTTTAACAGCAACTATGGCATTGAAGAATTCAGATTTTCCAGGACCAAGAGAGAAAATGTTATAGAAAACTGCAACTAAAATCTCATCTAGGAATAAAGATGCTGATGACATCAGCTGGAGATGTTTTCTGGTTTCTAGAATCCTTTCTTGAACTGACAACCCCTAAGTAATCTGCGTTAATGAGTCTGCTGAGATAAATTGGAACTGATGTGGAGAATCAGAGGCTGCAATCCAGGTCCAAATCCTGTATGCTCTTTTTGCCCATCATTCAGCTACATTGCCAACAATTAAAGCAACTCAAGATGACTTGTGAGTGGGGCCAACAGACTTGCTAACTGCGTTTAATTCAACATGGATATACAGGCGGCATCAGCCATTTTTTGCAGGTCATTTAAGGGGATGTCTGTGTGTCTCTTAGAGACACATGGGATTTACTGTCCATTCACTATGATCACACATATGGGCATAGAAGGACTCCTCTATGGCTCCAGAACTTTCCTGCTCTCACTGCTAAGCCCTTGCTCAATGATCCACACACTCCCAGGCGACAAAAGTTAGACAATTCTACAGAGGCAGTTATGTAATCACAAAGATTAATTGTTCTTCCAAACACAACATTTAAAAACAGCTGGTGTGTGGCCTGTCTACCCACAGGTTATCTCAGAATCAAGAAATCAGAGCAGGAGGAGACATTGAGAGAACAATCCCTCTGCCCTTCAGGTAGATTACAGCTAAGTCATCCCAGACAGAAGTACATTTGCCCTAATTTCAAGGAGCTCCAGGGACAGAGCTCTCATGACTTTCTAGTCTGAATAGAGATAAAGCCTTTCTTACGGCTAAACAATATCTCCCTTTAGAGCTGAAGTCTATTCATCGTGTCTGGCTGCCCTTTGAGATGCAGAAGGGTCTCTCTAACAATTTTTATACCTCACACTCCACACAAATGGAAATCAGCTTCCTCCTCGAGGACTCTATTTTCCCCAAACTTCTGAAATAATAAAATCACTTTATGACTTTCACTTGCTTCTCAAAGTTTTCTCTATTTCTTCTTAGTTCTTAAATCCAGATTTAGATATTATTTTCATGTAAAGTCAACTTGTTCTTGTTCAGTCACTAAGTCATGTCTGACTCTGCAACCCCATGGACTGCAGCATACCAGGCATCCCTGTCCTTCAACATCTCCCAGAACTTGCTCAAACTTATGTCCATTGAGTCAGTGATGCCATCCAACCATCTCATCCTCTGCTGTCCCCTTCTGCTCTTGCTTTCTATTTTTCCCAGCATCAGGTTCTTTTCCAATGTGTGGGCTCTTCATATCAGGTGGCCAAGGTATTGGAACTTCAGCTTCAGCATCGGTCCTTCCAATGAAGATTCAGGACTGATTTCCTTTAGGATGGACTGGTTGGATCTCCTTGCTGTCCAAGGGACTCTCAAGAGTCTTCCCCAGCACTACAGATCAAAAGCACCAGTTCTTCGGCATTCAGCCTTCTTTGTGGTCCAACTCTCACATTTGTACATGACTACTGGAAAAATCATAGCTTTTACCATATAGATCTTTAAAGAGTCAGAAATGATTGAGCCATTGAGCAACAACAAAAATCATGGTCTCAATGCTCCAGCAAGTGGCAAATCGAAGAATATCTAATATACACAAGTAAGTTGGTGTGAAGGTTTTTTTGTTGTTGTTGTTAGTCTTATTTCAAATTTTGCCTATGATAGATACAAAATGGGAGTCTGCAAAAAAAGGGAAAAAGCTGACAAAGGCGTGTTATGAGTCCACAGTCATCTGGCTGGTCTGGGAAGGCCTTGAACGGCTCAAGTGCAGAAGGCTGCATAATACGGGTGGGAAGTGTGTGCACAAGGATGGGGCTGGAGACAAGAGCCAAAGTCACAAAGGGTAGAGGTCTTGGCAATTTGAAGATTTAGGAAGCTATTTTGAATGCAACTGGCTATGAAAAGATGAGCAGCATTATTAAGTGGTGCAGTTGGTAAAAAGTCCGTCTGCCAACATAGGAGATGTAAGAGATGCAGGGGGTCAGGAAGATTGGCATGGCAACCCACTCCAGTATTCTTGCCTAGAGAATCCCATGGACAGAAGAGCCTGATGGGCTATAGTCCATGGGGTCACAAATAGTCAGACACAACAAAGCACACACGTACAAGACTTGCAAATGATTTTTTAAAGGATTACCTGGATTTAGTAGGATTAGTGCTGAGAAGGGGACCGTCACCAGACCCAGCTCTGTTCAGGAGGGGAGATGACCATGCAGAGATACCCACAAAAGGTGGATTTGGGGGATCGATGCTCCCTTCTGTCACCTTATGTTAAAAGCCACTTTTTATTTCCTTCTGGAACCCCTCTCTGGTGTCCTTTAATGATACCCAAAGAACATGCTTTGTGTGTACCCCCTGTAACTGTAGGCATTAATATTGTACATGCTCTCATGGATTCTGATCTTCTAAGAAAATAAAGTGTGTAATGACTAGCAGTTTTTCTTTGATGCGATGTGTACTCATGACAGCACCATTTTACGGGTCAGGAAAGTGAATCTCGTCTGTTTTAACAGAGAAACTCCCAGGAGGATGAAAGGAGAAGACATGAGATTTCTGCTTCCAGACCTTTTAATGAATCATCCTGAGAATTTCAGCAAGTCACCTTTCCCCTCCAACTTTTCCTCGATATTATGCAATACTAACTTTTGTTTCTGCACTTGCTTTTAATATGCTAATACTACCATCAATTTCATCTTACTAATATTAATATTAGAGGCTTCCTGAGGGTGGGGACTGTGTCCTCAACTTTTCTTGTGTTTTCTAAGTTTTGGTACAAAGTGCTACATGAAATATTGCACAGTGCATTTTTTTTACCCTTAGGAAAAATAGGTTGACCTTGCACATTGTTAAAGCTTTAAATATTAGAATTTGGATGCTAAAATGAATCTGAAAGATTGACTAGGAAATCCTGTCATGGTAGAACTGGCAAAGCTGGGACCCAAGCATCAGTGTCACTTCTAAATCCTGTATCTAGTTAGCAAACAACTATAGCCAGAATCTAGGTCACTAGAAGATTTGCTTCTTTATGCTGTTTTAGCAACAGCAGAGATAATTTGGGTGGACATTTAAGAGCAACTCAAATACACAAACAAAAATATTTAAAAATCTCTCATTTTAGTTTTAAAGAACTGTGTTTAAAAAAGTCCAGTCCCATTACTTCATGACACATAATTGGGAGGAGGGGAGAGTAGAAGCAGTGACAGACTTTATTTTCTTGGGCTCCAAAATCACTATGGATGGTGACTGCAGCCATGAAATGAAAAGACGCTTGCTCCCTGGGGCAAAAAAGCTATGATAAACCTAGACAGTGTATTAAAAAGCAGAGACATCATTTTGCTGATGAAGGTCTGTATAGTCAAAGCTATAATCTTTCCAGTAGTCATTTACAGATGTGAGAGTTGGACCATAAAGAAGGCTGAACACCAAAGAATTGATGCTTTTGAACTGTGGTGTTGGAGAAGACTCTTGAGAGTCCCTTGGACAGCAAGAGGATCAAACCAGTCCATCCTAAAGGAAATCAATCCTGAATTGGAAGGACTAATGTTGAAGCTGAAGCTCCAATACTTTGGCCACCTGATACAAAGAGCCCATTCACTGGAAGACTCTTATGCTGGGCAAGATAGAAGGCAGGAGGAGAAAAGGATGACAGAGAATGAGATGGTTGGATGGCATCACTGACTCAATGGACATGAGTTTGAGTGAGCTTCAGGAGATGTTAAAGGACAGGGAAGCCTGGTGTGCAGCAGTCCATGGGGTTGCAGAGTCAGACATGACTTAGTGACTGAACGACAACATTTTTCCCAATAATTGTGTTTCACAGGAAATGTACTAGACAGCTAAGTCAGATGTCTAGTTCAGTTTCTTTCAACATTTTATATATATATATATATATATATATTTTTTTTTTTTTTCAAAATGAACTTTACAATACCAGTAGGAAAGCAAATACTGTGATAAAGGCTTTTACTTAGTGAGTTTCCCATACACTCTGCTGCCATGGCTTTTGTGTGTGCATGTGTGTGTGGTTAAATTTACTTGTTTCTCAATACTTATTGGGAAGCTAGTTGTCACTTGCTGATAATGTACCATCTGTTCAGCAAAAATGAAATACATGAAAAATAAAAGTTTTCCTGATCAGAAAGGAAAGCCAAGAGGAGGCTGAAACTCAGGAATTACCTGAGTTTAAACATGCGGTTACGTAAATAGATGCCCTAGGTGAGAGGAATGGTTTTAAATGTAACAGTAGCTCAGATGCAAGTACTAGTATGAACAGTCAGTGTGTTCACTGCACATGAAGGAGATTTCCCAGCATCCATCTCTGCAGTGTGGACACCACCCTTTAGGACCTGCCTCTGTGGGAGTCCTGCAAAGTACCTATTCCCTCAATGTCGCTTCCAGATGAAAGGATAAGCAAGTCTAAGACTAGAATTTGACATCAAAGGAGGCGATTTAGGGGATTAAAAATCAGAAATGAATATCAACCTGAAACAAAACTGACAGTAAAGTTGAAAAAGAAGTCAGAGGAATCTAAAACCCCAAATCCTTTAAAACCAAGGGAAACATTGCCACATATTGGGTCCTATTTCTGTGACTTGACCTCAGGAGGGAGAGATGAGAACATGCTTCTAGGTTTTCATTAAATATTTGAAAGAGAAGATTGTGTAAAAGAAATAAGCTAAGAGCATTAGAGGGATGAGCTGGTTAGGAATATCAGGGGTTAGTTGGCTAGGGCAATGGACTCCTTCCAAGCCTACAATCTCCTGTTGATAGCTACAAATTCATCAGCCTGGCAGTTACAATAGTTCATTCATTAAATCAATTGTCCATTGATCATTTTAGTGACTCTCACAGATAAGAACTCTTTAAGATCCTGGGCATATTTTGTCAAATTAGGATGGTCTCAGTTCCCCAGAGCTTTATGGTGTAAAAAAGAAAGTTGATTCACTCATTCATTTTGGGTAGGAGAGTTATATCTGCTGAGCATTAGACCTTTGCCAGGCATTGTGCAAGACATTGGCAATTTAACCTTGACCAAGTGAAAGTGAAAGTGTTAGCTGCTCAGTTGTGTCTGACTCTTTAAGACCCCATGGACTGTAGCCTGCCAGGCTTCTCTGTCCATAGGAATCTCCAGGCAAGAATACTGGAGTGAGTTGCCATGCCCTCCTCCAGGGGATCTTCCAGACCCAGGGATGGAACCCGAGTCCCTTACATCCCCTGCACTGGCAGGCAGATTCTTTACCACTAGCACAACCTGGGGTCCCTTACTGGGCCTTAGTTTACTCAAGGGCAAGATTCATGTTCACATTATTTTTATTTTCTAATACTTGATACATGTTTTTTCCCATATAAGTTCTTTAGAAGTGACTTAATAAAATGTGTAAGAGTTTCAATATGAATGAATCTAGTAATAGAGATTGACGGGTAATGTAATATTTAGGAGTGTTATGATAAGAAAGAAAATGCCTAGTAGAATAATCAAAGCCAGAGGAGAGAGTTAATAGCAATTTTCAGACATAGCTTCATGGAAAATGGCATATTTCTGGAATAGTGGACCCAAATCTCAGGACAGCGTAGTAGGGATCTTACATTTCTGGCACCTGGAGGCTTGGGGTGCTTAGAAATATGAATGCAACCACTGCTGTGATTCATTAAAAGACCAAAGATCAGGAAGAAGGCTTCCCTGATGGCTCTTCAGATAAAGAATCTGCCTGGAAAGCAGAAGACACAGGAAATGCAGGTTCAATCCCTGGGTTGGGAAGAGACCCTAGAGAAGGATATGGCAACCCACTCCAGTATTCTTGCCTGAAAAATCTCATGGACAGAGGAGCTTGGTGGGCTACAGTCCAAAGGGTGGCAAAGAGTCAGAAATGAATGAGTGACCACACACACAGGAAGACCAAATCGAAGGCTGATTTTGTGAAGCCAGGGTTATGCAACACTGGCAACAAAGGAAGGAAGCATATGGAGCACAGACAGAAATGAAAGCGACAGATAAAGGATGGCGAGAACAAGGGCCACAGACCTCGCTGGAGGGGACCTTCACCCAGACAGATGGCACCGTGGGTGGTTGCAGTTATTTGAGACAGTAAAGCAGAGTCTGAGGTACAAATGATAAATTGAGGTGAAGGATAAGATGAGATGAGTCTCTAATTGCTTTTCTCAGCCTTGAGGATGCTTTTCTTGACAAAAATCTGCTCATTCCCTTCCTGTTCCCTTTGATCAGCACTCTATTCTTCCATGCTCATCACACTCATTTCAGCCAAGTCCTTCAGCTGCCCTTCCCTTGTGCTGAGTCCTTTTGGTCCCCCTACAAGTCTCTAAGGGAGACCCTGCAGAGAAAGCCACCCCTTCCCCACAGACAGGACAGAACTGAACGTTCTCAGAGGGAACCATGCCTGATTGTGGGGAGATGTGAATGAATTCCCCCCGCCAAAAGCCCTTCTTTAAATTGAATATATCTGGCTGAGTTCATTTGCTGTCCACCTGAAACTATCACAACATAGTTAACTGGCTGTATCAGTGCCAAAGAATTGATGTTTTTGAACCGTGGTGCCGGAGAAGACTCTGGAGAGCCCCGTGGACAGCAAGGAGATCCAACCAATCAATCCCAAAGGAAGTCAGTCTTGAATACTCATTGGGAGGAGTAACGCTGAAGCTCCAATATGCTGGCCACCTGATGTGAAGAGCCAACTCATTGGAAAAGACTCTGATGCTGGGAAAGACTGAGGGCAAGATAAGGGGGCAACAGAAGATAAGATGGTTGGATGGCACCACCGACTCACTGGACATGAGTTTGAGCAAACTCTGGGAGATAGTGAAGGACAGAAAAGCCTGGTATGCTGCAGTCCATGGGGTCACAGAGTCGTACACGACTCAGTGACTGGACAAATAAAAAAAAGTTTTTGAAAAGATTAATGCATAGAATTCAAGTTTTATGACTCCTGAAGTGGAGTGCGACATGATTTTCTAGTGGCCTTCTTCCTCCTTCAGTCAAAGAGCTCATATAATTTAAACTTGCTTCTGTTTAATACATACTTATTATCTACTTGTGTAAATATATGTGAGTGTTACAGTAAAGTTCAGTTTTCAGGTGCTGACTACTTTGCATTAAGTATGGAAATAAAAAATATCTACTACAAAAAAACACAAATTTCCATTAAAAAAAAACCCTATTGAATTGTGCAGAGGCATGAGGGTGCCCTGGGGTACTGACAATAATAAAGTTCTCTCTCTTCTTCTGGTGTTTGTTATGTTAGTGTGGTCTGAAAAAAAGTGAAAGTGCAGGTCACTCAGTCATGTCTGACTCTTTGCAACCCCATGGACTGTACCCACCAAGCTCCTCTGTCCATGGGATTTTCCAGGCAAGAATACTGGAGAGCATAGCCATGCCCTTCTCCAGGGGATTTTCCCAACCCAGGGATCAAACCTGGGTCTCCTATATTGCAGGCAAATTCTTTACCATCTGAGCCACCAGGGAAGCCCATCAGTGTGGTTACTTTGTGAAAGTTTATTCCATTGCATGCTACAATCAGTATATATTTCTGAATGTATGTTATACTTCAATAAAACATAAACTTTAAAAAAGCTTACTGAAAAATTCATTCTGAAATATCTTTAATCTGAAAATAAATCGATAACAAAGTTCATGTGAATATGAGGTCTCAACTGAGTGGTGAGAACCCTGGGGAACTAGCTCTTCAGTGTGGTAGAATATGGACCACATCATCTTGGAAGAATGCTCTGGAGTGGGCGAAGCATTGGGAGCACAAGATTTTAGGGTTCTCCTGACAAACCCATGCAAGAGGCATGCTGAGCTTGTCCCCAGCATAGGAGCGGCTTGGCATATGGGTCCACCTGCAGTTGCAGGAGCCCACAGCCCAGACAGAGAGTGGATGGGACATTTGTGAGGTACATGAAGGGAAACGTGGTCGTGCCTCAGCCTGAGGGAGCTAGAAAGTAAAGGAAGACTCCAGAAACAATGCCCAAGGTGGAGGAAGGAGGGGCAGAGAGACTCAAGAGTAAAGAACTGAAAACTGAGCAAAAAAAAAGCCCTTCAGCCATGAAACATGGCTAGAATGATTCAGCTTTACTATCTTCAAGGATCACTTCCTTGTCCTTATGCTTCCTCTTTGCATTTGTAGCATGGCCTACCTACTCTCTAACCAAAATCTCCCCGTGTTTTTAAGAACTGCTTTCTTCCCAGCCCGACACACAACCATCATTGATCATCTAGAGAAAAAGGCATAAAAGGAATGATTTCCTAGAAATAATAACACATCACATTCCCTGTGGAAGCCCTATCACTACATTAGGACAGATGTCTGTTTTAGCTGATCCTGAAAAACAACACACCAAAATGCTTTTCAGCACTTTTGACACCATAGAATGAAAACATGGGTCTTTGATGATGAGCAGCAGAATCATCATCAATGATGAGCACCAATGATGAGCCAGCAGAATCTCCCCAAAGGTCACTGGATAGACTCCCATCCCTCTTCTTTTACATGTCCTTTCAGCAAGCCCTTACTCTGTTACCGGTCCTTGCAGTGGGCAGCCCTGAATAGGCACAGTTACTTTTACAGATTCCACATGAAACAGCTGATCATTTGGTACAACTGGTGGATGTGGAAGCACGTTTGTAACAGAAAGGAAGAGAGGGTCATATTAATAATGTCTCCTCCATCTATCCTGGGGCATTTTTTTTAATTGTTCATTTTTTTTTATTGGAGTATAATTGCTTTACAATGTTGGGTTAGTGTCTGCTGTGCAATGAAGTGTATCAGCTATATATATATATATATATTCCCTCCCTCTTGGACCTCCTCCCACGCACACCCACCCCAACCCCTCGGTCATCACAGAGCACCAAACTGAGTTCCCTGAGCCATACAGAAGCTTTACACTAGCTATCTATTTTACACACGGTGGTGTATGTATATCAGTTCTACTCTCTCAGCTTATCCCACCCTCTCCTCCCAACTCTCTGTCTACAAGTCCATTATGCATGTCTGCATTTCTATCCCCACACTGCCATAGGTCCATCTGTATCATTTTTCTAGTTTCCACGTATATGCATTAATATATGATATTTGTTTTTCTCCTTCTGATTTACTTCACTCTGTATGACAGACTCTAGGTCCAACTACATCTCTACAAATAGATACTATTCTTTGAAAAAGGAGACAAAGAAGGAAGCAAATGATGGGGACTTTGTTACTCTCAACCAGTGGGAATAATGTTAACAATTCTGGGAGGGTGATGACATTCAGCAGAAAGCCTTATAAGGACCTGGGAGCGGGCATTATGTGGACCACAGTGGAAGGAGGAACTCATCTGACAGGCATGTCAATCATTTCTGCCTGCTTTACAGGAAATTGACTGGGAAGAATACCATCAAATGACTATTGGCTACAGGGGAAAAGTGAAATGTGATTATTCTCTTATGCAAACAGTAAGTATTTATCAACCGTCTACTGTGTGCAGAACAAGGTAGTCACCGAGATACTGGTTATGTTGTGCTATGCTTGTGCTCAGTTGCTCAGTCATGTCCGACTCTTTGCTAAGTTGCTTCAGTCGCGTCTGATTCTTTGCGATCCTATGGACTGTAGCCCACCAGGTTCCTCTGTCCATGAGATTCTCCAGGCAAAAATACTGGAGTGGCATTGCCATGCCCTCCTCTAGGGGATCTTCCTGACCCAGGGACTGAACCCATGTCTCTTATGTCTCCTGCATTGGCAGGCAGGTTCTTTACCACTAGCGCTGTGTCGCGTCTGATTCTTTGCGATCCTATGGACTGTAGCCCACCAGGTTCCTCTGTCCATGAGATTCTCCAGGCAAAAATACTGGAGTGGCATTGCCATGCCCTCCTCTAGGGGATCTTCCTGACCCAGGGACTGAACCCATGTCTCTTATGTCTCCTGCATTGGCAGGCAGGTTCTTTACCACTAGCGCTGCCTGGGAAGCCCACTGATTATATTAGTTTTCCATAAGTCCCAGCGAGTAATCCAGAATCCACAAGCAGTGTTTCCTACTTTGTTCACATTCCAGACTCAAATCAGAAATCCTCATCCATCTGCTTGTATCCACACTATCCAAGATTGTTTCAATTTTGTAAAGTGAAGCTGACAAACACATTGTAGAAATATTTTTTCTAACCACTCACACACTTTGGAAAACAATGGGAAATTATTCACACAGTACAAAATTATCTTTATTCAGAAGATCACATCAAGCAGCATGTTCACAATCAAAAACGTTTTACATTTGCAATAAACACCAGTCATTTATGCAGGAGCTCTGCTGGGTTGGTAGATATTTTTATTGCTTCATTTTGCTTGTCAAAAAAATGGAAGAGATGGTTTCAACCTATTATCAATTCCACATGAGGTGTAGGAAAGGGAAATGCAAAGCATTAGAAAGAGGTTAGGGGAGAAGAGGGACCTCCAGTGTTCCTTATAAATGAAGTAGATTCAGACATGGCCAAACCAGACACCATCTTTAATTTCTAACCTTATAAAATAGAGAGAAATGTGTATGTCCTGAGTCACACATGCACACACATCCTGACACAACTGCCTGTGGATTCTCAGAAAATGCAACTTTAGTTGCTGTTGTAGTGAAAGTGAAAGTCAGTCAGTCATGTCTAACTCTTTGTGACTTATTCACACAGTGCAAAATTATCTTTATTCAGAAGATCACATCAAGCAGCATGTTCACAATCAAAAACGTTTTACATTTGCAATAAACACCAGTCATTTATGCAGGAGCTCTGTCGGGTTGGTAGATATTTTTATTGCTTCATTTTGCTTGTCAAAAAAATGGAAGAGATGGTTTCAACCTATTATCAATTCCACATGAGGTGTAGGAAAGGGAAATGCAAAGCATTAGAAAGAGGTCAGGGGAGAAGAAGGACCTCCAGTGTTCCCTATAAATGAAGTAGATTCAGACATGGCCAAACCAGACACCATCTTTAATTTCTAACCTTATAAAACAGAGAAATGTGTATGTCCTGAGTCACACATGCACACACATCCTAACACAACTGCCTGTGGATTCTCAGGAAATGCAACTTTAGTTGCTGTTGTAGTGAAAGTGAAAGTCAATCAGTCATGTCTAACTCTTTATGATCCCACGGACTATATAGTCCATGGAATTCTCCAGGCCAGAATACTGGAGTGGGTACCTGTTCCCTTCTCCAGGGGATCTTCCCAACCCAGGAATTGAACCTAGGTCTCCCACATTGCAGGGAGATTCTTTACCAGCTGAGCCACAAGGGAAGCCCAAGAATACTGGAGTGGCTTATCTTTTCAGGAAAGGATAGGAGTAGCCTAACCTTTCTCCAGAGGATCTTTCTGACCCAGAAATCAAACCAGGGTCTCCTGTATTGCACCTGAGCTATAGGGAAAGCATCCAGAATTAATTACATCATGCAGTTTTCTCCTTTCAACCAGTAGCTGATGAGTCACAATCTCCATTGGAAATTAACACAGGTCAGTAAGATGGTATGGAGGCTGAATAACCATCCCCCCACCAAATATTCTCACACTAATCCTCAGATTACTGGGATGTACTATTTGTATAACAAAAAAAAAAATTCTTTGCAGATGTGATTGAAGATGTTAAAATGAGAAGAGTGACCTGGATCATCCAGGTGTGTCCAGTCTAAAAAGCAGAGGAGCTTTGCCAGTTGTCATCAAGGGGAGATGTGACTATGTAATGATGGCCAGAGAGATGAGGCTTTAAAGAGGAGGGCACAAGCCAGGGAATATGGATGGCCTCCAGAAACTGGAAAAAGCAATGGAACAAATTCTGCCCTGGAGTCTCCATAAAGGAACCAAGTCCTGAGGTACCTAGGTTTTAGGTCAGTGAGAACTATAAGTGACTTCAAACTTACAGAGCTGTTAACGAAATAAATTTGGTTATTTCAAGCCATTATTTTGTGATAATTTATTACAGCAGCAATAGAAAATTAATACATATGAGCTGGCAAATAAGGGTGTCTTGGTGCTAATATCTCAAATAAATGCACATAGCCGTTTTGACTAAGATATCAATGATACTGCTGAAGGTGTGTCTGGGTGTATTTGGCAAAAAAATTGTTAAAATGAGGTCTTAGCACTTGATTTCAAAAACGTTTTAGCAGGTGCTTACTACAGGGTAGGGAATATTCATTGTTTTTCAATGGTAATTAACAGTCATATAAAGCTTCTGTTCTAATTATGAAAGCATGTTGAGGGTGTTACCCTTTATTTACCTCAATATATCCTAAATGATACACCAAGTGGGAAATTTCTCTTGGAGAAATGTTTCTCATAATGAACTGTTGCATCTATTCTTCTAGGATCATTTCAAGTATATGACTTATTCCCACATATATTTTCTAAGTAGGAGTCAGATCTATCTTGTTATTGGTTGCCTTTCAATACTTTGTGCTGGGTAAAAGGGATTCACTCAAAATTATTTGTGAAGGGAGTGAATCAAAGACTAACTCTTGACTAGGTTTTGTGCACAGTCATAGCAAGGGCCTTTGTTGCCATATTGGCTTTATTCTTGTTTTTCTTTCTTGGCCATTTTTAAATTTCTTTTTTCCAGCTGCACTACATTTGTCTTGTCTGCTCTCAAAGGACTTAGATTGTGGAGGAAAAGAATACTTGCATACTAACTATGATAGAAGGAAGAAGCACTGACAGATAGTCAAGTGTTACAGGAGGCTAAAGGAAGAAGTGGCTAAAAGTAACTGTTCATGGAAGAAGGGCTTCTAAAGAGAAGGAGCGTGTGACTTCCCTGGGGGTCCAGTGGTTAAGAATCTGGCTTGTAATGCAGAGGACTCAGGTTTGATCCCTTGTCAGGGAACTAAGATCCCACATTCCAAGGAACAATCACGGCCATGCACCACAACTATTGAGCCCCTGGGCCACAACTAGAGAGCCCATGTGCCACGCCGAAAGATCCCACGTGCTGCAACTAAGACCCAACACAGCCATGTAAATAAATAAATATAGAAAAGAATAAAGAGAAGGACTGCCACTAACACAGACAGCTATTTGGGGGACACTGAATCTGGTGTTGTTGAAACATAAGCTAGTGGGAGAAGAATCTGGAAAAGACAGGGGAATACCACTGTAAAGGATGATGCCAGCTACGCTCGGGGATTATAGAAGTATACTATAGGCAACAGGAGCTACTGAAGGGTCTTGAGAAGCCTAACCTATGTATTTCTGTGTTTCAGGAAAACAAAACAAAGGAACATAAAATTCTTATGACAACATAATGGACAGTTTTGAGAAATGGGAAGTAGATAGCAGAGGCATCAATTTGAATGTTATCGTAATAGTCCAGAAAACGAACAGTAAGCACCAAAACATAGCTAGCTAGCAATAGGATCCAGGGAAACTAAAGAAATAGGATCAATATGACACAATCAGTGATTGGAACTGAGGACTGGGAAGAGGAGAAGAGAGCACGATGACAGTGTGATGACACCTTGATTAAAAAGTAATAGGAATACAAGAAGACAAAGAGGTATTGAAGAGAAGATAATAATGCTGAATATCTCCTATATATTGAGTGACAACCATTTGCCAAGTTCCGTTTTAGACATTTTATGTAGAGGGTTATTCTACAAAGTCAGTTCTATAGTCTTCTTTTTATTGTTACACAAAAACTTTCAGTATCTTCTCCAAGGTCCTGCAGCAATTAAGAGCCAGAAATAAAACCCTGGTCTATTCATGTGCAAAGGTCATGGTCTTTATGCTGTTCTTCATAGTCCAGTTTCACTTTGAACACATTGAACTTGAAAGCCGGAAGAATGTCCATGCCTAGAAAGCTGTTGCCAATGTTCTTGGGGTGCCCAGGAAAGTAATGGTAGCGTGAGATTTCAAGTCATCTTGAAATGATGGTGGTAAATGGTAGCTGGGGAAGCATCTGATGGAATTTCAGGAGGACCCAGGAGAACAGAGAAGACCAAGAATGTTACTCCTTTAGGTAGATGGAAAAAGCGAAAGTCAAAGGGGAAACAGAGTAGAAAAAGTGAGACATGAACAGGGAGAACATAGTGTCACAGAAGTCAAGACGGGGCATGTCAAGGAGTGGGTAGTCGGCTAGAATAAACTAGAAAATTACGGGAGGAGAAGAAATGAGAAGAGGTCACTGAATTTTGCAAAGGGGAATCCATCAGGGGCTCTGGCAATCATCAAGTACTGGGAAAGCCTGGAAGCAAGATGCCTGGGTTGGGTGGTAAGGAATAGTGAAGACATAAAGCCTGTTCTTCATGACATTTAGCAGTGACAGGAAGACTAGACATGGGACAGAGGATGTAGAAACAAGGAGACTTTTTTCTGAATATTTTCATATCTATAGGAAGGCTTCTTTGGGTATAATGAAGCAGTGGAGAGGGAAGACTATGAACATACGAGAAAAGGATGGATTTTCCTCATTGTCTAGGGGGATCACTTGGTGGGATGCAATGGGAAGGATGATGCTTACTGCTGGGTTATATCCCTCCGGAGGCCACCTGTGGGACTGCAGCAGTTGCTACAGGATGGACATGTCTATGTCATGTCTATGTCTGTATGTCATGTTTATGTCTGAACTTTCAGATGTTCAAGCTGGTTTTAGAAAAGGCAGAGGAACCAGAGATCAAATTGCCAACATCCGCAGGATCATGGAAAAAGCAAGAGAGTTCCAGAAAAACGTCTATTTCTGCTTTATGGACTATGCAAAAGCCTTTGACTGTGTGGATCATAATAAACTGGAAAATTCTGAAAGAGATGAGAATACAAGAATACCTGACCTGCCTCTTGAGAAACCTGTATGCAGGTCAGGAAGCAACAGTTAGAACCGGATGTGGAACAACAGACTAGTTCCAAATCAGAAAAGGAGTACGTCAAGGTTGTGTATTGTCACCCTGCTTATTTAACTTATATGTAGAGTACATCATGAGAAACGCTGGGCTGGAAGAAGCACAAGCTGGAATCAAGATTGCCGGGAGAAATACCAATCACCTCAGATACGCAGATGACACCACCCTTATGGCAGAAAGTAAAGAAGAACTAAAGAGCCTCTTGATGAAAGTGAAAGAGGACAGTGAAAAAGTTGGCTTAAAGCTCAATGTTCAGAAAACTAATCATGGCATCTTATCCCATCACTTCATGGCAGATAGATGGGGAAACAGTGGAAACTGTGACTGACTTTATTTTGGGGGGGCTCCAAAATCACTGCAGATGGTGACTGCAGCCATGAAATTAAAAGACACTTACTCCTTGGAAGAAAAGTTATGACCAACCTAGATAGCATATTAAAAAGCAGAGACATTACTTTGCTGACAAAGGTCCACCTAGTCAAGGCTGTGGTTTTTCCAGTGGTCATGTATGGATGTGAGAGTTGGACTATAAAGAAAGCTGAGCACCAAAGAATTTGTGCTTTTGAACTGTGTTGTTGGAGAAGACTCTTGAGAGTCCCTTGGACTGCAAGGAGATCCAACCAGTCCATCCTAAAGGAGATCAGTCCTGGGTGTTCATTGGAGGGACTGATGCTGAAACTGAAACTCCAATACTTTGGCCACCTGATGCAGAGAGCTGACTCATTTGAAAAGACCCTGATGCTGGAAAAGATTGAGGGTAGGAGGAGAAGGGGACAACAGAGGATGAGATGGTGGGATGGCATCACCGACTTGATGGACATGGGTTTGGGTGGACTGAGGGAGTTGGTGATGGACAGGGAGGCCTGGTGAGCTGTGGTTCATAGGGCCGCAAAGAGTCACGATTGAGTGACTGAACTGAACTGAACTGTCTGTATCTATGGCATGTCGAGACATTTAAACACTCTTTAACTCAAACATGATATCCAACTAGGTTGTTTGGTATGTGGGCTTCCCTGGTGGTTCTAATGGTAAAGAATCTGTGTGCAGTGCAGGAGAACCAGGTTTGATCCCTGGGGTGGGAAGATCCCCTGGAGAAGGGAATGGCTACCCACTGCAGTGTTCTTACCTGGAGAATCCCAGAGGAGCCCAGTGGGCTACAGTCCATGGGGTCGCAAAGAGTTAGACACGACTGAGTGACTAACACTTTCACTTTTCACATATTGGTATGTAAAATGCATCCACTGAGAAAAGTGCTGTCTCTAAGATATGACTCATCATCACTTAGCATAGCGATATCATTAGCAAATACCAAGGATAGTTGCTCAAGTTTATGGTTTTATTTTGCATATATATAGTAGCACTGATTTGAATACTTACAGGAAGTGTAAACCCAGCAGCTTCTGTTTGCTACAGAAATTGATTTCAGCTTTTAAGTGAGCAATCATAAGACAAATATTTAGAGTACTTTGAGGAAGAGTATCTGGCAACGTTTAGTCTCATCGTACAGAATACACAACACCAAGAATGCACATTTTGCATCATGGCCAGCCATCTCATGTGGAAAGCGTAGAATACAGTTTGACTCCAGCAGGGGCCAGGGTTCCATCCCTGGTCAGGGAACCAGATCCCACCTGCCGCAACTATGAATTCATGTGCTACAACTAAGACCCCATTTGATCAAATAAATAAATATTAAAAAAGAAAAGGAGCTACAAGAGCAATAAAAGTTTAGAATCAGCAACAAACAAGAGAAATGGAAGACCAGGAAAAGACACAAGTTAGTAGAAAGCATTGTAACTTGGAGGGAGTTGAGAAAGCAAATAAAGTTTAGCAAAAGAAAGTTATCAACCTTGAAGAGAAAGCCCAAAAGGAACACAATCCAGGCAGCACCCTAGATTACCCTGTCCCCAGAAGATCGATTTTATAAGGAGAGAAGAGACAAGTATTAGGAGGACTGAGTAGGGCAATGGGAGTCAGGGTAGGTGATGGGACCTTCAAGGGCCACTCTTGGAAAGTCAGGGTGTGATTTCTTACACTGCATCCCCTTCTTTCATATATTCAATACATTTTCATCCTATATTCATAAAAAAAGACTAGGAAATTTGGGAATAATACAGTTATGTCATAAAGGATCTTTGCCTTCTCTAAACTCTCAGTTTAGTCTAGTTGGGAAACAGTTTAAAAAAAAAAAAAAACAATAAATGGAATAACTAGAAAAAGGAGGGTTTCCCTGCTGGCTCAGATGGTAAAGAATCTGCCTGTAATGCAGGAGACCCAGGTTCAATCCCAGGATCAGGAAGATTCCCTGGAGAAGGGAATGGCAACCCACTCCAGTATTCTAGCCTGGAGAATTGCATGGACAGAGGAGCCTGGCGGGATACAGTCCATGGGGTCACAAAGAGTTGGACATGACTGAGTGACTAACACCAGAAAAAGGAACATGTGCAAGAATCTGTTTATATGCAGGAAATCAGCATAAGAGAACAACTGATATACTCTCAGATTTTCTGAAAAGCTGAAGCATTTTGCTTTTGTCTAGCAGTCCCATTTGGCACAGCAAACACCACTTCCTCCCTGGTAGTGGTCTGGGAGTCATCTCCCTGCTCCCAGGATGAACTCTGATCTGGACGTTCCCTTCCTGGTGTCTTTGGGCTTCTGCCTTCTCTGGTTTTCTCTGATGACATCACTCTCCTACTTCATCCAAACTCATCTGCCTCCACCCTGACATCAAACACAGCCTATTCATCAAGGCTCAAACACAGGGTCATTTTCTTGACTAAATCCTCCCTACTGCTGTGTCTTTCTCTTTCATTCTTCCCGCTGCTACATGGTGCAGCAGTTGTTCAATCTTGAAGTCATGGCCAACTCTTTGTGACCCCATAGGCTGTCACTGCTTCCACTTTTTCCCTTTCTGTTTGCCATGAAGTGATGGGACCAGAGGGCTTCCCTGGTGGGTTAGCAATAAAGAATCTGCCTGCAGTGCAGGCTACAGAGGAGACATCAGTTCAATCCTTGGGTCAGGAAGATCCCCTGGAGGAGGGCATGGCTACCCATTCCAGTATTCTTGCCTGGGAAATCCCATGGACAGAGGAGCCTGGCGGGCTGTAGTCCATAGGGTTGCAAAGATTCAGACACCACTGAAGTGACTGAGCATGCACGCCCAGCACGATAGGACCAGATGCCGTGATCTTAGCTTTTTCTTAATGTTGAGTTTTAAGCCAGGTGTTTTCTCTTTCACTCTCATCAAGGTGCCACAGAGGTGATATCTAATTGTCTTCTGATCATTTCTTACATTTCTGAATAAGGTCTGACATTTTCTCTTAGGATTGAAACCCATGTAGCATTTGTCCTCAGTTAAGGAAAGCATGATAAAAGAGCTTTCCATTGCTGAAATAAACCTCCAAAAAAGCTGATACGATTCAAAGAGCACGGGATTAAAGAAGAAGCATATTTGCATTCAAATCCAGATTCTGGCACCAGGAATTACCTGTGCCAGGGCTCAGATGGCTTACATGCAAAATAGAAGGTTGAGAATGACAATGTTCTCTGGCACTCCAAATTCCCCAGGCTCTGCGACCTTCTTCGGAGACAAGTGGTACACACATTCAGATCCATCCAAACACACTTCTATGAAGCATTCACTGATGTTAGTGTCAACCTTCAAATGTTAGGTCTGATCTTCCTCTTGAAATAAATCATCAGTTCCTCCCTCCTGTTATCAGTTCTTAGAAGATGCTTCAACCATGACAAGACATAATAAAAAGAAAGATTAATTGGTGAACTGAAAAATCCTTGCCGTGACAAGGACACAAAAAGAAAGAAGAAAAAAAAAAGAGGGGAACAAAAAGACCAGAGATAGGACATTGCTTTCTTTCACAGTCCTTGTTGATCTCAAGTTTCAAGGTTTTATTAGTGGGATGAGAAGCTGGCATCCTTAAAAATATACTGACTAAATTGTTAACAAAGAGAAATATGTAAGTCCTACTCTGGCCATTAACTGACTTTGATTAAAGCATCTGTTTATAGTGACTTTCAACTTCCTAGGAGATACAATGCTATAAAACCTTTGCCACTTTATCTGCCCTCCCAGTGATACATGAAACATCATTTTCTTCTACTTAAATTAAGTCAAGATAAATAAAATTGAATTCTGCTTGAAGACATTAAATGAAACACCTCTCAAATAAATTTGGGATACCATGAGTATTGAAAAGTTAGATTTGGGAATCATTCAATGGCATTCTGCCCTAGAGAGGCAGCAAAAAGAACAGAAGCTCCAGCTTCTATCTTCAAAAAGTGTGACACTTGCAGCTGACTTTCACCAAGGTCCCATCATGGGCCAGGGAAGGTCTTTCCGTACTTACTGTAGTCCTCCATGTAGATACCCTACTACTTCCATCTTTGTTGTGCTCAGGACAATCATATGGCATAATCTGACATCTGTTACAGAATATGTATTAACAAGGAATCCTTTCCTGGGGTTCAGTAGAGAATCAGAATTGATAAAAAGTGGGAGAACACAGAATAAAAAGGATTACAGAAGGAAATCCACTTTCTACAAAAAGAGACATTTGACTCAGTCTTAAAATTGTTATTGGGTATAAATAGATGATATTAAGTGGGGAGAATATTCCAGAAAAAAAATATATGACGAGAAAAGCCCTATCACAGTAATGATCACAGTGGTACTAGGACTGCTCCCTGTCAGTTGTCCCCACTCTGCTGTAAGATTCATCACCTCTGAGGCTCTGCCTTGCTTCCAGCTACAATTTCCAGTCCTAGGATATAGTAATAGAAGTTTAATAAAAGGAAATACATGTATTACTTAGTAGACTGAGTTACTGGCCCAATTCTATATTCATCATAAACACCTTTGCCATGTAACTTTTCAGTTCATCCCTAAAATGGTAGAGTATATTTTGCCACTCTGTTATGGACTGAATGATTGTGTTCCCCCAAATTCATATGTTGTTGACCTCCTAACCTTTAACATGATGGTATCTGGAGGTGATGCCTTTGGGAAGTAATAAAATTAATTTCATGTCATGAAAGTGGGACCCTTGTGATGTAATTAGTGACCTTCCATGAAGAGGGAGCTCCCTCTTTCCAGGCACAAGCGAGGAGGAAGTGTCCTGTGAGTACACAGTGAGAAGGATGCTACCTACAAGCAAGAAAGAGAGCTCTGACAGAGAACTGAATCTGCTTATGCCTTGATCTTGGACTTCCTGGGCTCTAGAACCAAGAGAAATAAACATAAATAAATAAATATGTTGTTTAAGCTATTCACGCTATGGTATTTTGTTACAGCATCCTCAGTTGACTAAGACACACTCATGACTGTGGACCCAGTCATGTGATTTGCTTTGTCCAATGAGATTGAACCAGGTTGATGCAAGCAGAGGATTGAAACTTGCTTTGTCCCTCATCCTTCTGCCGATACCACAAGAAACAGGCAGTACAGAGCTTCAGGTGGTAGAATGCAAGGGCTGGACAAGTAGTTAGACAGACTAATATAACTCATGTAATTTGAAGCATTATGGTGCGGCATGTGTTTGGGAGTACAGTTGGAAGTATGAATAAAACGAAGACAGAGCAGTTGAGGGATAGTCATCATCAGTTCAGTTCAGTTCAGTCGCTCAGTCGCTCAGTCGTGTCCGACTCTCTGTGACCCCATGAATCGCAGCACGCCAGGCCTCCCTGTCCATCACCAACTCCCAGAGTTCACTCAGACTCACGTCCATTGAGTCAGTGATGCCATCCAGCCATCTCATCCTCTGCCGTCCCCTTCTCCTCCTGCCCCCAATCCCTCCCAGCATCAGAGTCTTCTCTAATGAGTCAACTCTTCGCATGAGGTGGCCAAAGTACTGGAGTTTCAGCTTTAGCATCATTCCTTCCAAAGAAATCCCAGGGCTGATCTCCTTCAGAATGGACTGGTTGGATCTCCTTGTAGTCCAAGGGACCCTCAAGAGTCTTCTCCAACAACACAGTTCAAAAGCATCAATTCTTCAGCGCTCAGCTTTCTTCACAGTCCAACTCTCGCATCCATACGTGACTACTGGAAAAACCATAGCCTTGACTAGATGGACCTTTGTTGGCAAAGTAATGTCTCTGCTTTTCAATATGCTCTCTAGGTTGCTCATAACTTTTCTTCCAAGGAGTAAGCGTCTTTTAATTTCATGGCTGCAGTCACCATCGCAGTGATTGTGGAGCCCCAAAAAATAAAGTCTGACACTGTTTCCACTGTTTCCCCATCTATTTCCCATGAAGTGATGGGACCAGATGCCATGATCTTTGTTTTCTGTATGTTTAGCTTTAAGCCAACTTTTTCGCTCTCCTCTTTTACTTTCATCAAGAGGCTTTTTAGTTCCTCTTCACTTTCTGCCATAAGGGTGGTGTCATCTGAATATCTGAGGTGATTGATATTTCTCCTGGCAATCTTGATTCCAGCTTGTGCTTCTTCCAGCCCAGCATTTCTCATGATGTACTTTGCATATAAGTTAAATAAGCAGGGTGACAATATATAGCTTTGGCGTACTCCTTTTCCTATTTGGAACCAGTCTGTTGTTCCATGTCCAGTTCTAATTGTTGCTCCCTGACCTGCATATAGGTTTCTCAAGTTGAAAAGTTTACATTTCAAGAGGAAGTCTGAGGAGAAAAGCAATTGTATTATCCAATCTTTACAATGGAGTTAAGATAAAAACTAAATAAAGCCTTCTTCAGACCAATTCTGCCTTGTTCAGTGAAAAGTGTTGAAATCTGCTATCTTATTTTATTAAAAAAACTTTTTTTTTGTTGAAGTATAGTTGATTTGGTGGCGCTAGTGGTAAAGAACCCACCTGCCAACACGCAGGAGACACAAGAGACACGGGTTCAATCCCTGGGTTGAGAAGATCCCCTGGAGGAGGGCATGGCAACCCACTCCAGTATTCTTGCCTGGGGAAACAGGGGAGCCTGGCAGGCTACCGTCCATAGGGTAGCAAAGAGTCAAACATGATTGAAGTGACTTAGCATATGTCATACCACATAATTTGCAATGCTGTGTTAAAATCTGTTGTACAGCAAAGTGGCTCAGAGATATGGAGATATATATATATCATATTCTTTTCCATTATGGTTTAATCACAGGATTTATTTTATTGTTTCATACATGAAACTGTTTGCAACACAGGAATTGAGACACAGATGTAGAGAACAGACTTGTAGACACAGTGGGGGAAGGAGAGGGTGGGGTGAGCTGAGAGGATAGCATTGACATATATACACTACCATGGGTGAAACAGATGGCTAGTGGGAAGCTGCTGTATAGCACAGGGAGCTCAGCTCGGTGCTCTGTGATGACCTAGATGGATGGGATGGGGTAATGGAGGCGTGCGAGAGAGGCACATGTATACTCCCAGCTGGTTTACTTTGTTGTACAGCAGAAACTAACAGAATATTGTAAAGAATAAAGTAAAGTAATTATATTCTAATCAGAAATAAAATGAAATATGTTATCTTGTGTTATTTTTTTGACAAAGCAACAGCAGACCTTATTTTACAATGTGTTATATAACAACCCTGGCTAAATATTATTCTCAATTCAGCCCAAAGGCTTGATAATTACTAGCCTTCCTTACTTTGTGATAGTAGTCTACAGTCATAATCAGTGCACATCTGTTACACACACACACACACACGCCTGGCAATGTTCTAAAAACCAAATAAAAGGAACTAAGCAACATGAGAGGATCCAAGTGCATGAATACCAAGTAAAGTAGCTTTCCCACCTTCCCCTTAATCACTGAGCCACTTCAACAGTAGTTACCAGCAGGCTTACTGATGCTAATCCTAAGATTTTGTAGTTAATAAGCCCAAATTGGCAATGACAGAAACTCAGTCTGCAGAAATCAGTAGACTAAATTCCCTAGGGCTGGGAACTCAGAGAAACATAAATATCCCGGGGCACTGGAATCAAAACCCCAAGTGCACAGCACAAGGCTCCTGGATTTCAACATCAAGTTCAAATTTGGCTCCTAGTGTATTCTATCAGGGATACTTTGGGCCTATGCTAGATACTGAGGGTCCTCTCTTAATTGGAATTGGTCTCTGTGAAATAAGATGATAGTCTACAGTGTGTTTCCATTGAAAACAAGCCTGGAACCAAGAAGGGACTAGGGGGTTGGAAGTAAATTATAGGGTTAGGTGACCATTTTCTACTCCTATTATAAGAATTTATCCTAAATTAAATTGCCTGCAAGGCAACAAACAACAACTCTGGCTTTAAAACTTCTGCTAGGAACGTGAAAAGAAAATTCAGGGTATACCTAGAAATCACTGCCCACTTTTTCCAGTCCTGTGGCCACTGCTGAGTTTTCCAAATTTGCTGGCATATTGAGTGCAGCACTTTCACAGCATCATCTTTCAGGATTTGAAACAGCTCAAAGGAACGTGAAAAGAAAATTCAGGGTATACCTAGAAATCACTGCCCACATACCTTATATCCCACAGAACTCTGCATCAACAATTACTATTTGTTTTTTATTGTGAAAATGGAATATATATCCTGTCTTCCATTATTAGGTGTAAGTCTACAAGTGAGACATTCTATGTTTAGTAGTTTATTTTGCTACAATTTGTCATTCTCTTGTCTTTCCCTCAAATTCTACATTTTTATAACTAAGAATGATTAAATTACATATTTTGGAAGTCTTTCTTTTTGTTATAGCTGTCAAAAAGCACTTCAAACACTTAGAATTTTGTCATAGTAAGATAGAAGGAATTTATTTTAGCCTAAAGCAGAAAAAAAACAACTTCTTTTTCAGATTATCAGCTCCTTAGTTGGCAGCTGTATCATTAGGGAAATTTTTTTTTTTTTTTTTTTAAGACCTTGAACTTCAATGCCTTCTTAATTGCGAAACTCATTAAGTGTTCAGACATGACATTATTCTCTAAAGCTCATACCCATTAAGCAGAGCATACCCATTGTAGCTATTAAGATTCTGGGGAATCACTGCACTGGTGAGGAACCAGAAAAGTAGGAGGCCAGAACAAAATGAAAACATTTCCACTTAGAAAATAATTGCATAAACAATACAGAGCAAATGAAACTTCTGCTCCCACCAAAACGGGGCTAAAGCCAGTCTAATCTAGTCTAATCAAGTTGGACAACTTATCTTAGCTCTGTTTTTCTGAAGGAAGGTCTCCAGTAGCCTTTCAGAAGTCTCCCCATACTCCCTGACACCAGTGAAACCCACTCTTCACACCCTATCCTATTGTTGTTCAGTCACTAAGCTGTGTCTGACTCCTTGTGACCCCATGGACTGCAGCAAGCCAAGTTTCAGTGTCCTTCACTGTCTCCTGGCGTTTGCTCAAACTCATGTCCACTGAGTCAGCGATGCCATCTCTTGAATACATGCATGTGGGAGTAAATGCATGAATGGATGAACAGGAGCTTGGAAAAAGCATCACAAACAGACTTCCTACTAAACATGTTTCAGTCGGAACCAGTGGGCAAGATGGTGGTCTAGGGAATTCCTTTCTCTACAGTACTCTCCTTCCACTGGAGCTCTCTTCATCTCTAATCACCCAGCAAGGAGGCTCTGGACAAGCTTGACATCCAGCACTTTCAACATCATTCAGGCAGAACTGAGGTAGAGAGCTGAAACTCACCGGAATTATTAAAACATGTGACTTTCTCCATATATACTGTGAAGCTTTGGAGAAGGAAATGGCAACCCACTCCAGTATTCTTTCCTGGAGAGTCCCAGGGACAGAGGAGCCTGGTGGGCTGCCATCTATGGGGTGGCACAGAGTCGGCCATGACTGAAGCGACTTAGCAGCAGCATGGTAAGAATGGGCTTCCCTGGTGGCTCTCTAGACGGTAAAGAATCTGCCTGCATGCGGGAGACTGGGGATTGATTCCTCGGTCGAGAAGATTCCCTGGAGAAGGGAATGCCTATCCACTCCAGTATTCTTGCCTGGAGAATTCCATGAACTAGAGGAGCCTGGTGGGCTACAGTCCATGGGGTTGCAAAAAATCAGACTTAACTGAGTGACTAACACTTTCACTTTCACAATAAAAATGCTGGCTATACCAGATTTTTGTGCCCCTTGGGAGGGCGCATAAGAGAAGCATTATCAGTAGACTAATTTAAAACAGCTTATTTCTTCTTTTGTGTATTTATAGTTTTCTTCCTTTTCCTTTTATATTTATAGACTATAAGCAGTAAGCACAGCATTAAAAGTGGTTAAATTAAACAGGCATGATGATTTTAATAGAAGCATATAACCACAAATGATATGAAGAAAAGGTGTCCCCAGGCTCATTGCTCAGTTACTACACTGACAATTACTTGCTTAGACCAAATTAATGGGTCCAACCTGGACTTAGCTGTGCTGCACAGTGAGCCCAGAGCTAGCGCTAGGACTCCATTGCTAAAGAGCTCCCAGGCTTGGAAGTCAGCCCTTTGGCTACCTCATTAGTTGTGTGACCTTGGGTGAATTACCTCACCCTTATGAATCTCAATTCTCTTATCTACAAGTTAGGACTCTTATAGAACTGTTGAGATATTAAGCAATGTGGGCAAATAGCTTAGTATAGTACAAGATCAGTCAGTTAATGATAGGAAAAAATATCTACTTTTTTGAGGGCTTCAGCTAACTTTTTTTTCCATTTATTAAAAAAAAAATCTAAAGCACATTTTGTCCCACAAGCATATATTTTAAGTATATTTTTATATATTCTCTATTTAATTGGTCCCTACTTTGACACCCCCTGTAACACTTACATTATTGATCAAATGAATTTATTGAAAAAAAGTGAATTCAGCACTAAAGATACATACCTGTGTAATACTCAAACACAGTGCTGTTTTTTTTTAAATATTTAATTAAAGTTTGTGCTCGTTTATTTATTTCTAGTGCTTTCATCTGCAGGTATTTGTTGTTTAGTCGCTAAGTTCTGCCCAACTCTTTTGCTACCCCATGAACTTAGTCCACCAGGCTCCTCTGTCCATGGGATTTTCCAGGCAAGAATACTGGAGTGAGTTGCCATTTCCTTCTCCAGGGGATCTTCCTGACCCAGGGATCAAACCCCAGTCTCCTGTGTCTCCTGTGTTTGCAGGTGGATTCTTTACCACTGAGTCACCAGGGAAACCCCTTGTGATGGTATAGTGTCTATTTTTCTGACTACATATCAATGCTCTTATTCTATTAATTTAAATCTATCATTCAAAGCTAACCTCAGTTTTTGATTCAAAAATATTTACTGAAGATTTACACAGCTCACATATAATTGGTCATGAAACAGTTACAGGAAAACTGCAGTGCAGCAAGCAGTTTTAACTACAGCTGCTGTCGCAAAATATGTTAATGGATTGTGAGAGATGGGAAGTAACAATAGAATAAAGGGTTTCGGATAACGGAGGGAGAGATTTTCAAGTAAACCTCAGACCAGACGTTGCTCTTTCCCTCCCAAATTGCTACCAATTAAATTACTGATAGCATTTTCTGCTATTCACAGGCACCTGCAAAAAGCATGATTGCAACAATTGGTTGAAAATTGTACTTCCAACATTTTTACAGATTTGTAAAGTAACAAGTCAGAACATTTGAACTAGTTACTACAAAAGAACAAGAGTTGGAAGATATGCGTTCAGACTACAATTTAAGAAACTGCAGATGGAGTTGAGTAACATCTTGAAGTTATTATGTCAACTCTGATACAAAGAAGAAAACAATATGATAGAGCATGGACATACATAGAGTACCTGGTAAGACAAGAAGAAAACCAGGACTATAGAAGACTCATTCCTTCCCTGAGAAACTGGTTCACAGATCTGAGGTAGGACTTGGGCATTTATATAAAGTGTCACAGGTAATTCAGGTATAAAACCAAGTGGTACCAAACTCCATCATTATACTTACTAAACAATTACTATACTCCACCGCTGGAGAGAAGCAACTCATCACATTTTTTGTTGAAGCCCATCATTGACTAATAAGATCTACTAACATCCCTGAATATCTTTATTCTTTCTTTCTTGGGGAAGTTTACTACAATTTTTTATGTCTTCTCTTCACCTACTCAAGCTATTGCAATGCATGGTCTATATTCACAACTCCATTTACACTGGTCTCATTAAAATCATTCATGACTTTCTTAATGAATAAATTGAATGAAAGTTTTTAGTCCCCAATGCTTTGGCTTCTTCCCTTAGAAGTAACTGACATTACTGATTACACTCTCTTTAAAACAACCACATTCATTTATCTCTCCTTTCGGCTTACTCCAGGAACTTCTCTTTCTTTTCCTGCAGTTTACTATGTGGTACCCAGGGCTCTATTCTTAGCCCCTTATCTTCCAACTGTAGATGCTTTTCCTGACTGATCAAGGAAATGGGAATAATGCTCAGAAAATTCTCATTAGCCTAGATTTTATTTTCTACAGTCACTCAAATAGGACTTAATGTCCAAGATGGAATTATTCCACCATCTTTTCCTTCCCACATATGACATCTGCTCTGCTTTTCCTCTGTTTTAGTGATCTTCAATGCTTTTAAAATTTTATGCAGACTGCAGGAAATTGCTAATTCAGTGTAACTAAATCCCTGTTGTTGTTGTTAAGTTGCTAAGTCGTGTCCAACTCTTTTATGACCCCAAGGACTACAGCTTGCCAGGCTCCTGTGTCCATGGGATTTCCCAGGCAAGTATACTGGAGTGGTTTGCCATTTCTTTCCAGGGGATCTTCCCCACCGAGCGATCTAATCTGTGTCTCCTATATTGGCAGGCAGATTCTTCAACACAGTACCACATAAGAAGACCCATTAAAGCTTAGAGGCCATTATTTATATTTGCTTCAAACAAGAACTTGAAAAAGGAAAAAAGTCTAGGATGTCTTTCAAAAGACAATTCAGATGCAATGGTTCGTTTGAGAAAGCAAGAGTTCTTATATTTAGTTATTTCCAGAACATCTAACTCATGAATGGGTAGGGAAAAAAGTAATCTAGGCATGAAAAAAAGGAGACCACATGGGCAAAGCCTAGACCAATAGTTGACCATTGGCCTGTAGGATCCTCTGTGCTGTGCCTGTGCTTTCAATTGTTTGGTAATGTTTAGAGGAAATCATACATTGCCAGTGCAAAGGCTAGGTAGCCAATTTCTTAGGACTATGGTGACATATATAATAGCCTGGCAGGCTACAGTCCCTGGGGTTGCAAAGAGTCGGACATGACTGACAGACATCACTTTCACGTTCACACAATTTAGGAAACATGAACTGATGACTTTTCTTTGGATACTTACTATTTATTTTCCCTTGTGACATAGTAGGTAGGGAATATGTAAGTGCTCAATGACCCTCTAGAGATGCTAATTCATCAAGGTTGGTTCTTAGCAAGAAGCTCAGAAAATGAGAAAGGGCATAGTGTGTTGAAAATCCACAGTCTCAGTGTCATACTATTAGCCACTATTCATCATATGCTTATTTTATGCTGGCCCTACACATGCATCTTGATTTTTTAAATATTTATTTATTTACTTGGCTGCTTTGAGTCTCAGCTGTGGCACACAAGACATTCATCGAGGCCTGTGCGATCTTTTAGTTGCTGCATGGGTGATCTAGTTCCCTGGCCAGGGATCGAACTGGGATCCCCACATTTGGAGCATGGAATCTTAACCACTGGACCACCATGAAAGTCTCCCTCTTGATTCTTATAGCATCCCTGAGACAAAGGTATTATTATCTGACATTTTCATTAAAAAGTAGTAAAAGTGAGCTTCAGCGAGTTTAAATAACTTTTCCAAGGTCAGGCAACTAGCGATAACTCCCTGAGGCATGATTTTTATTCGGGTCTGTTTGACTTCTGTACCCTTCTTCTTTCTACAGTGACCTGATACACTGCCTCTGCCATGATACTGTTGTGAACTGATTGATGGACTGGGCATTCCATTAGACCCATGGGTCGATTTTATACTTTACGAGGCACATGTAAACCTTCAGATTTCTGTTTTTCAGTGAGCTAACACATTCCCATATTCCTAAATTTCTGCATGAGGACTGGTTCTTACTGTTTCCCATGGCTCTTCTTCCCACCTGATCTGAGAAAAGTTCCTCTTAATCATGCACAATATGATTCCTTGATCCCTCATTGTCACCTGTATTCATTATCATGCCTTCCTCTCAAAGAGCACAGTCATGTAAATTGCCACTGTATCAACTAGAGAACTAGAACCAGTAGGAAAAAACATATTAAGAGATGCAATGCAAGCACCTGGCTTATGCTACTGTGAGGTTCAGATCTGCAAATCTGAAATCACTAAGACTAAGCCATCAGGAAAGGGAAGTTATAAACCATGGATTGGCAGGGGGAAAAGTGGGATTTCTTCTCTTTGGGGAAGTCCAGCTCTGTTTCTAAGGGCTTTCAACTGACCAAATGAGACTCATCCAGATTATTCAGGATAATCTCTCTAACTTCAAGTGAACTGATCAGGAACTCTAATTACATCTATAAAACACCATCACAGTAACACCAAGATCAGTGTTTGAATAACTACAGACTATACCTTGACAAACGAACACAAGGAAAAGACTATCAGAGCAGCAGACTATATTTATTATACTAAAAATCCTAAAAGATGATGCTGTTAAAGTGCTGCACTCAATATGTCAGCAAATTTGGAAAGCTCACCTGTGGCCACAGGAGTGGAAAAGGTCAGTTTTCATTCCAATCCCAAAGAAGGGCATTGCCAAAGAATGTTCAAACTACTGCACAACTGTGCTCATTTCACATGTTAGCAAAGTAATGCTCAAAACCCTTCAAGCTAGGCTTCAACAGCACGTGAACTGCAAACTTCCAGATGTACAATCTGGATTTAGAAAAGCCAGAGGAACCAGAGATCAAGTTACCAATATCCACTGGATCATAGAAAAAGCAAAGGAATTCCAGAAAAACATCTGCTTCATTGAGAACACTAAAACCTTTGACTGTGTGGATAAGAACAAACTGTGGAAAACTCTTAGAGACAGGAATACCAGATCACTTTACCTGCCTCCTGAGAAACTTGTATGCAGGTCAACAAGCAATGATCTAACAGGTCTAAACTGGACATGGAACAACAGATTGGCTCAAAATTGGGAAAGGTGTATGTCAATACTGTATATTGTCATCCTGTTAATTTAACTTATATGCAGAGTATATCATGAGAAATGCTGGGCTGGATGAATCACAAGCTGGAATCAAGATTGCTGGGAGAAATATCAAAACCTCAGATATGCAGATGACACCACCCTAATGGCAGAAATCTTAGAGGAACTAAAGAGCAGAGCCTCTTGATGAAGGTGAAAGTGGAGAGTGCTTAAAAGTGGAGATAGCTTAAAACTCAGCATTCAAAAAATGAAGATTATGGCATTCAGTCCCATCACTCCATGGCAAATAGATGGGAAAACAATGGAAACAGTGACAGATTTTATTTTCTTGGGCTCCAAAATCACTGTGGAAAATCACTGTGAATGGTGACTGCAGCCATGAAATTAAAAGAAGAAAAGTTGCTCCTTGGAAGAAAAGCTATGGCAAGCCCAGACACTGTATTAAAAAGCAGAAACATCACTTTCCCAACAAAGACTCATCTAGTCAAAGCTATGGTTTTTCCAGTAGTCATGTATGGATGTGAGAGCTGGACCATAAAGAAGGCTTAGCTCTGAAGTATTAATGCTTTGAGTTGTGGTGCTGCAGAAGATCCTTGAGAGTCCCTTGGACTGTAAGGAGATCAAACCAGTTGATCTTAAAAGAAATCAACCCCAAATATTCCTTGGAAGAACTGATGTTGAAGCTGAGGTTCTACTTTGGCCACCTGATGTGAAGAGCCGACTCATTGGAAATGATCCTGATGCTAGGAAAGATTGAGGGCAAGAGAGAAGGGGACAACAGAGGATGAGATGGTTGGATGGTATTACCAACTCAACGGACATGAGTCTGAGAAACTCTGGGAGAGAGTGAAGGACAGGGCAGCCTGGCATGCCGCAGTTCATGGGGTCAGAAAGAGTTGACAAGACTTAGCAACTGAACAACTCTATTTTAACTGGTTCCCCTCCCCACTTGTCCTTCCACGATGTCGTTCCTTGGAAAGAGGATGTGAAATGCCAGTCACTGTTTACTGATCCTTAAGACAATCACAAGGAGCAATAAGAGCTGGAGAACTGCCATGGGAAGATTAACAATGTCCTTCCCACTTTCCTCTATGCCTGTTTGTGAAACTGTGACAAAGGATATTACTTTTTCACATGGCCTGATGTCAATGACACCATGTCAAAAATCAAATGCAAATGAGCAAGACACCTCACTCAGCTTGTGGGGAGCTCTACCAGAGATAAAAGCAGCATCCAAGCTTAATTTGATGCAATATTTCAAATTACCATGAGGGGATGCTCCAAATATTTAATACAATATCTGCTGAAGCACCAAGTATTCAGATGAAAGAATTTACACACACACACACACACAATCTAAAGGAAAAAGGAGGAGGAGGAAGAGGATGGGAATAAGATGAAGAAAGGAGGAAAACCTATGACCCTGAGCTCAGCATGCAATGAACTGACTCCTTATACAACTTTTCATCTTTGAGATCAACAGATTCCAACTTACAGAGATTTCCTTTCTTCTCGCCTCCAATGTCGACCTCCCCTTCCTGAAAGTCTCTTCTCTCATAGCATCCTTTTATCAGTTTCAGCTGAGTCTCTGCCTGCATGACTTTCTCAGTATCCTCTGCTGCTTCATTTTATTCTGCCCCTTCAATGTTGGTGTCCCTATGACTCTATCCTCAGTATTTTTTACTTTCTTCTTTGCTTATCTTGGGTGATGGAATCCTCTCTCCCAGGTTTAACCATATACCAACAATTTCCTAATTTTCTTTCATCTCCACCCCTGGCCTCACCTTTAAGCTGACACTCTCATTTGTATTGCATATTTTCGACTAAAAAGCCTACAACTACTTCCTAATTAACATTGACTTATTGTCATCACTTAGCCCTGCCCTCCACCCATATTTCATAAATCAGTTAAATCATTATCAATCCCCTGCTCACTCAAGCTAAAACACTTTCTTTCAGACTCCAGATCAGATCTGTCATTAAATCTCTCAAGTCGACCTCCAGAATCACACTCAAATCCATTCTCTCTTCTCTTTTCCTCAGGGGCATTGCCTTGTTTAGATTTTAGTCTCTTCTCCCTGAATAAATGCTACAGTCTCTTGATCTCTCCTGCTCTACACTCTCGTCCCTTCCAGCCATCTTCTATACCGCTGCTCTGTATGCTAAAGGGTCACAAAGTGATGTTCCCATAGGTCCACTGTGTTCTTGGCTTAACACTTTTGCTGAATAAGACTCAAACTTCTTGGTGTAGAATGCAAAGGTCCCTAGAAAGCTGACCCCAATATGTAAAACTTAACCCCTATTGCCAACCATCTAATTTGGCAGACAACACACATAGTGAGCACACAATAAATATCTGCCTGATGAATGAACGA
The DNA here is from genome assembly GCA_006410635.1 of Cephalophus harveyi. NCBI lineage: Eukaryota > Metazoa > Chordata > Mammalia > Artiodactyla > Bovidae > Cephalophus > Cephalophus harveyi. The sequence continues at coordinate 85,304 of SJYT01065434.1, read as the reverse complement.
TCTTTAAACACGATCTGACACATCTGTGATATAAAAAGGTTATTTCCTCTCAGTGTGGAGAATGAGAACCTTCCTACAGTCTTGGTGGGAATGTAAATTGGTGCAGCCACTATGGAAAACAGTATGGATGTTCCTTTAAAAAAGCTAAAAATAGAACTACCATATCACCAAGCAATCCCTCTCCTTGGCATATATCTGGGGAAAAATCTCTAATTCGAAAAGATACATGCACCCCAACGTTCACAGCAGCACTATTTCGATCGTAAAGACATGGAAGCAACCTAAGTGTTCATCAATAGATGAATGTATGTGATACATTCAGAAAGATGTGGTACACGTATACAATGGAATATTGTATATTTAGCCAAAAAAAGAATGAAATATTGCCATCTGCAGCAACATAGAGGGGCTTTCCAGGCAGCTCAGTGGTAAAGAATCCACCTGCCAATGCAGGAAGTGCAGAAGACTGAGGTTCGATCACTGGCTTGGGAAGATCCCCTGGAGGAGGGCCTGGCAGCCCACTCCAGTATTCCTGCCTGGAGAATTCCATGGGCAGAGGAGCCTGGTGGGCTACAGTCCTTGGGGTCATAAACACTCGGACACAACTGAGCAACTAAGCACGCAGGCAGATGCACTTGGAGGTTATCATACGAAGAGAAGCAAGTGAAACAGAGAAAGACAAATATTATAAGATATCACTTATACGTGGAATCTAAAAAAAGAATACAAATGAACTCACAGACATAGAAAACAAACTCACAGTTACCAAAGGGGAAAGGAGGAGAGAGGGACAAATTAGGACTATGGGATTAACAGATACACACCACTATATATAAAATAAACAACAAAGATTTACTATATAGGACAGGGACTATGCTCAATATCTTGTAATAACCTATAATGGAAAAGAATCAGAAAACATATATATGTGTAACTGAATTGCTCTGCTATATACCTGAAATGAAAACAATATTGTAAATCAACTATACTTCAGTTGGAAAAAAAAAAGTTATTTCCTCTGTAAGTGGTAAAAACAAAAACAATCTGTTTGACTTGAAATTATACATACACACCCCATGTAGATTTCCATAGCCTCTTAGGAATGGATTTTAGGAAAATACATCCGCGAGCTGACCCACGGATTCTTACTTCCATCATTACCAATGTTTCTGGAGGGTTTGGGTCTCCATTCTGATGTTGTGAGGGCAGATGGGTAAGCAGGGGTTGCCAGGCCGTGCATCTGTTGTGACAAAGGACCTTGCCCTGGAGCAGTCAAGACCCTGTCCCCTGCTGACCCAATGGCTCTGCCTGGCAGGGACCATCAGTTCATGTTGGGTCCACAGAAATAGTTAACTAATATATAATTTGGTGAGCCCAATGATAGCATTGTGCACAGGGTTTATTTATCCTGGATGGACGGGAGGGGCTGTTGTCACTAAGTCCACAGCCCAGTAAAGGCCAGTCCACACTAACATACAGTCCCTGTGCCAGGGCCATTGATGCCCAAGCAATGGCTGGGCCTGGTTGCCTATGACTGGAGGTACCACAGCTTTGGTTATTTCTATGGATTTCTAGATGAACTGTAGTAAAGCTACCCCAAACATTTTTATTCTTTTTTATTCCATCAGTTATCAAATCAATGGACATTTATGAAATGCTGCCATGAAACTGCTTCTGTTTTAGTGGATGCACATGTAAAGTTTGGATTTCAAGCAGATATGGCTCTGTCTGGGGTGGCAGAGATACATGGACAGTTAATATAGAGCGGGTAAAATCCAGTGACACAGAGTCATGCACCAAAATTATGTCTATATGAGATGAATACATCCCCTAACCTGGGGCCTTCTTAGAGAAAGTGCCAGCTGAAAAGGGATCTTAGTGGATGAGTAAGAAGTGGCTAGAAAACGGGAGGAGGAAATGGGAGAGAACAAGGAGCTTATAAGCAGTATGGTGTAGCAAGTGATTGCAAGTGACTGAGTGTTGACTCAGCATCGGGTACGAGAGGAGGAACAGTTGTGGAGGATAATTCGAAGAATTATTAACATCATCGGTCCAGTGGTTAAGATTCCGTGCTTCCACTGCAGGGACACGAGTTTGATCCCTGGTTGGGGAACTAATATACCACATGCTGTTGGGGCCACTAAACCCACGCGTCACAGCTATTGAGCCCCTGAGTCACAACTAGAGAAACGCTTGCACCACAGTGAAGATCCTGCATGCCAAAACTAAGACCTGATGCAGCCAACAAAATAAATGTCAATGTATGGCAAAACCAATACGGTATTGTAAAGTAAAATAAAGTAAAAATTAAAAAAAAAAAAAAATAGAAACCTAGGGCTTTTCTCAACAAGCCCTGAGGCATCTCTCCTCTGGGACTGTTTTAAAAGTATCTTGACTTTTCCTCTCATTGAGGGATGTTGGGAAATCCCAAAGTCTAACTCATTTTTAAAACCTTTCCCGTTGATTTTAAAGAACTACCAGGTTGAGAAGCATTGTGGAAAAATGCGACTTTTCTACTACTAGTAAAGATGTTTCATAATAAAGATAATACTAACAGTAATATGTATTGAAAGTTTACTTCATGCTGCTCACAATGCTAAATTCATGGTTACACAATTTGTGGTTACTAGGATGGGAAGGCAGGCTGAACAGCTTCAAGGTATGTAACCACATATGTGCCTTGTGTTAATTTTATATTTGATGGGTCATCTGTATAGTATGGGCTTCCCTTGTGGCTCAGCTGGTAAAGAATCTGCCTGCAATGTGGGAGAACTGGGTTCAATCCCTGGGTTGGGAAGATGCCCTGAAGAAGGGAACAGCTACCCACTCCAGCATTCTGGCCTGGAGAATTCCATGGGCTGTATAGTCCATGGGTTGGCAGAAAGTCAGACACGACTGAGTGACTTTCACTTTCACTATATAGAATACATAAAAATTAGCACACTGCTGGGCTTTACTTTCTTTACATTCCAGGATAATGTACAGTTATCTGAGCAGTGGGTGGCCACGTGAGTTTGTGACCTTGACTTTGCATTGTATAAAGTGTCACAGTGGGTGCGTGCTAAATCGTTTCACTCACGTCTGACTCTTTGAGACCCCATGGACCATAGACCGTCAGGTTCCTCTGTCCATGGGATTCTCCAGGCAAGAATACTGGAGTGGGTTGCCATTTCCTCCTCCAGGGAATATTCTTGACCCAGGGCTCGAACGCTCGTCTCTCATGTCTCCTGCATTGGCAGGGGGGTTCTTTAACTAGCACCACCTGGGAAGCCCATGGCTAAAAGCATGCATGAGTGAACTCTGGGCCTGGACAGCCTTGGTCCAAATACTGGCCCTACCTCTAACCAGCTGAACAGCTGATTCTACTAGTTACCCTTTGCCTAACATCTCTGTTCCTCAGTTTTCTCATCAGTTAAATGGGAAGAAGAAGAAGAATAGTACCTTACAGAGTTCATTAAATTACTACACGTGAATAGTGCTTAAAACAGAGTCTGGCATGTTGCAAGGGCTATACACATTTTGAGCTTTTTTCATCATTATATTCATTGGAAGGACTGATGCTGAAGCTGAATCTCCAATACTCTGGCCACCTGATGTGAAGAGCTGGCTCATTGGAAAGACCTTGATGCTGGGAAAGACTGAAGGCAGGAGGAGAAGGGGATGACAGAGGATGAGATAGTTGGATGACATCACTAACTCAACGGACACAAGTTTGAGCAAACCCAGGGAGACGGTGAAGGACAGAGGAGCCTAGTGTGCTATAGACCATGGGGTTGTAAAGAGTTGGACATGACTCAGCGACTGAACAACGACATCATTATATATACCTAACTGAGGCAGTGCTCAATGGTGGAGATTCCAGGAACCATGGAAGCCTGCTGAGGAGACACTTTGGATGGCTAGCTCTTTGCCACATTTCTAGGATCACGCTACATTTGTGGTTATTTGGTTCTGAAGTTTTAGCTCACACAGTGAGTGACATGTCTTAGCAGTTCTCACAGGGATGGGGGTTGGTGCTGCTTTCTAACAAGAATTTTGGAATGTGTGTGTAATGCATTTTTACTTGTCCCAAGCAAAGGGGGAGCCCTACTCACGGATAGTGGCTGAAAACCATGATCATTTCACACTGCACACAAGGGAGGGAGGCCCCCCAAATGGCAGCAACATTCTATGGAGGAACACTGAGGAAGCAGGGCACAGTCCAGGGTGATGGTATATAAAAGGTTTTATCATAAAGTCAGAGAGAAAAGGATAGCAGCAAGTTTCCTTTAAACTAGAAAACGAAAGGAGACGGAGGCTACTTGTAGAGTACAAGTGGCAGCTTCCCCCAAATGGCAGCAACATTCTATGGAGGAACACTGAGGAAGCAGGGCACAGTCCAGGGTGATGGTATATAAAAGGTTTTATCATAAAGTCAGAGAGAAAAGGATAGCAGCAAGTTTCCTTTAAACTAGAAAACGAAAGGAGACGGAGGCTACTTGTAGAGTACAAGTGGCAGCTGGTGGAATTCACATCTGCTCCTCAGGGGTGAGTGTGAAGATCCCCTACACAAGATTTAGTCGAGCAATTCAGGTCCAAGGCTGGAGGCAGGACACACTTAAAAAAGCACTCTGCTACAATTATTGTTGTGTCAGAATACATAGCTATGAACAAAGAATAAAAATAAAAAAGTAAAACAAACATGGATTTTAAACATGTTACTGTAATAGGACTGTGTATGATTTTTCTTTCAAGATTAAAAACATGGTGAAAAATCCATAAATGAAAAATTGACAAACATGTACTGCCGTTCTAACCATAGTGATGAGGATGAAGCTGGTGTGAAAAACAGCCTTGGACTGGAGAGCAAGCAAAGAAAGGAGATAAATGACAAGCAAATATATGGCCTCAGCTTTCTCCTTTTCAAGAAAAGAACACTGTTTTTAGAAGTATGAGTATAAACTGATTTTATATTTTTGACATGTTCTTCTAATTTATATAATGCACTTTTACCTTTTCATATCGAGATCTCCAAAATCAGTGCAGATGGTGACTGCAGCCATGAAATTAGAAGATGCTTACTCCTTGAAAGAGAAGTTATGACCAACCTAGATAGTATTTTCAAAAGCAGAGACATTACTTTGCCAACTAAGGTCTGTCTAGTCAAGGCTATGGTTTTTCCTGTGGTCACGTATGGATGTGAGAGTTGGACTGTGAAGAAAGCTGAGC